>CM017464.2:18351521-18951521 GCA_007827005.2 Populus simonii
TAGATAGTCAGTGGGTTGGTATTAGTGGTTTGTGGGTAGATGAGACAGAGGATTTTTTGAAGTTTCCACCATGTCCAAGGAGGGAGGGAGAGAGAGAGAGAGAATTCTCTTACGACCATGCATTTTAAAGTACATGTTTCTTGTGTGCGATGTTTTTTATTGCTACATTTATTATATTTACCTGATGAATAAATGGCTGGATTCTTAGTCTTTTCGCTTTGGGTTAAAAAAAAAAAAAGACAGAGTAAAAATTGATATTCAATTGCAAAAGGCAGTCCGAAAGAAAAGTGGAAAAATCTTCTCTCCCTTTAGGGCGACCAACGGTCAAGTTACCGCCTTACTTGACCGTTTACTAACAGGTGGTCTGGTCAATGACCCAATCATGACGAGTCAACAGCTCTAGTAGGGTTAAACCCCTTAACCCCTCCATGTTCGTGACGTGGGCTAATCTTAAGCTATCTAATCTGGATGTAGCTCGTCACTCACCGTCCGATTCTATGGCGCGTGACCCTACGTACATTACACACAATTATTACAATGATACATTCGTAGGTCACAGAAAGATGCACCAGCTCCCCCAACCCCGCACAGAATGAACCCATAAAAAATTACCACCGCATTCTTCCCTGCCCCTCACAGCTAAAAGCCTAAAAGCCTAAAAGTAACCCAATCGCTTTCTTGACTTGTGTTTTCTTTTTCTTTTCTTTTCTTTTCTTTTTTTCATATAATTAATGTTAATTTCTGCAATTCACCATTGGATTATGTATTAAGCTATGTCCTTCGCCATGGGTGAAAAAAATATAAGAAGAAAATGAATGTACGGACATTTTAAACATTTTTTATATCAAAAAATTTCACTGTACATGAATTTAATTAAATAAATCTAGAATTACATGTATAAAATAAACAAAAAAATTGTTAAAGCCAATTAAATTAAAAAATTAAGAGATAGATACAGATTAAGATATTTGATCTCATAATACGAACATGAATTAAGTTACGTTTAATAACTTTTTTTTTAGAACCAAATTTATATTTTATAAAATGATAATAAAAATAGATATCCTAGAAAAGTGATTGAGTAGAATTAAACCAAAAAAAATAGTTAGGGTTGCAAAAAGAAAAAAAAACACATACTAATATTAGAAAAGAAATGTTACAACTCTATTTGAAAACCAAGTAAAAGCCAAACAATATTTTATTTAAAAAATATCACAAAATATTTTAAATTTATTTATTTTAATTAATATCAATTAAAATTGAACATTGATCAACATCCAACATGTATTTAATTAGTCTACTTTAGTTATTTTCAATTTAAACCAATAAAAAAGGTTAAAATTATTTTTAAAAAAGGATCATGTGCTTGGGGTGGGTGGCCTAGCACCCTGCACGTGTGAACCATAAAAAGAAAAGGCCATGAACACGGGCCTAGCCTTTTTTTTTCTTGAGTTAAAGAGTGGACGACATATTTTCTACTACTATTTTTTTTGAAAAAAAAATAAAAGCAGATGACATGTCGTTTAAAAGATATATTGTTTATTTTTTTCTACTTCAACCACTAAAGAGATGACTAAAAAACCAAAAAGTGGTTTTATTAACCCAAATTCCATTTTTACCCTGTTTTAGCCTAAAAACCCTTAGAATCTAAAAAAAGAAAAAAAATACTTATCAACTTAAAAAAAGATCTAATTTGATTCAAAAACATAAAATCAACCTGAAAAAAAATCTTTTTCCTCAAATTTGATCTACTTTTTTCGGCAAGATAAATGGTCAAAAATACTTCTAATGAACTCTTGTCAAATGGAAGTCATCGAGACCAAGAATAATTTTTTGGTTGATAGAATATGGACAATAAATCACTTTCTCTTTTCCCTTTCATTTCTAACGACTCTCTCTCTCCTTTATAAACCAAAGCACTAAGATGTAAAAAAATAAATATTTGTATCAAAACATATAATTTTTAAACTCAAAGGACTAAAAAAGAGAATTTTTCCGAAAACCTAAAGCATGAAATCTTAAAAGGCGCTGACACAAATAGTGCTGTAAAAGAAAGAACTCTCAATTTCATCCTTAATATCAATTTTAGTCCCTTTCATTTTATTTTTTTTAACAAAAAAATTGAACTATTTTTCACAAAATGACAATGTCGGAATGTATTTTTGATGCCTTAAGAACCCCTTGAAAAAAATACATGATTTTAAAAAAATAAAAGAATAAAATTGATATTTTGTGAGAATATAATGCAATTGGTTTAGATCCATAATAGAAAAAACAATAGATTCCACAACCCCTTTGGTTGTTTTTTTATGCTAGTACTATATTTTGTGTCATACTATAGATAGAATTTCAATTATATATATATATATATATATATATATATATATATATATATATATATATATATATATAAACTTATAAATCAAAAAAGAGTTGTTTATACCAATTAAATACCAGAACATAATTTAATTTTCCTATTAAGAGTAAACTATGGATAAACATATAAATGTTTTGCCTCAACTATCCTTTTTATTTTATATGTTTTTATTTATTTTATCTTAGAGGTTAATTTTAATTGCTAAGAACACATATTTTTTGTTTTTATAAATGCATTATGAAAATATAACTTATTTATGTAAAGTACAAGGAAAGGATTTAAAGACAAATTATAATAATCTCTTTGCAATATTATAAAATTAAAAAATAATTAAGAAAATTAATTACAATTTAAAAAATTTAAAAATAAATAATTTTAAAAAATAAATGAGAGGGTATTAATTAAAACTTAAATAAAAAATTAATGAAATAAAAAAAAGACAGGGCATTGATGGATCTCGCAAGTTAGGCCCGCATGTTTAGGCTTTGAAGGCCAGTGCGACTTGTCTGGCCTTAAAAGGGTGGGCCTGCGTGCTCTGGCCTTGAAAGCCAGGCCCCTGCATTTAGTTGATTATTTCTTTTGAATCAACTCCAAGTTTTTAAAACGAACAACATGTCATCTACTCTAGCAAAGGACCCATCATCTGCTGGACAAGTTTGTGGTCACCTCTAATGACTAGAACATTAGAGACTGATTGTTTTTCACTTGAAAACATCTAAAAACCACAATAAAAACCTCAAAAAAAGCATTTTCAATCCTAAAATATCATTTAATCACTCTAAAAAGTGAATATTAAACTAATAAAAATGTTTATAGACTTTGATATATTTTTTCTAGTATAGTTAAAAGAAAATGCCACTTTCATATATCTTTTCTCAAAAAGACAAACCTATTAACACCAAGATCAGTCTTTCTAGTGATCGAAATATGGTCATCCAACCACTTTCTCCAAGATCGGTCTTTTTAGAGGTCAAAATATTATCATCCAAGCACTTTCTCTCTCCTTAATATTTTTCAATGATTCTCTCTTTTCTCTCTCTTAATATATAGGATAAAAAACTATGAAAATTCCAAACCAAAACATAAAATGCTAAATAATAGGAGCCAAATAATACATAAACTAAAACTTTAGGGATCAAATTAAGGTTTTCCATGCTAAAATGAAAATGGGGTATGTTTTGATTTTTTTTAATTAAATTTGATCCTTAATCTTTTAATTTTTTTTAAACTATAACCTAAAAATCTATTTTGCAAAATTGATCTTTTAATTCATTCTCAAAATATTTCTCGACGATTCACATATGTGAGAGCATGCAAAAGGAAAGAAATTTCAACACATAAAACTATACTAATATAACTTAAAAGGTTGAGGTTATATATAAAAAATAAAGTTGAATGACTGAATCAAGAAAAAATAAACATTTATATGAACATTACTGTAAAGTGATTGACACTGCATCCTTCCCTTAAATCTTTTAATTAATTGTATAATATAATGTTGGGCAAGGATTAGATAGGTGAACAATGCCATGTCTTAACTTGGATCAAGTGTTTTCTAATGTAAAAAAAAAAAATGTTTAGACGTTGTCAATATTTTTAAAGAAATAAAAAAAATCTTAGACCCGGATCATTGACTTGAGTGAGTTCAATAAGCATTGTCAATTTAATAACATGATTAGAAAAAGATATCAACAGTAAATAAAGCGAAAAAAAATTGACAATGATTAATTATAAAAAATGAGCTACTAATATCATACCATCATGAACACCACCCTACCACCAGAAAAAGCTCACTAAAATGGTTCTAGCATCATTATGAAAGGTTACACGATGACACCAAAAGAGTCAACACGTGTCATAAGAGCAATAACTTGAAAAACAAACAAAAAAAATATTATGAAGTGAGCTTTTCATGCTTATATTTAATCAATTAATTTATTTTAATTAAAAAATTATTTTTTTAAAAAAAGCTAAATTTAACAAAGAACAACAAATAAAAAGGCTCGAGATAACTTGTGTTACTTTCAAAATCAATGAAAAATCATATACAAAGCATATAAAAAAATATACAGAGCCCAATCTCCAATTAAATAAATGTTAAAGGATGAAAATAAAAAAAAACTTAAAAAAAAAACGAAGCAACCTGTGAAATCGTAAACTCGAGTTCAATTAAGAAGTTTAATTCCGAACCAATTTAAAAAACTTGTCAAAGTAAAAAAAATAGCAATTAAAACAACTGATCAGATTTAATAGGAAAAAACTAAATGGTGATGAAATCATAAAAAAAATCAATTTATCTCAAATAAATTAAATAGCAATAAAAAGAATGTAGATCGAATTTGAAATATAAGGATGATGAAATTGAATTTTTTTTAATTTTATAAATTATTTTAAATAAAATAAGTAGTAATTAAAAAAATATAATCAAATCCAAAACAAATTTAATTAAAGTGTTTTTTTTTTAAATTTAAAGAATTAGGAGGAAAAAACAGAAAAACCTATCCACACCAAACTGAAAGTGTGTTAGAAACACTCACCATCCAAGAATGGCGAGGCCTTCAAGAGGAGTTGAATGCTGCCGTGTAATCATGTTTTATTTAATAGATAATCACTAAATTATCTTATTGTATGTATACTCACAACAATCCAGTTATATCTAGCTACAAGAATCTAAAGATAGTATATAATTGTTGTTATAATCGGAGAATTACAGTTTTAACCCGTTGTCAATAAATTCTCTTAATCTTCAACCTGCTATAAATAATTTAAAAACACTTTTATAAATATTGTTGTTGTAATTGGAGAATTACAGTTTTAACCCCTTGTCAAGAGCAATGATTATGCAAGTGTGGACAAGATTATTATAATAGAGGCAGAAAATCGAGGGAAATCTTTAAAAAGGAGGAGCTATCATCACGGATCTGAAATTTTGTCACAGAGTTTTTATATAGGCAAGCTAAGGGCACACGGTTGTTCACTTTCTGGTCTCTCTCTCTCTCTCTCTCTGTTTTTTCTTTTTCTTTTTCTTTTTCTTTTTCTCATTACGTATTTGTATATACGGTGCAAGATATGTACAAAGTAAGTAGGTAATTAGCGAGAAAATAATAATTATGACACATTTATGACATTTTGTAAAAGGTTGCCGGAAGATGCACAGTGAGATGTCGGTGGACATGCATTTGACAGTTGACAAGGACCCATAATTTACTGTCTTTGCATTCTGAAATGACCATTTTACCCTGCTAGAGGAGCCCAATATCTTCGAGCCATGTGTGCGGGCTTACTGACTCACTGATATCTTCATGGTGGATGGGCACGTGTCAGCAGAAGACTTACGGTGTGGTTTTGGTAGATTTTTTTTCCTTTCCTTTTTCTTTTTTCCCTCTTCTCTTTGATAAAATATAAAGGTATTTTTTAATTTGTTTTTCATATTCCATTTAATCTTCATTCCTTTTATTTCTAGTTGATATTTTTTTTTATTAATTTTTTTTTCAATTTAATCCATTTTTAGTTAGTTTTATTTTATTTTTATATTGATTTTGATCCTCAATCTTTTAATTATTATTTAAATTAAACCAACTTTTCCACTAGCTCGTGTTGGGTTTTAAATTAAACTGAATGAGAGTTGATTTAATGTGATGTAGTCAATCTTACAAGTGTATTAATGACTAAGTTGAATATTAGAACATGATTTAATTATTTTCTAAAAAAAATCTAAATATATGTCGATTTAATATTTTTTATATAAAAAACCTGAAACGACAATGTTTTGAATTGACATAGGTTGGTTAACTCACCAAACATATGACTTAGATTATGAACTTGACCAAACTTAGTAATTTTTTTAATCTACTTTTTATTTAATTATATGACCATAAAAATATACATTTACATTTACATGAGAAACAATGAAAAATATTATGAAGGATAAAAGTATTTTTATTTTAATATTCTTTCTTTTCTAATACTTGTAATTTTGTTTTTTTAACAACAAAATTATTTTCTTATTGGCATCATAGTCTATCGAATAGAAAGTAAAAGCAACAAGAAAAAATGTTTAGAAAAAACTAAAATGATTTAAACCAAAGAGAAAAATACACATATATTTAATGAAAAACTATTTTTCTTATCAATTCATTTTCTTTGTTGTTTTAACGAAAACATTCTTTTTTTACAATAAATATTAATTTTCAAGGAAAAAAAACTTATTACCACTGCAAATGCAAGTTTTATTTAATATATATATATATATATATATATATATATATATATATATATTTCATTCCTATACAATATTAATTAATAAGTTGTTTTAAAGTTTTTGTATATAAGTCTAATAAGTAATTATTCATAAAAAAATTAATAGTCTCATAAAAAAACCATGATTCTCTTTAAAATAATGGCATTATATTCTATTACCAACATGCTATTTTAATAAAAGGCTCGACAATAAAAATTAAGATTCATCAAAATGTTTAATTATTTGAAGTATGGAGTAAAAATACATCTCTCTAATCTAAACTCTATTACTTTATTAATACATATATTTATTATTTAAATAAAAGTATGTTTTTTCAAAAGTATTATTTTTTAAATAAAAACTCATCGTGATCTTAAAAGCAAGTTTTAATATACAAAATTTTTTAAAATAATGCCTCATTATCCTTACTTATGATTGAAAGAAAAAAATAATTAAGTAATAAATTAATGTCAAAATCTATTTGAAAATAAAATAAAAAACATAAGTTCTATATTCATTGAATATTCATGACCAAGTTTTTTTTTCTCATATTAGGCATATAATAATAAAAAAAATTAACATTCCCATATAAATGTATAATGTTTTTATAAAAATTATGCCAAAATTGAACAATAATTTAAGCATCATGCTAGGTATTCTATGTACATGCATTTCAACAAAAACAAATAATAGAAAATGCTAGGTGCTTAAACATAAAAGATTCAGCCCAATAAAGGAAGGCCTAGAGCTTATGAACGTACAAGACTAAGCTCGTGTGTCTAGTCTTTTTTATTATTATTTTATATCTTTAAGGGCATTATTTTTAAAAAATAGACAATACGTCTACTGGTTCAGTTTTCAAAAAAAAAAGAGGTGGCTGGAAAATCAAGCTGATATTTTTTGAAACATAAAAATGTATAATGTTTTTATAAAAATTATGCAAAAAATGAACAATAATTTAAGTATCATGCTAGGTATTTTATTTACATGCATTTCAACAAAAACAAATCATAGAAAATGCTAGGTGCCAAGACATAAAAGATTCAGCCCAATAAAGGAAGGCCTAAAGCTTATGAGCGTACAAGGTTAAGCCCGCGTGTCGAGTCTCTTTTTTTTTTTTTTTTTTTATATTTAAGGGCATTACTTTTTTAAAAATAGACAATACATCTACTGGTTCAGTTTTCAAAAATAAAAGAGGTGACTGAAAAATCAAACTGATGTTTTTTGAAATATAAAACCCATTTTCAATCTAGTTGACATAATAAACATTTTAAGAAGCTAAATAAACTTTTTAGAACCCTAAAACACTACTAAATAATTTCAAAAACTCAAAATCAAACTGAAACAATTCTCTCTCAACCCCGATCCATATTTCACCCATCAAGGTATGTAAATATTTATTTTCAAAAACGAATAAAAATAACATAAATGAGTTTTCATTTTTTTTTTTAATAAATGTTGGGTTCTAACAGTTAGGTTAACGTGTCTCCTAGTTTTTAGGGATTGACATAGCCTAGCACGTTTTAAAAAGAAACCCTTAAAACAAATTCAATAATGAGTCAATGTGTTGTCATCAAGTTAGTGTCATTTTTTGAAAACTTGAATTTTAACAGTTAGGTCGTTGTGTCTTTTAGTTTTAGAGATTGGTGCGAACCTAAGATGATGCTTTTAAGACAAAAATGAGGTCCCTAGGAATAAGGAATGACGTGGGTCGAGCTTAGTATTTTGTTTTCTTGTAAAAAAAAATATTCACCTTGTTAAATTGTTTTTAAATTTTATCATTTGACGTTGTGTTGATTGGAGATTGAGTTTGACAATTTATTTTGTTTGCTTTCCATCAAGTTATTGCGGAATTAAAAAAACTCTTCCAATATTATATTGGTACTTGATTTGCAAAAAAAATCGGCTTGGTTGGTTGTTTTTCAATTTCATGCTTGCACATTGTATTGATTAGGAATTAAGCTTGATAAATTATTTTGATTTGTTTTCTATAATATTATTATGGTGTTAAAGAAATTCCTAATATTGGGTTGATGCTTGATTCTAAAAAACAATTTGGTTTGATTGTTTTCAAAAAATTAAAAAAAAGGAGATCAAATTTGACAATGGAAAAAAAAGAGTTTTTTATTTGTTAACTTTTCATTTGGTGCCTTATTTGAGAAAATAGCATATGGGAATTTTTAAACTTCATTTTTGGTCATTTTATTTTGAATATTTTAAGCTCTATTCCAAAACTTCATTTTTTTTTTTCATATATCAATCCCTAAGATTGAGGGAGGAGAGAGAGTGGGTTGTTGCGAAGGAGAGAGAAAGTTATTGAATGGCCACATTTCAAATATAAAAAATGTCAATTTTGGTGTTAATAAATTTCATTTTGTAAGGAAAGTTTTAACCTTAATCTTGCATGAAAAGTAGATCGTGTCTTGAAAAGTTTTTCGGATTCGAGTTGATTTCTAATTTTTTAATCAATTTTTTGCTAATTTATGCTATAAATAAGTTTATTGAGGTATCTAAAGTGTTTCTTAAGTGTTTTCGGGTTAAAAGATTTTTCAAAATTCCTTTTCTAGGTTAAAAAATGGAAGGCCTAATTTCTCGGCTAGCTGAACTAGTTCAAGATGAACTAGAAATGACGCGTCGTTTTTCTATGCAGTCAACATGTTGTTTGTTTCTTCTTTTTTTATCGAATTTTTTTTTTAAAAGGGCCCAAGTATGCCGAGTCACTCAGGCTCGCACACCTAGCTTTTCTTGTGTCATTTGATTTCTTTTAAATTTTATTCTTCAAAATTAGGTTTTCTTGGTTTTTTTTTTATTTTATCCTTTAACATTTGATTTAATTTGAATTTGTCTCCATAATTTGTTTTTATTTTCTTTCTTTGGGTTTATCTTGGTTTCAATCAAATGTCTTGAAATTTGGTTACTGCTTAATTTTTTGAGTGTCTATTTTTGTTGTTGTATAATTAAATAAAAAATTATTTCAAAAGAAACAAAGTTATTAAACCATGTGGAGTTTATGATCCGGATCACAAGTTTGATGGGTTAACTTGGATTGATTGAGAATTTGGCTTCATAACTTATTTTAGCATTTTCTATAAGATTATTACGGTCTCAAACAAACATCTCAACATTGAATTGATGCTCGATTTCGCGAACATCTATTTTTTTATCGTATAATTAAACAAAAAATAATTTTAAAAAAACAAAGTTATTAAACCCATTTAATCCAATGACACAAGTTGCAGGTTTGTTAGGTTATCTTTGGACCACCATGTTATTTGGGTCACGTCGGAGTAAGTTCTATTTAGTTTAATTTGAAACCCGATTTAAATAAATAGTTGAGTTAAGAGGTTTAAAAGTTAACTGACTAGGTTGAGTTTAGTGACGTTGATAAAAGGTTCCTACAACATGAATATATATATATATATATATATATATATATATATATATATATATATTTTAAATGTAACTCGCAGCATAATAACAATAAATATCTAGTAAAAATCTATTATGTTTGAATTAATTACAGTACTGTAATGTATTTATCAGCATACTACTTAATAATTAGAATAACCCTATTACAAATTTAAAAATAAAAAAAAATATGATATAGTAATATCTTATCACTTATTTTTTAAATCAATTTTGAAGAAAATTACACACACACACACACACACACACACACACACATATATATATATATATATATATATATATATATAATTTACCCATATCTAAAATTCTCTCTCCTTTTATGAACATAAAATAACTAGTAAAAACATAGTAAAATTTATCTCAATAAAATTTGCTAATTCTTGCTAACAGAATCTGACGCATAAAAAAATATCTTAACAGAAAGCAAATATTTATAGTATTTGTTTTCCTATTTTTAATATCACAAAAAAGGGAAGGCAAAGCAGCTACAGAAAGGGAATGAAAGTTCTTTTCTGCATTAACAAAAACCAGCACTTGCAGAAGCGAATCAACCATACCGCCTACTCTCTCTCTCTCTCTCTCTCTCTCTCTCTCTCTCTGAAACCATTCTGTTCTCTCCTTCTTGTTCATAAACTTCTCATGCTTCTTTTGTGGTCTATATTCTCACTACTTCTGTGACCAACTTTGATGTATTCTATACCAAAGGAACATGATTACATAGGCTTGTCAGAGACTCCTTCAATGGAAAATATCTCTGAAAAGCTCTCCTCTTCCTCTACTTCCTCCTCTACTCTCTCAACTGAAGAGAAAAACAGCAGCAGCAGCAGCAGCAACAACAACAAAAATAACAATACTTCTCTCAACATGAAAGAAACTGAGCTAAGGCTTGGCTTGCCAGGGTCTCAGTCTCCAGAGAGAAAACTAACAGTACCCGCAGCTGGGGTGTCTCTTGTTGGAAAAGATATTGACACCAACAACACTAATGCTTATTCTCTTATCCCAGTAAAGAATTTAGTGTCAGGGGCTAAGAGAGTTTTCTCAGATGCCATTGATGGGTCTACTGGGAAATGGGTTTTCTCTGGTGGTAATGGATCTGAGGTTGATTTGAGTAAAGGAGCTGTTCTGTTTTCTCCCAGAGGCGATAATGGTAACCCGCAGAAATCTCGGGTAGCAGGACCTGCGAAGAAAGATGTTGCTCAATCTCCAAAGCCAGTTCAAGAGAAAAACAGCCAAGTGGCTGCTGCAAATGAGAACAGCAGTGCTCCTGCTGCAAAGTAAGCTGGCGTTGATTGCCTTTCTGCTTTTGGAGTTATTTTCTTTGTTGTGTTGTCTTTTGGTTCGATACTTTGTGTTTGTTACTGTGGCCAATATTTAATTGCTGTCCGAATTGTGGGATAGAGGAAGAAAATCAAACCATTAGTTCCAAGAAAATGCAGCTGTGAGCAAATCAAACTATATTAGAAATTTTTTTTTTTTTTTGTCTTGGGAAAGATAAATGGAATCACTAACCTCAGCTTTAATCAGAGGGTTGCATACAGCTCAGTTGAGTGTAATTAACTTGGTTTTTGGGGGGACCTAGGAATGAAAGGGGTGATCTTAAAATCTGACTTCTCTTTCCCTTCCTAATCTTGTGCTCCTTAGATTTATTTTCTTGAAAGTTTTGTCTTTTCCTTCTTGAATATTGTTCAAACTGATTTCTGGTTGGATTTTTTTTTCCCTCTGAAGGGGTTGATGACTGTATATTGCTTAATGTTTAACTTTTTGTTTATGCTGTCGCTGTTATGGGATATTTATCATGGTTGAAACTTGTATGTTGAGTTTATATTTTCCTCCCATATAATAATTGAGAGGTACTTGCATAAACTGTTGAAAATAAATAGTGGGTATTTCTTCATCTTTGTGGAGTTTCTGCGTGCAGTTTATTTCTTCATTTTCAGGCTTGATTTTTCTTTCAATCAAAAGCGTTCACCTTTTCCTTATCTTGTCTTGGTCAATCATATCTTTATATGTTAGGGTAACTTTGATAAATTGCTGATCCAAAAGTTTCTATAACAGGACACAGGTGGTAGGATGGCCACCAATTCGCTCGTTCCGGAAGAACACCATGGCCTCTAGTTTGGCGAAGAACAATGAAGACGTTGACGGCAAATCAGGATATGGTTACCTGTATGTAAAGGTTAGCATGGATGGTGCTCCATACCTTAGGAAGGTTGACCTTAAAACTTACGGCAATTATCTGGAGCTCTCATCTGCTCTTGAGAAAATGTTTGGCTGCTTCACCATTGGTACCCTCTCTCGTTCCCTCATGCTTTCTCTGCCCCCCTCCCTTCCTTCACTTATAGGGTTCATAGGCAAAACTTCTTTTAAGAGTTACCTGCTCTATTTTTGTATGGTCCAGAAAATTGTGATGCTTGACTCATAATAAAACTCAGGAAAGGAGATTTTCACTTGTCAGAGCCACTGCCTATAAGCTGTGTCAAAGGATTTGTGAGGAATGAATGATTTTCTCATGTTATCCTGTTGTAACGAACCAGTTCCATAACTGGGAATTGGAATTTTATGGTTGATTGATGGTCTTGTCCCTTGAAAAGATTAATGAAATTGTTATGATTATATCTAGCCCACTGCAATTTCCAGATTACTCTGCAATTAAACTAGGTTGCCTTATGATGTGCGCACCTATATATGCACCATAAGGTGGTCAAAGTTGGAGGTTGTTGACTCATGTCTATTTATGAATGATTCAGGACAATGTGGTTCTCATGGGCTTGCAGCGCGAGATGGCCTAACTGAGAGTTGTTTGAAGGATCTACATGGTTCTGAATATGTTCTCACATTTGAAGACAAGGATGGTGATTGGATGCTGGTTGGTGATGTTCCTTGGGAGTAAGTGTAATCCTCATCTCTTTTACTTCAAGAGTTCTGCAATCAATTCCTTGGATGATTTGTTTTTCACGAGATGAAATTGCAGGATTTGTTCTCTGAAAACACAGTAGGGTTTGGTTAACAGATTGAACCTAAGTGTTTTGAAGCTGAATTATAGTTGATCTGATCTCTGAAAACACACGAGGCTTTAGAATGCATCATTCAAGATCAAAATCCTCTCATCTGATACCTAACTATCAAACCATTTATTGTCCTCCATGAGCTGCAAATTGTTCCTTTCTAATTTTACAGTTGTTTGCTGTGACAGCATGTTTACCGACTCATGCAGGAGATTGAGGATCATGAAAGGTTCAGAAGCAATTGGACTTGGTAGGTTTACCAAGTTTTGATGCTACATTTAAAGCTTATAATATTTGCTCCTCCAATTTTTTAAACATGGCTGAACTCTTAGCATAAGACTCCGATAATCCATTATGGTCTTGATTTTATCTTTTCGGATGCAGGAACCAATTGGATGATCTAAGGTTTTGTTTGTATGTCCATTACCTGAACATGCATGCATTTTTCTTGAAATTGATTTTTGTCCATCAACTTGTTTGCAGCCCCAAGGGCCATGGAGAAATGCAAGAACCGTAATTAATGTGAAGTGATGAAGCTTCAGAAGGATGTTTTCTGGATTTTAAGAAAGCCTTATAGTGTGTTCAGGTGATGAGCGCTTCGCTAATGAAGCATATGTTTGGAGAGTTTATAAGATCGTAGTATTTAGTGAAATGAAAAAAAAAAATGGAAACTTTTTACTAGATTGGATGTCATTGAGAATGCATCCAAATTATTTTAAGCTTGTTTAGCTTCCTTGTTTCCTCTTAGCTTTTCTCTTTCCAAGTGTACTTCAATGTGTAAATGAATGGATTGCTTGTGGGTAACAAGTCTTTGGCTCTCTCTCAATTGTTTATTTACATTTGGTTTGTTGTAATTTGCCGAGATGTTCCTCTTCCCTGGTTGAAGATGTTTTCTCGCAGATTTGCACTAGAACGCCACGCCCACTTCGTCCTAGTAGGTTAGCTAGCATATCGGCTGAACTAAACCCTGATTTCATTGCATTCACGAGATCATTCTGATCATTCATCAGATGGAGCTGGAAAACAATATGAAACAAGCGATGCGGGTTATGGTGGGAACTGTTCTTGGCTCCTTTTCTTCGAGAAGAGCGCCACGTTCGAACCAAGTCCGGCTTCAATCCCCACAACAACATTTTAATCGATTTACTTTTCAACCTAAACCTGTTTAAAAGCCTTTTGCAATCTTGATTCGAGGTAGCTCCGTAGGCAACTACGTCCACCACGACGATCTCTACTGATGGCAGGATGAGAGGTATGAAATTACATTTGAGGCTGTGATGGGGGAAAACTGGCAGTTGTGCCTGGACTGTTCATTAATCTATCAAACAGTGTTGTCAACTGATAGTGATTTTTCAGTGCTTGCCGCATTAGACGAGATACAGGCTCGTGCCAACGAGTAGATAAATTCAATAACAGTAAACAGAAGGAGATATTAACAAACAAATTGCTAAAACATATCAAAACAAATGTAACAGCATGCGGGCGTAAATCTGAAAGTTGCATCAGCATAAAATAATAATAGTAAAATAAAGAAACAACTAGAAATGCTCAATTTCAACCGTGGAGAAAAGATATCAATATTAACAAATAGCGTTTCAGTCCAGGGAAAAACTAAATAAGATCTCTTATCTATTCTAGACAGCTTTAAGATTCTTGTTCAGAGATTTCAAGATAAACCATCTGGGTATAACCATTAAATACAGAACGATCAAGTCTACTTAATCCCAGCCGCTGGAACAAGCCATAACGGCCATCTTCAACAATAGGACTGGTAGCGCGAGCAGGATCATATCGTGTTTGATGAGTGAGGGAAGGGCCGGCTACAGGAGGGAGTTCCCAGTAAACATCGAGAATTGATTCAATGAACCTGCTGTTCTGAAAATGTTCTGAGTAGGAAATTGGTTTATTACTGTGATTGAAATCATCCCGCATCCAGCCCCCAACACCCCACCATGCTTCATTGGGTCCACATAGTTCATCTATACCAACTGCCTTCTCCCAGAACAACTTCCTTTTCAATCTAATCCTAGCTTCATCACTGTCCCTAAAGCAACTATGGCCACCTCCTGAAATTTGTTTAACAAGTGAATTGATCTTTCAGAAAACCCAATTCAATCTCTGACTCACATTCAGATACAGATTGCAATAGTATTAAATAATAAAAACAGGACAAGGGGGGAAGATTCTTCAATGGAGTGAGTTACAATTTAATCCGAAATATATTCTAAGATGCCTCATAGAAAATATCAAATCCAAAGTTGAGAGTTAGATTTGTTTTGTTGAGATCCTGCAGCTAATAAATTTGCAAATCAGGAACAATTGGATTGGCCAATTTCCATAGCATTCCTAAAGCCTAATTATTTTGACACAAAACACTACTCTTTGTTTTGTGACATTTCACCTCCCAGGATGAAAACTTTTGCAGTTCAAGATAACAGAAGAACAATGTTTGCAATATGGATTTCCAGCAAAAGGCAAAGAAAGCAACCACGGAAATTATTAGAGCAGAAGGGGACGAACATGCACCTCTTATATAGGACTGATCGCATATCTGCCTCAAGGAATAATGATCTCCAGTTCCAGTATCATAATTATCCTCGAACACAAGATGCCGAAAACCAGCATCCAATGCCTGCTTTACTCTGCCCATAAAATCATTAATCAAGTAAAATTGGCATTGAGCAAATTTAGCAGGGTAAAATACATGCATGTGCATAAAATGTGTAGAGGTAAACAGCACTAGACAGATTGTATGAGTACCTCTTCAATTCATTTTGATGGTCATCAAAAAAGATAAGAACTCGACTGAGATCAGTAATCCCATGTTTTTTCATCATGCTCTTCCAATCAACACTTCCAAAATCTACAAAATCTTTTCCTGCTAAGTATGTGCAATTACCATCAACATATGCAGGTCCCTTCTTGAGGTACTTCTCAGGATGCCTGGGCGAAAGCGAAATAATAGGTGTGTCTGGCATTGCTTGTCGCAGAACCCAAGTGGAATGCCCCTTGAAAGCACCACTCTCAATCATTAGAACTGGCTTCAGCCACCTTGCAGTGAACCAAAGCCCAAAGCTGTGGTCAAAACCCATCCCATACATGTTGTTTTTTATAGGGCGAGATTCGTAAATTGGTACAAACTCTTCCAAGCCTTTGATTAAATCCTTGGATGTCCACTGAACTGTTTTTCCATGTTTCGATCTGCCTTTTGCCAAGGACAAGAATCAAATGGGAGTGGATGATAAGAACTCAAATTATATTCTCAAGCTAAGGTTTTCAATAAACTTAATATAGCATCCAATGCCATCAAACTCAAAACGGTGAATCAGATTAGACTGGGCAAACAAAAATTTCCATAATATTGTGAAAGGAAACAAGAAGATGAAAAAAATAAATAAATTCCAAACTCACAAAAATTATCATACATGGATTCTCCACCAACTACAGACAAAACAATGGTGATGAGTTATTAGAGTGGAGTGCATACAGTGAAACACCAGAAAACGTTTCATGAATCATGCAGAGGTAGCCATAAATTAGAATGAAATGTTTTGAGGGTATTAACTAGTTCCCTAGAATATCTAAAAAATTTCAACCATCAACTGAAGTGACAGTTAGAAATAAGCCTTCTGCAAAAACCATCCCCTTTAATTGGAGACTTGGAGGATAAGTTGTGATGTGATCCAAGAAAGTTGAAAAAGGAAATTTGAATTCTAGTGTAATTGTCCCTGCTGTCCAGTTTTACGGCAACAATCATAATTCTCAATCCGACCGTTGGATTGGGCTGAAAATTTACCTAGAGTTGTTCGTAATATTGTTCTGTGTTGGGGTAAAATTTTAGATCAATCGGAGTTTTGCAAGGCCTTGCGATATACATCAAAACAAGATGTATGAATTTTGTTATTTATTTTCTTTTGACTTGTAGACTTCCTATTTAGCAAAGATCCTTTTCCTATAAGGATGTTGCATCTTGTTTTAGGAATTTCCTAGTTCTATAAGGATCTTTAATGAGATGCAACATAAGGATTCATTAATGTTCCAAAATCTTTTTCTTTCAAGGATTTCTTATTCATACTAACTACACAAGAAAAGAAGGGCCCAACATAAAACAATATTCCGGGCAACTCTGGGTAAATTTTCAGCCCGATTCAACGGTCGGATTGAATTATGAATGTTGCCGTAAAATTGGACAGTAGACACAATTACGCTAGAATCTGAATTTCCTTGTTCAACCTTTGATTGAATCAGATCAAATAGCATCTTCTCCTACATCCTCCAAATTCACTATACTCTCTCTTTATTTCTCACACATATGCATGTGGGAAAATCTATCTTCAACATTCCTCCCTTTGTACATGCATCTTTCAGATTTCACTAGTTGCAGGTCCCTGTCATGTGGGACCCGCAAATACTGAAATTTGAGCAGAATATGCATCAAGGGTTCTTAGTCCAAAAATAGTACCACAATTTTTTTTTTCTCTTGTGCACGCACAGAAACAGGAATGCAGATCCTTTTGAGGTAATTACAAGTAGATGAGCAACATTCAGAAAAGTAAACCAGCAAAATGAAGCATTACAATAACCGAGAACATGCACAAGCACAAAAAACAAAACAAAAATAAAATCCCAACCTTGTGAACTGAAAGCCAACACCTGAGAACAAATCAACCTAGAATTAGACTATTCGTCCCATGCTACAATTTTACAGTCAGCCAATTCGAGCTTGCATTCCATAAAAAAACAGGGAAAACCCCGTTTCCAATTCTCATTTTTACTACAAACCCATTTACTGAAATATGCCAAGAAAAAAGAAAGTCGATTCCTTTTCATTTTTCATATTTATAATTCCTACATTTTCTCAGCAACCAAAGAGACAATAATCAAACTCAAGATCCATATCTCCTAAATTGCCACTCAATTAACAAAATCAACCCCAAAATCAGATCTGTCGCCAACCCAGATATCCAAATTTACATACACATCCAATAATCTCAAATGTATATACAATTCAGCAATGGAAAAAGGCGGGCGAGAGAGGGAGAGAGAGATTTACACCAGGGAACACCAAGTGATCCAAAGTCTGACTCAAGCCCTTCGAGACCGAAGAACCCGGCGCGAGATCCCGGATCGGAGACACAGACAAAACTCCGGGAATGAAAAGCGAGAGAAGTGATCAGAATGACAGCTAATAAGAGACAGATAAGGAGACAAGCGGTGGGACAGATGCAAAAGTGGGACAAGCGAGAGAGGTAATTAGAAGCCAATAAAGAGAGGTTCTGTTTCTTGGTCTTGGAGTCGTCGGCGGAGGCGTCCGTCTCAGCGTCGTCAAAGTGGGAAGTTACACGGCGCGAAGAGAGGACTCGGTCTAGCATATTGGTGGTGGCAGAGGGACTCTGTACTAGAGTGTGCATGGTGTTATGGAAATTGGGATTTAGTTTATGTTTATTTATTTATTACAGTAAATCTTTAGATAATTACTTTTTAAGTTTAAAGTTTGATCTGACGAAGTGAGATGAAGAATCTGGAGATGTGTGAAAGGGATCGAGAGGAGGTTCGTTTGTTTGGCTGCTTCTCTCTCTCTCTCTCTCTCTCTCTCTCTTAATTTTAATTTTAAATAGGTTACAGGTTACTTAAAGCTTGTCGGTCCTTGGCAGTCCGATTCAAATAAAAATGGATAAAAATTTATTATTTTTATATTATTTTTGATATGCTAGGTTAAAAATAAATTTTTTTAAAATAAAAAAATATTATTTTGATATATTTATAAGTAATTACTTTAAAAAATAATTGTTATCATACTCTCAAACATTCTCTTAATTAGCACAAGTTTATTGACTATATTTTTGTTGTGGTTTAGCTAAAATAAAAGATAAATTATAAAAAAATATTCAAATTATCAAGAATTTTTAACATTATAATTAAATTTGGTATAACAAAGATGGAGAAAAGAAAGTTTTTTCTTTAGAGATATTGATTTTCTTTGCTCAAGAGTTGTCTAAAAATAATTTCTTGCCTTGAACAAAGAGAGAGCCACTTATTTATAAGAGAAAATGATGGAAAAATTGAAAATTTTCAAAGTCTTATAATTATTGAGCTTTTGAAAGGTTGTCTGATGTAGCTATTTACCTTGTCTCTCACCACCAAAAGTTTTTTTCATTGTATTTTCAAGTGGAGGAGAACTTATCTTCTTATATCAATATAAATCTTTGCATAAGGAGTATAAAGCATTAGGAGAAGATGGTCATAAAGGCCTTAGAAAAAGAGAACAAAATTAAAAATAGGCCATCAAGATTTTTGGCCTCGAAAAACTCTTTTTACACACACACACACACACACATGTATATAAGCAGAAGTGCCTAGGATTTTTGTATAGGAGGGAGAATACCAAAATAGTCATCTTCATTTTCATCTTCTAAATCGATTATGGATTCTGAAGATGAAGAAGAAATAGAGTCATTTGATTTGGAATAACTTTATAAGAGCTGCATCATGATTTCAAAATATTCTTCTTTGGATTTTATTGCAACAAAAAGGGCTGAAGCATGAGATTTTTAGGCTTAAAACTTAGATTAAGGGTTTAAGTCCCTTAATCTCAGCCTTTTGATTTTCTTTTAACCATTGTAATATTATAGGTTTAAAACTTTTAAATTCTGTTGCTAAAGAGTTCTACCATTTAAATTTGAATCATCTAATAAGAATGAGAGATTCATGATGAGTATTGTAATCAAAGTACCATGAACAGACCTAAGAAACAAAGAATTTTGAACATAAAATGAGAGGTGGAGGAAATCATTTTTCGCCTTTTATGGCTTTGTAATTTTGTTTGAAAAAGGTGTAACCATTTTCAACCATAGGATAAGGTTAAAGAATGTCATATAAAGGTCCAGAATAGTCTCACTATTAGCGAAACCAGTTTGATTACACCTTTTTATAGAATTTATAAAAAGAGATACCGATTTTATACCTAATTTTCTAACTAGATAATTTCTCCAAAATAGGTCTTGATACCACTAAAATCCAGAGACAGGGGCAAAACCCTACAACAAAAACCAGAATCTCCAAACCCCCCCCCCAAAAAAAAAACCCTTTCAAAACTTTTTTCTTCAGCAAAACCAATCAAATCATGGATTGATATGGTTGTCAAGGAGGAAGAAACAATTCATTCTTCCCAATTACAAACTTTAGTAGATTCCATTTCAAATGCTCTAGAATTACTTCTCGCTCTACAAACTATAAGCCATAAATTCTCTCACAAAGGTAAATCTTCTCAACCAATTTCCAAAACTAAAACAAGATCTTCCTATCTAAAACCCCTGTTTTAATCTTTACAAAACTCTTAAACAAAACAAAAAGATTTCAAAAGAAAATATGAATATATTATAAAAAAATTTCCAAAATGTTTTGTCTATTAAAGATGGATTTTTTTTTTTATCCTGATCCTTCAATAACATCTTTAAAGATTTTTCCTTCAGGTTGGAATTTTAAACCATGAGATCTTATAAAACCCCAACTGTATTATATGGCAATCCTTGAAATACCAAGATTAGACAGATTTAAACACTTCAAACTTAGCAAAATCATCTTGAACCCACCTATTCTACATGTATTATACAAATAATTCTTCTCACTTTTAATTGGAAACAAGTTTTTCACAAAGAAATTCCTTTTTCGGTCAGTTTCCAAGTGACAATACATAACCTCTGTCACTCCTACACCTATTAGGATTACCAACATGCCTGGTTAATATTTTTTTTCTCTTAAATTCCAAGGGTAGTTATTTTTTGCTATTCTACTTCAACAACTCCATTCAAAATAAAACAAATACTAAGTATAGCTTGCCATTGGATGAAAATCTGTTTTGATGCAATGTTTTGAACATCTTTTTTAAAACCTCTTTAGTTGAATTGCAATCATTATGCAAAAAAACTTTTGGTTTAGTAAATCACTCTGAAATTTTGTAATGCACATGACAATGGAAAGAATTTCTTTTATGACGGTTGAATAAATTCTTTTGACAATCATTTCAATGTGTAGATGTAAATTGAAGAATTTGTTCTTTGAAATTTTGAACTTGCTTAAGGATATACCACCATAACCTAACTTTGAAACATCTATTTCAACTATTTTAGGAGCTGGGGGATTGGCTATGTGAAAGCAAGGGATTTTTTGTACTTGTTTTTTGATTTTTTTTTAACAATTATAGAATGTTCATATGACCATGGTATAATATTTCTTCATAACCTATCATGCAATATTTTTGCTAGACAACTAATGTTTGCATAGAAGTTTAAAATATAGTTAAAACTCCCTAAAAACCTTTACAACTAGTTTTTGTCAGGAAATTTAGTAATAAGGTGAGGGATCTCTATATAGGTGTGATTGTGCCTTAAAAAATATAGTGACTAAGAAAATGAATAAGAGTTTGGAAAAGAGAAATCTTAGTTTTTGAAACAACTAATCCATTTTTCTTTGCTAGATAGAAGAATGTTTGTAAATGTTTAAAATGTTGTTCTAAAGAATTTGAAAAAACACGCAATGTAAACTATGCAAAATCTTGAATATGGATTAAAAATATCATTCATGATTCTTTGAAATTCTGAGGGTGTATTTTTCAATCTAAATGGCATTACATTCCATTCATATTGTCCGAAAGGAACTGTAAATGCAGTTTTATAATGATCTTTTGGATGAATCTATATTTGCCAAAAGACTACTTTCATATCAAATTTCAAGAATACAAATGCATAATGTAATTTTTGCAACAAATCTTTCTTGTTTGGAATTGCATACCTAACCATTTCAAAGCTTATTCAAAGGTTTGTAGTTTATGACAGTCGTGGTGTGCCTCTTTCTATTTTAGATTTTTTGACATAAAAAGTTGTATAAGATCTTTAGACTATTAATCTTGGATTTCAAGTCTATAGTGTTATTCTAGCTTAACATTCATCTGGATAGGTTTGGCTTTTATAGGTATTTGATTTTTATTAAAAAATTTATCGTATGGAAGATTAACCACTTGTTGTTTTTTTTTTCAAAAAGCTTTTGGTAAATTAGAACAAATTTCTAATTTTATTTTGGTTTGGAAATTGAATTTTTTTTTGTAAAACAAGGTTTTATAATTGTTGTTCTATTATTTTTAAAAATACATTTTGTTTCATATGCACAAGTTGAGTTTTTTTTCCAAAAATCAAAGCGTTTATTTGATGAGTATGAATAAAACATGTTTTGAATAAATTAAGATTTATAGTTTTTGGTTTTTCTATGAATGGAAAAACAAGTTTTGAACCATTGATTTTAAAGCAATTCTTTCATGACTAGTTTTGTAAGGAGTGATCATATCAATGAAACTATTGCCAAGAATAACAATATGATTAATATCATTTATAACAACAACAAAAGTTTTAAGATAAAAACCATTGTTTGAAATGGATGCTTGAGTTTTTTTTTTAATTTCTAATTCAATATTTTTTGTTGTAGAAAGTTTTTCAGAAGTACTTTGTAAAAATTATTTTGGAACTATTTCTTTTTTTATATATACAATATAAATATGCACATGTATCAAATAAAGCGATAATATCTATTTGGAAATCATCTAAAAAAACCAAGGTAATTTTTATGAAATACTTTTTGAAGTAATTTGAGTTAAATTATGGAGAAGATCTTTAGGAATATGCTCAATGTTTGTCAATGTATAACCATTTAACTCATGTTCTATATCATGATTAGAATTTGATTCCCTATCAGAATCCAAATCATTTTCTAATTTTGTAAAAAGTAGTTGTAATATGGAAGAATGTTTTGCTGGGTTTGTTTAAGGTTGTTAAACTTAGTCTTGATGGTTTTGATTTTAAATTGTAATTTTGGAATAATAGCTAAAGGTTTGGATTCTTTTTCTTTTTCTTTTTTAGGATTTTAGTAAGATCATAAATATGTGTACCAGTTAAAGGTAGAAAGGAATGACTTTGATCAGGCTGTGGTGGTTCTGGTATATCAAAAGTATTTAAGAGTTTGTCTAGGTAAGTGTTTTTGTAGTTGGGGATCATCAAGGAGTTTGATGGCTTCAAGGATTAATTCTTGGTATCTGGTAAGGACATTGATTTGTCTTAAATATGGTTAGAAGAGTCTTCTAAGTCAGAAATGGATGTTACTAACTCTTTAATTTGTAGGGGTTCTTTAAAAGTGTCTGAAGGGTTTTTTCAGTTTTATAGACTTCAATTCATAGAGACTAGATATGATGAATAACTTCTTCTTCTAATAAAAATTCATAGAGTTTGGTATTTTCATGAAAAATAAGTATGATCTTTTTTGCTACATTTATAATAGGTAATGTTTCTAGGGTCAAATTTAGGCTTGAATTGGAAATTCTTTATTGGTTTTTTATGGGAGACTTGGTAGTAGGGTTTAGATTTGGTATGAAAATATTTTTTTTATATTTATAGGATAATTGTTTATGAAATGGTTTAGAAGGTTTTGAGCAAGGCTTAGAACAGGTACCGCCATTGGTTGGGTTTTTAGTGGATAAGTCAAATTGTTGACAAAAACTTCCTAACTAATGTTTGGTTCGTTTCATTTCCCATTTAAGCTGTTTTTAGAGTTTAAGATCTTGACAAATTTTGAGTCTTCCTTTTGAGTGAAGTTAAAAAGTTTACCATATGCTAGTTGGTTATAAGGGATAGTTTTGTTCCCAAAGGTGTCTTCAATTTTGTTTCTTACTCACTTTTCTAGAAGGGTAGGTAATCCAGTAAAAGAAATTTCTTTCTACCAAGATTGGTTAGAATCTTTTATGAATATAACACGAGTGAAAATGTGTTTTTATACCATTAAAAGTTATTAAGTTTTTTGCACCTAATGTTTGAAAGAAGTTTGACATTTTTATCATTTAAATGAGATGTACCTCTTATGAAATGTAGTGAAATTGTTAGTATCAGGGTTGATATTGCATATTGGATAGTGTTACCATATGGGTTAAGGATTGGTATTTGGTCTTCATATGTTTGAATGAATTGAATAATATCCAATCATTGGGTATCAGTGAGATGGTAATCCCACCATCCTTTTAATTGACCTGAACATCCTATAATTAAAAGTTCAGCTATGGCTTTATCTAAGGTTCCAGTCTAGGTTTTGTAGTCATTGACGGCCATAGTTATTTGTTGTAAAGTATTCAGGATATTGTATTATGTCATTCCACCAATGTTCCATTCATAGAAGGAAGAGGCGTTGGACTTATGTTGGTTAATAATGCCTAGCTCACTTTGAATTCCTATGGTTAGTGCAACAAGAGTTGTTTTGGGTATAGGGTTTCTCCAATAAAGTTTGTTTATTTTAGGAATTTCTTCCTGAAAGGCTTCATCTTCAGTAGAAGTTTGGTTTTTATCTTGTTGTATGGTGTTTACATGGGTTGTGGAGGCTTGAGGGTGATTATTGATTTAGGGTGTGTTAAGAGCAATTAAGATGAAAGAGAAAGCTTCTTAGGTGGTTAAGATAGTCCTTAATGGCTTTAAGAAAATATGTTTTGGTATTTTGAGTTTGAGTTTGGCTAGCTATAGTGACTTCGTATGGTTTGAAAACTGAGTTTTTTTACCTCTTGTTTAACGGGTTTTGTAGTTTCAACAGGAGAAAATATACTCCTGAATATGTTTTTCTATTCTAGTTAGTTGTTTTTCTATGATGTTAAGGCTTGCGTTGGTAAAGTTGTTTTGCTTTATAATGTTTTTGGTATTGGTTGTAACATCTTTATTTAGGGATTTGTAAGGAACAATTTCAATTGTTTGGTCTTTATGAGGGATTTTGAGGTTTCTCAAAGGAGGATATTCAGAACCATTTACTAGTTCCTAAACAAGGGTTTTGTTCCACATTGTAATTAGAAATTTTTTGAAAAACAAATATTTCTTTTCCTAGTTATGGTTACTATAAAAATCATCAACAAAATATTTTTTTATTAATGATAAATTCTTTTTCTAAAACATTTAGTTCATTTTGGATATTCTCTTTATAGCAAAGAAAAATAGAGAGGTTAGTAAAGAGGGTTGGTCATTTTCTAGGTTTCTATATAAAGGCTTGGGTACATTTATGGTATAAACTGCATTTTAGAAATTGGTACTAAAAATATCATAGGTTGATTTTCTACATGAGTATGTATGGTGAGGTATATTTATGATAGAGTGGATCTCAGAGATTCTTCCTAAATTAATAGTATTGGATGAAGAGGATTCATCTAAGAATCTGGAATTGGTTGAATATCTGTGGAAGGTTAGTTTAACCATGCCATCGATGTATTGGTTTATTTGTTTAAGTTGGACATTTGGTTGTAGGGATTGTTGAGGATCAAATTGGGTTACTCTTTTAAGGATCCAGTCTTCTGATAAGGTTATATCTTTTAATTGGATGGCTCTGGGTACAACCATGTTTGATTTTGAAAAGTCTGTTTGTAAAAGTAAGGTTTCCCCTTTCTGTTATTGAAATTTATGTTTGCTAGCAAAGAAAGAGAACATAGCTTTGTAGTGAAATTTGAAGATCAAAGCTACTAAAATTGATCTTTCAAGCATATTGTAATTATGAGTTTTTATTTGTAAAATTATACTTTATAGTATGTTTTCGTCTTGGAAAGAGAGGGTAAGATTTGGGTAATAGCCATTTAAGAAATGAATCTTTCAAGCATTTTAGTGTATAAACTGGACTCTATAGAACTTAATAATGAATCTTGGAAATAATAGAATCTAGCATCTCTAAGGACCACAAGGATAGAAGTGTTTGGGTCTTTTTTGGTGAGGGGCTTTATTCCTACTTGTACTAAATTAACATGAATATATTTATAGTTTCTGTCTTCGTGTTTTTTTAAGGATTTTTGAGAAATAAGTTGGATGGTTTCAAAAGGTTTTGTTAGTTGTTTATCTTTTTCTTTAGTTTTAATAGTAAATTCAGTTTTGAATGAAAAAGTTTGATAAATCTGGTTCTTTTGGAGTTTTGATTTTTTCTAATCATCAATATTTTTTAAAAAATCCTCAATGATAATTTCTTCACTATTAATAATTTTTTTCTTCATAGAAGAATCAAATGTAAAGGAGGCTGAAAGAGAAGTAGTTCTACAAAAAACAACATCCATGAAAATTAAAGATTGCTTAAAAAAACAGGCTCAAATTATTTGGTTTTATTGCCCAACTTCATTCTTATTCGGGACTTAAACCATTTAATAGGATTGACCTAAGATTTTTAAATTCTTTCTTTCTCATTAAAACTTTGAAAGTATATGTGTGTGTGTGTGTGTGTGTGTGTATATATATATATATGTTTGCTTAAAATAGTTGTGGAACAGTGGTAGAAATTTCAAGAGAAAAAGTAAATGATATAAATATAAATATGATTTTTAAATATAATATTGAATATAAAACCTTATAACATAATTTCTATCCAAATGGATGAAATCTTGTTAAATTTGCAAAATTCCAAATTAATATTTTTCATTCTACTATAGTCAAAAGAATTAATGGTGTTAATGATGAAAAATATGATTTTCTTGACTATATTAAATTAATAAATTTAGTGGTCTTGGTTCATGAGTTCTAAATATAAATTAATAAAAGTCATGTACTTCTTTAGTTGAATTATAAGAACATTGGATAAAGTCATGTGTATTTATAAATTGATATTTAATCTCCTTAGATATATTGAATATGTTGATCAAAGTCATATTATAAAGATTAATATAATATTAAGTTGATTTATCACATTGTTCAAGATAAATAAATAGGATATATCTATCTTAAAGGAAGATAAAGGGTCATGTGTACATTTATGACTCTTTAATAAATTAAGTTACTTAAACAATCATATAAAGGGTTCTTAGTCCTTTTCTTCACTCAAGTATTTCATTGCTCATTTTAAATATTAGAGTGAGTATGGAAAGAGAAGATCAAGTTGTTTATACATAAATGAAACTTGATATTAAGAAGTCCAAATTTACAAAAAACGAGATCAAGATAAAAGGAAGATGTACTTATGTCAAACATCTAAATAATTGGTTGAAATGACACAATGTATAAAAATTACTTATAAACAAAGTCCTGAATTATATGCTCATAAAACAACAAAGATCCTTATATTATAATTAACCATTATGATTACTTTTTATGGTCAAATTGTTAGTCGGAAAAGTGAGCCATTCATATGACATTAAAGTATGATTGATTAGATAAGTGTTTGAGAAGGTTATGATTGCAAATATATAATATTCCTAAAGGTATTTATATTTGTAGAATTGCAGTCAATATTTAAATCATGATACCAAAGATATTAGCATTTTAATTTTGATAAATTTATGATGTTATAAGTGTATAAGCATAATGAGTGAGTGGTTCAATACTTAAAAGAATTTAACATCTCATTTATATTATTAAAATATCATTCTATCTTAAATGATGAATATGGCAATGCAATAGATTGCTCAATAAAATATATTTGAATGTTACATTAAGGTAATGTTAATGTGTTTTTTCTAACAGCAATTACTTCAGCTTCCTTTTCAAGTCATATATCAAATATTCTAAAGTTGATTTTTTTAATTGGAATGAATAGATTCATTAATTTGGGATGTTTAGAATTAGACTTATGTCTTCACATAGATGTACCAACAAAGCCACCTGAAACAAGTTAATCTCAAGAGAAAAGCTATATAGGAATTAGGAGCATTCTAACACATTAGATCTAATGCTTATAAATAGCAAGATTGCCAAGAACATCCACAAGTCAAATCTTGTATTTCTAAAAGCATATAATGCATGAAATCTATTGAGAAATAATTTCAAGCTTTTGATATGGCATTAACATATACCCTTATGACAATTTTGATTGCTAAGAGATATGACGACGTAAGTGGCATGTGAAAGCACATAATGAAAATGAAAATTTTAGCCGAATAACTTAATTATATGAGTATAACATTTTCAAAATTATTTATGGTGCAATTCATTTTTAACTCTATTTCTCAATTTGGTTCATTCAAAATATATTATAATATACAAAAAGACAAGTGGGCCGTTAATGAACTCATTGTTCCGTGTTCAAAAGTAAAAAAAACTTAAGAAAAAAGGTTTGCAAATGGTTTACGTGTATCTTAAGAACATAATAATAGCAAGCCTATTAAAGCTAAAAGAAATAAAAGACTATCATATAAAGGACGAGGACCAACCATATCAAACAATATAGATATTGGCAATATGATGTGTCATTTTTGTGAAAAAAAAAAATGGAGAAAGGTTGTCAAAGAAAAGGGAAAGGATTGAAAAGAAAGACAATTGATTTTCATTCATGTTTGAGATAAATCTTTTTGATATTGTTTATAATACCTGATGATTAGACGATGATGTTAAAATTCATGTTTTAAGTTCTATGTAGGTATCCTTACAATTCACCCTCTAAATGAACAAGAAAAAATAATTATTATAAGGAATAATTTTGTGATGTTTTGAAATGAATAGAGAAAGAGCTATTAGGAAAAGGCAACAATGCTCTTGAAGGCTTAGAATATATATATATATATATATATATATATAAAAGGAGTATTGTGATAATTGAACAAATAGCTTAATAAGTATAAACAAGATGATAAAAAAGAATATAAATTTTTGAGAGAGAGAAATGTGAGAGGAAAGAAGGAAGAAAAGAAGAGAAGGAAAGACTATGTAAGGAAAAACGTATTAGAAGAAATGAACACCTAAAGTAAGATTTACACTTTGGTTATGTATAATTATGGTATTTATCTTTGATTTTGAATTTGTTGAAGATTAGGGTTTTGAAAATTATGTTTTGGGTTTAACTGATGAGTTGATTGGAACATTATGAGTTAACTGTTATGAGTAATGGTTTAATTGGTTGGTTTTTAGATGATTTTGTTAGGAATAATTATTTTGAGTTTAATTGATTTAATTGATATATTGGGTGTAAGAAATATTAAGAAATTATGAAAAAAAAACCCTTGCTGGGAATGCTGGATAGAAGTATCTTGGAGTTGAGGATGAGGAAATTACATCTTGGTCCCTCATTTATAAAAATTATAGTTTAGTCCTCGAAGTTTGGAAAAATTACAATTCAATCCTTGGAGAAAAATTTAAGATTCTGGATAGAATTAAGGATGGATTATAGGTAAAAATCCAGTATGGTTATGAATTTATAACATTTTTAGTTTGGTCCTCCAAGTTCGACAAAATAACAATATGACCTCTAGAGTTTTGAGATAAAATCCAGATTAGTTCATGGTTGTAATTTTAGTTTTTCAAATGGGTTTTGAAGAATAATTGAGTTTTATTGGTGAATTATTATCAAGTTTCACGTTTTGTTTTCTTATGGATTAGAAATTTTAGGAAACCATTTGATTTTTGGGTTTTTTTGGAAAAAAGACCAGTTTAGTTCCTAAATTTATAGGGTTATGAGTTAGACCCTAGGTTAAGAGTATTAAATTGACTTTATATTCCTTTCGAGTGTTTTTTAGTATTTTTTTTATTTAGATATTCCACCTATAAGACATCAATTGGATTTCTTTCGGTACTTCTTTTTGTGTTTGTTATGCTTTTGAGTCAAATGAGTGGATAATATTTCATATGCATGACAAATATTATAAATATTTGAGTTGTTAATATGAAGTGGATCATGTTTCTTGATAATATATATATATATATATATATATATATATATATATATATATATATATATATATATATATTATCCTTTGTTATGATAAAACATGATTATTTGTTGAATCTGAAGTCTGGATATGAGAAAAAGAGGTGTTGCACCCACACCTCGACATGTTGAGGAGGTACCTCCACCAATAGATGAGGAGCCTCAAGAGTTAGAAGAGAAAAATATGGTTTATGAAATAGGTATAGGGGTAGCTAACCCTAAGCCTATTACCAAACTCCAGCAGCTTAGCCAGGCTATGAGAAGTTATATAGAATTTAATAGGGAAAGAGAGAAGTTATATAGAATTTAATAGGGAAAGAGATTGAATAACGGATATATTAAAAGAAGTAATGGAGGTAAGAGCTAGTGAGACTAAAGACACAATAATATTAATTATTTTATGACTAGACCTTAAATAATTATATGATTTTTAAGGAGTTTTTTAGACCTATAAACAATAAAGGAGTACACTAACCCCTATTTATACCATGGACTTAGAGTTGTTCTTATTTATAAATCTATGCATTAAACTTGGATTACAATGATGTGTTGGAAGCATTCACAAGATTAAGCTAGTATTTAGTTACTATTTTGAAATAAAAAAAACAAAAGATAAAAATAGTTGAGATTAAAGAGTAATAAATGAAGATAAAGTTTAATAATGATGTACAAGTGATTCAACCGAACCACCTAACAAAATTTTGCTAAAAATGATCTCAAACATAAAAACCTTTATTGGAATTTTATTATTGATTTTTTTTTTGTGTAATAGTTTGTCCTTTCAAACAAGTTTACAACTTCTTAAATAGATCAGTAACTGATATTTACATAGTAAAAAATCAGAATCCTCAATCAAATAGAAAAAACAACATAAGATCTAAAATGAAACTAGAAATCCAAAACCAAAAAGAAAAATAACGAAGCTGGCTCAAATAGTATCTTCTAAGCCTAATTTCAAGGCTTGTGGTCATATCTTGATTTGATTGCGATCCAACAATTGTATATAAAGTTATGACTTTTTCTTATCAAACTGGCTATGCAACAAAGCCTCTTCTTATATTGGGCTTGATCCCACTCATCCATAATAAGTATGCTAGGTGTTTTACTCGGTTTAGTTGTACAAGGTCTCCAACCAATTGTTAAGAACCATCAGATTCTTTAGAACTACCTACATCAATAAGATATAATGAATGTCTCTATATTCTATTTCGTTGATGAAGAATGAGACATACTAAAATATTGAAAATTATATTTTACCTTTGATGTGTATTATTATTATCAAACTTGTAATAAATTATTCATTTAATAAATTATTAATTATTAATTTTTTATTTTAAATGAAAATTTAGAAAAAAATATTATCTATCTCATAAATTTCTAATAAATTTTAATTTACTTTAGTTAATTTTTTATTGATATAAATGAAAAATATTTATAATCTATTCTAGTTGGTTAATTTTCTTCAATTTTAATTTGATGAAATGATAAAGAAAATTTTTTAATACAAATATTTAAGGAAAATTAAAAAAAAAAAGTAAAAGGTAGGAAAAAAATTGTACTTAGCTCAATAGATTGATATTTGTTTTATGGATTGATTCAATAAATAAAAAGATATACATAGCTTAATTGAAAAAAGAAACATAAGAACCCACCTTTTCAAGCCTTGTGTACAATATGAGGATTGGGAACATTGTTTTTGTAATGTGCAATCCCAAATGGATCATGAAGAAGATTTTTATTTAACAATCTTCTCTTTCTCCAATAAATAATGGAGTTCCTATGTTTATGACTATAAATTGTTGCAAAATAGAAAAAAATATGTTTGCAGTAAAAAAAGACTTTATCAAACTTTTAAAGGGATTTAATATACGTAAACTGGAAATAAAAAGGTCTCGTTAGCAAGGGGTTGTTTCAACAGTTCCCCTTCATCTCAGAAAGCAAATTGATAAAAATATTGAATCTTGATGGATCAATTAGACAAGGATATAAATAATTATATCCTAATAGCAAGGTAATACCTCATTTATTTGAATGAAGGATAAAAAGAAAAGGATTGTGTTTTTGGAATTTCATTAAAATGTTTTTAAAGATATTTTTGGAAGTTAATTTTTATCTTTTTTTGTCCTTGAGACATGTCTTTTCTATACTTTTTCTTAAGGTACAAATATTGACTTCATTTCTATCTCAGAGACAGATATAAAAACATGTTTGTCTTTGTCTCTACTACTAAATGAATTTTTGTTCTAGTTAATTCCATCATTTCTGATGAAGTCATAAAAATCTCATATTGAACTTGAGTTTTTCATGGTTGTATATAGGCTTGAATGTGTGTTTTATCTCTAAGCTAGGAATTCTCTTCAAAACAAGTCTTATATCAAAATAAGAGACCCTTTGATGCTTAACTTAGTAAATTATAAAAGAAAAGGAAAATATAACCAAGAAAATGAAGGCTTAAAAGAGCAAATATTATGTCATTGAATGGACTTGTGTTCTTTTGTGATGTTTTGTTGAATGAACTTGTTTACGCAGTGACAAGAGGTATTTATATATCTTGTTTACTTGATCTTAACTCATGAAGAGTGAAGTAATGATAAAGAATAATTGTTTTTCCTTGTAGGTAACCTAAAAAGTAGAGTCATTAGTTATTATATTTTATTGTGCTATTGGTGGAAGGATTGTCACTCAAGGGTGATTGACGTGAAAAGTGGCGCCTTCTAAGGAGACAACAAGAAAGTAAGTGCCATGTAAGGAGACAAGAGATAAATTTAGAAAAATATTCATTTGCAAAAAAGTTGGTGTTCTTTAAGTAGACAAGTTGAGGGAGATAGATATTGGCATTATACTAATAATTCATGTATTAGAATAAGAGAGTGCAACATTGTACTCATTTTTTTAAAGATAGTAAATATACTTTTTTGGTATGTGCAAGTCACTAAACTCTTTGAAAATTTGCTAGGACGAGGCCAATTATTGAGGGACTAAAAAGATAGGGTTGGATAAGTTGTTCTAAACGAGTAGCCACCCTGTTTGGGCTAGCCTTAAACAATAGGAAAGCCTTTCTAATTGGGTTAGTCCAAATGAAAAGATTGTCACTTCTTCTTCTTTTTGTACTATTATTTTCCTCTTGGTTTTTTAAACATTCATGTATTGAAAGACTTAATCAATAGAAATATGATGGAAAGAAAAAAATTATTTTTTTTATATATATGTCATGTTACTAGAAGGTTGGCTTGTTTGTTTCGTCTATAACAGAGAACATTTTAAGATGGAAAATAAGATATCATTATATAAAGATATGGAGATTTTATTTGACACATAGAGATTTTACTTGAAGATTTTGTTTTGAGACATAAATATTTCATTAAAGACATGGAGATTTTTGTTAAATATGGAGATTTCATTGAAGATATGAAGATAAACAACACCGTGAAAAAAATATGTGGAGACTACTTAGAGAAACAATATTAATTTGTTCATTGAAAAATTCAAAATTATATCTAATATAAGTAAAGATACAATCCTTAAAACCTATTTGATCTTGAGTAATGCATGTTAGGATATGTCAACCTTTTTTGCTTTTTGTTCAGGTTGCATTTCTTTTCTTATAAATTATTAGAGGTAACCCCTAACAATCAATCTTTCTATCTCTTTTTTCAAAGCATGAGAGTTCTTGGTAACATGCCCATTATCTTGGTGAAAGAAATAAACTTTATTGAGGTTCTTTGTATTCATTTTATTATTCATAAAAGGTGGATATCATACGAATTCTTTTCCCTGAATGAAAGTCAACACCTCATGACATATGGCAGGTAGAGGTGTGGTCTTGAGCTCATAGAATATCATTCACTCATGAATGGATCCTTTGATGTTCCTTTTAGACATACTAGGGCTGCTAAGAAATTGATGGTTCTTGGAATATTTGCTCTCTATTGTTGAAAATAAAGGTGTTCTTCCTAAGTCATAATATATTTTTCTACTTGAATATAATTTTCCATTATCTGATTCACTTTGAGGAGAGTTTGATTGAAGAGAGTATATAGTCATTTATACAATGAATAATTGTAAAATATACATTCAACATTTCCTTGTTAAACCTTTGAAGATATGTTTGGGTGCCCTCATCTTCTTATTTTGTGATGGTAAAGAGTTTACTTGTGCTCCTTTTAGCTAATATACTTGTACTAAAGCAGTAGATGAGTTTGACATTGATATCATGAAAGTTAAGGATGGAGTCAAGCTCTAGACTATGGTACCCATATCCATAAAATTTTGTTGGAAGGACTTTGCATAAAACGTTGTTGGCTTATGTTATAAGCTCCAAGATGCTTTATATGTGCTCTTTTAGATCTGTAAATTTATCATAGTTGTTTAAATTAGCCTTGAAGGACAAACAATCTTTAGAAAGATGAGTTTGTAGCACTCGATGACAAAATAAAGAATCTCTTACTTGGTGAAGGCAATGTTCATTCTCAGAAGCTTGTTCAATTATTGATCTCATCTCATGTTAGGTTTTTTTTATAAATAGGCGAGTGAGATTCATTAGTGACATGGGGTTTTTAAGTCATCAGCCATTGAGAAAACTTTTCATAAAGAGTAAGATGAGAATAAAGTAGCTTTGCATTTGTCCAGTTCTCCAAAGATAATGTCACTAATAAAGTCATAAAAACTTCAAATTGAATTTGGGTTTTCCATGACTGTGTTCGGGATTGAATTTGTGATTTATCTCTAGGTTTGTTATTCTTTATAGAAACAAGTATCCTATTGGAATAGAAGAACCTTTAATGTTTAAGTTGGTATATTGGAAGGGAAGGAAAGTATACCCAAGATAATGAAGGCTTGAGAGTGAATATTGTGTCCTTGAATGGACTTATGTTCTTGTGTGATGTTACATTGAATGAACCTATTTACCTATTGAATAATATTCTTTGTTTATAATTATTCTTAAGAAATTAACAACAATTAGTGTTTTGAAGAATTAGTATGATTTTTTGCTTATATATCTTTGCAAGTTTGGATATGCTAATATATAATTTAATAGCAATTGTAAGTTTACTTTGAACAATATAAAAATGCATTCTTATAAATTAAACAATTATGCTACATGTAATAAGTCTATTTTTTTTTTTAACAACAAGAGTTGGATAGACAACAACACACATGCCTAGCTATTTGGTGAGTGCTTGGAAGTGACAGTTTTTGCCTTTGGATGTATTTTAAAAGCATCAAATTGATGTTTTTTTTAGTGTTTTTTGATATTTTTAATGGATTGGTATCAAATATGAAGAAAAAAAATCATTATAATATATTTTCAAACAAAAAATATTTTTTAAAAATATCAAATATCACAATATCAAATACACACTAAAATCAAGCATAGATGAAATATGAGATGCATCGCTGCTTTGTATGGAATTTGCATTAGAAGTCTTGATGGGGTCTTGAAATTGTGGCGCGACTCGTACCAACAAGGAAATGGCTTTTTGTCACAATACATGCTATTACTTAAGTTACAGTAAAGGATAATGTGTTTGGAATTGTGATAGCGGTTACGGTTTAAAATGTTTTTTGTTTAGAAATACATCAAATTAATTTTTTTATTTTTTAAAAAATTATTTTTGATATCAATATATTATAATGATTTGAAAATATAAAAAAAATTAGCAAAAAAATATTTAAAATTTAAGAGAACACGGTTTGCACCGTGTTATATTTGACTGTGCTGCAAAAGCGTACAGTATATAGTTATTTTGAGAACTGAATGTGAAAGGTGCAGTCCTGATACATGCTGCTCAATTTTTCAAGCATGGAAAGGTAAGAATGAAGTGATCAGTCGTGCCAGTTAACTGTATTATAGCAAACATGTGCAAGATCCTGAAGCAATTGAGTACTATTTTACTGATCCATAGTCTCTCCAGTGAGACTGATCCATCCTCACAAGAAAATGAAACCTCCATTTTGACAGAGTATTCTGCTAATTCATCTCGCTGCCTCCATTTAAATCAAATCAAAATTGGAAACATGCTGAATTTGTAGACCGATTATCTAAAGCTATTAGTCAGATTTCGTCTTTGTGTTATTGAACAAAACAATCACGATTTTCATTGCACCGTCGCTGAGTGGAATGTCGATTATCGCACCAGCATTTCTATGTGCTAGGGAATCACCTGGTTTTCCCTTTCCTCAATTTCAGGGGCAATCAAGATTAGCTGCAACAATCCACAATTAAATATGCCATGGTATCCTGATAATCTACAGAATTTACTCTCTTTTTTTTCTTTTGCATTTGAAATGAAAAGATTTATTAATCACAAATGAAAACTGGAGGAAAAAAATCATGAGCAGCAATAGAAGAACATTCATGTATGTAGCGCGCAGACAGGATAGTTGATAATAAAATTGGCTGGCCTGTGATGGATTATTAATTGTGTTGAACAACAAAAGAAGCAACTCCATCTTCTGCTGAGCTCACAAAGTTGCTCTCTAGCAATGCTCTGCATGTGCAAATCCGGTGAGCATGGCTTGTATTCTCTGGCTGCATTTCCAATCCACCCCTCCGATCCTCACCATGTCGCGGTTGCTCCTTCTTCAACAACCGATAAATAGCATAACAAAATATGCGCAAACAAATAAGTATGGTTACAATCACCAAAGCTGACAGAACATAGTCTTTGATGGAGCGGGAATGTTTGCACCCAAATATAATTCCTATGCATACCATTGCTTAGCATGTTAGAAGGTCTAAGATGGCTGAGTGATATAGGAGAAGAACGAGACCTTGTTTTGGGTTCTTTTCTTGGCAAAAAAGGAGATGGTTCCTATATAGGGTGTGCTTTATAGAGGGTTACTTGGGGGTATTCTTGCCTTCAATTGAATTGTTTTATATCTAACTTCTATTTCAAGTTTGGTATAGTTACTACCGTGGATCACTGTAAAGGAGGAAAAACACAAGAACCTCTTCCTTTTGAACAAAGTCTAAAATCCACTCTAGCTTTTGTAACACCGCCCTCGGTGTTTTTCTTTATAGAATAACAAAAGGATCGACATATTACTAGCTTGAAACTCATGAAATATACAAGTTTGGATGTTTTATGTATTAAGTGAGAATCTTATTATGTTTATTTATTCGGTTGAAAGGTGGCAAATTCAAAGATTTGCCATTGAGCACTCCACATTTATCGCCTAGCAAAAGGCATAAAATGTTAAGTGGCGGTCATCAAGTAGTAGGAAGTCGAAGGTTAGACGACCATGGAAAATCATCCCAAGACCTGTGCCAGAAGTGATCCACCAGGTAAGCAATGCCCAGACTATTCCTTTGAGCAAATCACTCAATAGCGCCAGAGCAGATCTCTTGGCCCACAGATGAAACACACAAAATTGCATCGTATCAGTAATTAACAACTATATGTTTACTCTAAAAAAGAGAATCGTATCAGGGATCAGCAAACGAATTCAGGACCTATTGCTTAATGGTCCATCGACACTTCATAATTAGGAGAATTATATACCTTTAGAAGCATTCTGCATAGTTTTGAAACCCGACCCGGTCTAATAATAGGGTTACGAGTCAGATGGATTAACCCGAGTCAACAAAAAAAAAAAACCAATACAACACCTATAGAAAACACCTAACTAGTACAATGCAACACTTATATAAATCAAATTTAAATTTTAAACCAACAATATAAATTTAATTCAATATCCAAAATACAAACCAAATATAGATTCTAAAATATTTAAAACAAAACATTCAACAACATAAATTATAAATCAACAACACATTCACTTTTGTTGAATGAACACAATAAGTTATTTTGTGTCCATAGGAGCAAAATTTGAATCAAATGTCGATGGAATTGAGTCAATCTCATCAACACCTAATAAATCATTAGCATGCTCCTTTGAAACTTCATCGTCACAATCATCTTCAATCTCATTAATATTTATGACATCTACATTTCAAACATAATTAACAAATAAATATTATGTGTTAAACAATACTTTATTTTAAATAATATTTATCACTAAATAATCAATCATTAATTATCATCATCTAAAGTATCTTGTGTGGTCATTGTTGATAGAGCTCAGTGAAAATTCTCTGCTTCTTCAGTTGTTAAAATTGACGGGTCATCTTCTACTACCCAATTCTCAATGTCACAAATTGTCTCAAAATTAATTGGATTATAATTTCATCCTTTCCAATAATTCTTATATATTAAAAGTGAAGGTAAACACAATATAATTATTAATAATGCTACTAAATAAGATAAAATAATATTTAAGAAATTAGAGAAGAAAAATACTTTTGTTTCAATCTTAGATTGTAGTGGACGTAAATAAGGTCATTAAGCCTTTGGTGCTCTAATCTATTTCTCTTTTTAGAGTGAATATATTCAAACATACTCCAATTTCTCTCGCATCCCGAAGAACTATAAATTTGACTTAACACTCGTATAGCCAAATGTTGTAGATTTGGAGCATTGGTTCCATATGTCATCCATCATTCATCTATACAAAAAAATAATAAGTAAGACTGTCAAATAATATTTTTAAATATAAAAATTATATACCTAGAGGCATAAGGGTGCGATTATTTATTGTGGACACTCGATCAAAGTCATGTGCAGCATTCCTAAACACTTCATCTCACTTGTAATCTTACTTTGCAAAGGTAGATTTCCATGTGCATACTTCTCAAGAACATCTAGAAGTCCAGAAATGGTACTCATATGTTTATCCATTATATTTGCATCATATTGAATCAAGGATTCAACCAAAATGCCGCTGCATAAAGATTTATATGTAGTTGTCCATCCCACCGATTATTGATAATGTCTATGAAAGGTTTCACTCTAGCCTGTCTCTTTTGAAATCTCCTCAACATTTCTTTTTTTACATGATAAATAGCATCATACAAATATCTCATCGAAGGTCTATCATCACCATTAACCATTCGTAGAACTCAAACTAAAGGTTCACTCAATCACACAATTATTGCACATTCTTCCCAAAACAGAGAGTCTAGCACACTCAACAAATTTTTTTCATTTGCTAGATGTCACTATAGCTCTCAACTCATCTTTATGAACTAAAATGCTTTGCAATGCAATGAAATTGGTAGCAAAACGAGTAGGAGCTGAACTAAGTATTTCTTTTCCTCCAGTGAACTTCCTCATCAAATACAATGGATAACAATGATTATAAATGTACTTTGTGATACCAGAAGCATGCTCAACAACTGAACAAACTGACTGCAATTTACCAATATCCTGGAGTATGAGGTTAATGCAATGAGCAGCACAAGGAGACCAAAATATTAAAGGAAATTCTTCCATCAATAACTTGTCAGCAACAACATAATTTGCAGCATTATCAGTCACCATATGCACAATGTTTTCTACCCCAACATACAAAACCTCTCTAAACAACTGATGTAACAATCTAGCAGTCTTTGAGACATTCGATACATCCATAGTTTTCAAAAAAATTGTTCCTTTAGGACAATATACTAAGAAGTTAATTAAAGTCCTCCTCTTCTGATCTGTCCATCCATCTGCCATTAATATGCAACCAGTCATCTTCCACATCTCTCGATAACTCTCAACATAAATCTTCACTTCATCAACCGCTTTTGCCAAGTAATAACCACGAATAGCATGCAAGTTTGGTCCTTTATAACCAGGACCCATGGCTGTTACAGCATCTATGGCATGCTGATAATACATAGAGTTAACAGCATTAAATGGCACACATGCATCAATCATCCACTTCACTAAAGCAAGATCACGTTGTTCAACTGCTTCCTTCCTTTGCCAACAATTCTGATGAGACTTTTGAGAACCAGGAGTTGTTCTCGGCATGAAATATGTCCCTAATGTCGCAGATTTCTTCTGCTTTCCATCACTTGTAGTCATTGTTTTATAGTGCTGGTGCTTTGAATCTTTTTCTTTTTTGCAATCTTCGGTGGTAACATATGTTTTTTAGTATTGACATCCTCATCCCCATCATCATCATCACAATCATCATCTTCTTCTAGTTGCCTAATCATCATCTCTTCATGCTCCCTTCGTTGTGCATTAAATGGATTGAAATCTGCTTGCATTTCTCTAACTTTTTTTTTTTCAGCATTTCCTTTAAGATTCAAAAGCATTTGTTGTTGAACATCAGGAGGACATTTGCAACATTGTTCAACTTCTCCCTTAGCTCCAGCTAAATGTTGCTTAAATCGATTAATGTCACCACCCGCAAATACTTTAGCACAATATAAACATACTAATTTAGTTTTTTTACATCGAACACTAAGTTCAGGAGCTTTTATACAGTGACCCCATGCCAAATCTGCTCTTCCTCCACTTGACATGGAAATTGAAGGTTGAGATGATTGGGTCGTTGAAGAATCACTACTTGGAGTACTTTCATCATGTGAAGACATTTTAAGGACCTGACATAATTTATAAAAGGAAATATAATTTCAAGCCAAATCATATACTTTTATTATATATTCAAACTGAGCAGCAAAGCACTTTGCAATCCATTCATTAGATTACCAATGACTAACAAGCAATTATAACCAACTAGATTTCAACTAGTAGCTAACAATAAGATGTATACTAAACTAAAAAATTAATTTCTGTTCAATCTGCATGTAAAAAACAACATAAATTGGATAAATGGGGATCCAAGTCAAGCCCAAAGGAAGACAGAAACCTTGAATAAAGACGTGCATGTAAAAACTCTTTGGTTTTGGTATAAATTGTATTTGTAAGCTGATGCAAGTTAAGAAAATAAGAAACTGTGCACAGATTCAATCTTGAAAAACCAAAATAAATTAGCCTGCCAGGTTCTCTAAACCCTATCAATCTTGAAAACCAAAATAAATTAGCCTGCCATGAGTCCATGCTTTCAAACACAATTCAAAACTATGCAATTAGAAATTGCCAAAAGCCATATGGGTAGCCAGGAGGTGTTGATGCAGATTGCCGAAAGATATATTTGCATGTTCAATCAAGCCTAGCTCTACAAAACATTATAGAAAAGAACATAAAAAACCTCAATCAGCATTATCTACATATATATACTAAACTAGGACAATTAATTTATGTTCTCAATCAGCATTACGAATTGTTTCTTCTTACTGCTAACATTGTCCACTTTCTGGAAACTTTCAGGTTGGTTGCCAGCAAGATGTAGCTAGTTCCAGAAGCAAATGCATCGATTAAGACAAAAGGGTTGCATCAACATCTTATTTTCTATCTATAACAAGAAATCTCAATTTAATCAGAAATCTCAATCCTAGGTTGCTGACCTTTCTTTCGTTTTTTCTATCTATTAAGTTGCTGAAAAGAAAAGAACAAAGAAACATACCTGCGAGTGTGAACTGCGAATGAATCGATGCAGAAATCAAGAACTGCGAATCGATGCCAGAACTGCAAGTTCAAAAAAAGGCAAAGAATAAAGAAAAGAGAGAGTGAAAGAAGGATATTTTACATGAGCACTATTCAGTCAATTCTGACTAGTCAGATATATATGTGCATTCATCTTTCCACTGTAGATTCAATTAGTTATTTTATTAGTATTAGTATATTGACTGATGGATTATTCCCTTTGTCTACTGATTGTTCTTTTTGGGAGAGCCGACATAACATAATTCACAAGGAATATCTTGAGTGGAACTTAAAATTGCACATTGGGTGAATGCGAGTCCAATACTCGAAGGGAAAAGGAAGATGATAAACTTAGCAAAAACTCTGAACAGAAGTTTATACCTGATTTCCTTAAGAGCCCTAACTCATTAAGAAGTTGCCAGGCTTTATATCACTTCAAAGAAGACCCCCTGATTGCATATACCTGAACATGTGTATCTTTATAACAGGCTGATGAAAGAAACACGATTTAACCACTACTATTATCAATGAGAAAGGCATTTCTTAACAACTGGAAGGATTAAAATTTGATCCGCAAGCATACAAAATATTTCCAACAGAAACCTCCAATTGCAGCAACTAAACAAATCTTCAAGGCTTGATGAGCAATAAACACGTACCTTGCTCTGCTCACCAATAGAACCACAAGAACATGTAAACTCCCCGAAATGGTGAAGTGGTTATTGTCACTGACAATTAAATATCTGAAGTATTGACTATCTTTGACATCAATTTTGTTGCTATGTAGTAGTCTGCACATCAATTAAATTTTGTTGCTATATTACTCAAATTGTTGTCCCAGAAGGGTGCTGATGATGCCAAAAATAGACAAGTCTCTCTTTGTGGCCAAATAATAAGGATTTCTTCTGCACTCTCAACATCAAGAAGCACCTCATTTCTGTCAGGAACATATCCTTCTTATTCCATCTTCTCTTGTAAGACATTCAAAGTCTCATTTACTTCATCATATCACAGGTGGGATTTATCTCCTGATACAAAAGCAGGTGTCTTGTTTTTAACCTCAATCCAGCTGAAAGCAGGTGATTTCTTTATGCCCTTATTCCTCATAAGGTATTGTAACTTGGCTACATCTTTCCATCTCTGACCAGCTGCATATGTGTTGGATAAGAGAATGTATGCCCCGGTATTTTCTGGATCAACCTCAAATATCTTCTCGGCAACCTTTTCAGCCAAGTCAACATTTTTATGGACTCTACAAGCAGAAAGCAATGACAGCCAAATACCCTCCACAGGTCTATGCATACTGGAGATTAACTCAAAGGCTTCATCTAACTTTCCTGCTCGACCAAGAAGGTCTGCCATGCAAGCATAGTGTTCCAATCCTGGAACAATCCCATAATTCTGAGTCATACTGTTAAAATATCTCCAGGCTTCATTCATCATGCCAGCATGACTACAAGCAGTCAATACAGCCACAAAAGCCACATAGTTTGGCCTCACTCCCTCCATTTCCATTTGTTCAAATAAAGAAACAGCATGACAAGCTTGTCCATGCAATGCGTATCCCATGATTATAGCCGTCCATGAGACCATGTCATGTACATCCATTCTATCAAAAATCCATCTAGCAACCTTAATATACCCGCATTTGGCATACATGTCTACAAGTGAACTAGAAACAAACATATTGTCATCATATCCAACTCTGATTATGAATCCATGAAGCTGCTTTCCTAAATGCAATGCAATAAGGTTAGCACAAGCTGGCATGATACTGGAAAAGGAAACGGGTACAGGCTTAACTTTGGCTTTCAACATCTGGTGAAAGAATCTCAAGCCTTCATCAAATAATCCATTCTGCACACACCCTGCAATAATAGAGTTCCATGAAATGCTGTCACGTTGAGGTAAGATGTTAAAAACCTGGAGGGCATCTTCCACTTGAGCACACTTTGCATACATGCCAACTAAGCTACTACCAATAAAGACATCATTGTCAAAGCCATGTCTCATGGCATATCCATGAATCTCCTTCCCCTTATGAAGGTCCACATATTCTGCGAAGATAGGAAGCACACTAGACAAGGTGAATGAATCAGGCTTCAAATTGTCATTTCCCATCTCCCTAACCAGCATTAACGCTTCTTCATACTTTCCATTCTCTGCATTCCCTGCAATCACTGTATTCCACGAAACAACATCTCTTTTCAGCATCTTCTCAAAAACCTTTTTCACACTATCCATTATTGAACCCCTTCTATCCACCTCTACCATATAACTGCAATTTCTTTTTCTGGAACACTGATCGAGGATTGTGCTATTTGCATTAGTTTTAAGGAAAATATAACTATTTTGATTCAAAGTAACATTTTGATCATGTGCTGACTCAATCCTGAACTTGTTAGAGAAGCTATCCATAGCAGGGAATACTTTCTGAAATTTTCCATACATATTCATAAGGGCATTGCATGTATACAAATCAAAGTCCATACCCAACCTAATAATGCATCCATGGATTGACTCGCCTAATTTTAAATCCGATAACAATGCGCATGATTTAAGTAAAGAAGGAAACACATGATGATCTGGTTTTTTACCAGAAGCTCTCATTTGCAAAAATAAGGCCACTGATTGACCAAGAAGGCCATTGGCAACATAGCATCTGATGATGGATTTATAAGCAAGAACTGGTGGGGAGTGGAGAGCGTTGAAGAGAAGGAGAGATTCATGTAAGAGGTTGAAGTTGGAATAGATGGAAATTAGTCTGGAGAGGTGAATAGGAGAGGAGGGCTCCAATTTAAGGATTTGGGCATGTAGTTGTTTGGCCTGGTACTTTGAGCTTATGATGTTTGGTCTGTCAAGGAGTGTTCTGAAAATGGTCTGTGCAGTCATCTTTTGTTGCGCACTTCAGAAGGGCTCTTGTTTGCGATTGAAACCCCCTTCAACACAGGTTGACCTGCAACATCCAAACCACATTAGTAAGAAAACAGACAATACAACCTGATTTTGGATTACGGCTTATGATGGTTATGGTGATGACAAAAATTGCTCAATGATAGATGATACTCATGATAGTACTGATGAAAGATATTGAAACGGAACTTACCTTTGATTTGGGACCTCTTGGGTTTTGTCTCCTTCTACTTGTATACACCTGTGTGTTAGCACAGAAACCAGTGACATGTGAAAAACATTGCCAAGCTAGATATAAGAAAGAAAGATGTGACCCAAATAAAAAAAACAGAACAAAACTTGCCTCATTGAATTCAACTTATTTATCAATTGAATACAATTACAGTATACAACTGGTTCCAATCAAACTAGAATTGCATATATTTTGAGTGGTGATCAACAAAAGCCATGCTACTCAACGTGTTCGCTGAAATGCCTGAGAGAAAAATAACATTACTAGCCGCCAAAACAAGTAAATGCAAGAAATTTCTTGGGAATTGAAGTGGCAGTAGACGCCACTGAAGGAGGGAGGTGGGGGTGGGGGTGGGGGGGGGGGAGGGGGGGCGGGCTGTGGTGGGGCAGGTTGAGGACGCTGTATTGTTGAGAGAGACAGAGTGAGTGAGTGTAAAAGCGGGGAGGTTTTTACGATATGGCGAGGCTAAATTCTGGGTGTAGTACAAAATACAGCCCTAAAGTTTATTGGTCAAGTTGATTTTACCCCTAACCTACTTTGTTTTGTTAAATACCACCCTTCAATTTTAGATTTTACTCCATCTCTCTGCCTTTCTTAAATGTGAAATGCTTTGGGGCAAGAAATTCGTGCTGCTCGTCGTGTTGTAATATTCCATGTGCTTTCACTTTGGGGGCTGATTTGTTGAGCGAACAATTTTCGGGGCTGATTTGTAGTTATTCAAAAAAAAGGTAAAGTATAATTTTATCCCTTTAGATTGGACATTGCTTGTTGTAAGACCTAGATGGACTAGTCTATATATATATATATATATATATATAGAAAAAAAAAAATATGGTTTCCCGGTTTAAAATCTTGGGTTGATTCACTAGCTTGATCGACTCGAGTTTGATTTCGTTAAAACCTAACCCTAAACTTGTTGATTATTGTTTTATTTTTAAAAAAAGTTGATCCAGATTGTATCTTATTGGATTTTACAACTATGTGTTTCACTTTTACTCATATATTTTCAAATATCACAATATTAGTCCTATAGTTTTTACTAGATGTGGACCCGTGCTATGCTCCGAGGTTTTTTTTTTTTTTTTGCTTAAAAAATGGAGTAAAGCATGCAAACGTGTTCTAAAAAAGAAAAAAAATTGCAACTCGGGTTATAGATCCAACTAGGTTAAATAAGTTGGTTTTATTTAAAATAGATGATAAAAAAATTAGGTAATGACAACAAATGGACCAAATAAAAAGAAAATGATCACAATAACCTGTAAAAAAAAAAAGGGTCTGAGTCAGCTTAAGTTAACATAATAACTTGTAACTTGGGTAATAAGAGTCGAATCAACCCTGATTAACCTGTTAAACCCACATCACAGGTCATGAGATTGGGATAACTTGGTAGAAAAGAAAACGATGAAAATCACAAAACCCTTTTTATATATATAAAACAATGTTGAATTATGAAATTGACAAAGAAAATAAGTAAAAAAAAGTGTTGTTAACCTGCTTTAACTTTTCAAACTCGTGACCTAGGTCATTAGACTAGAAGCACCTTATTTGAAAAAACTACAAAGCTCAATTCTCAACCACTCAAATGTTGACAGATGAAATTGAAAAAAAAATAATTACACAAAAGGATCCAAAAAAATAGCAATTAAAAGAATGAAGATCAAAATTGAAATAAAAAATAATTTAGAGGAAAATTACAATTTTTTTATTGAAGGGTGAAATTAAAAAGAAAAATTAATTTAATAAAAGAACCTAAAGAAAAGAAACAATTGAAAGAATGAATATTAAATTACAAAAAAAAATTATGAATTATAAATGAAGGAAAAAATTTAAAAAAACATCATTTTTTATAAAAGATTAAAGAACAAAAATTAAAATTCAAAAAAATAAGAAACTGAGTCGAAATATCAATAAATAAGATAATAGTTTAGAGATCTTGAAAAGCCAGCACAAATTTCAAGACGTGAAAAGAGAAAATAGAGAAAAAAAAGAGAAAATATTAGCCATAAACAACCCTATTGTCATCGTCATACCCCACCCCACCATGACAAAGATATCGTGACAATTCCAACGACCGGAACAAATCACCACCTTTTCTAAAAAATATATTTTATATTTATTAAAATATTAAATTATTTTTTTATCCAACTTGATTATAACATAAAAATCAATATGAAAATGCGAAGAGGCCTTAAATGCTAATTTTAAAAATTGTACTTTTAAATGTATTTTAATCATTTTAATATGTTTTTAAAATACAAAAAATTTATTTATCCTTGATTAATTGAAAAGTAACTAATGAAATTTGTAAAAAGATCTTATTATTTCTAATAATCAGTTTAATAAAAAAAAATTTAAATAATAAAATTATTATTATATCATTCCAATAAGATGTTAACTCTTTTTTTTTTCAAGGACTATTAGCTTCTGTTAAGAAGTGTTAATTTTAACCTTTGCTTGTAAATAACTAACCCAATTCTAATCTCTTTTTTCACCTTTTTCATTTACTTATTTTTTTCTCATTTTCCTCTGTATTCTCCATTTTCATGTTATAAATATCTCACGAAAAGAAAGAACGAAAACTAAATCAAACGCAACTCAATGTTTAGAAAAGTGAATCAAACGGTATTTTATAAAAAAAATAATTGTTTTATGTATTTAAATATATTGATATTAAAAATAAATTTTAAAAAATAAAAAAATATTATTTTTAAACAAAAAAATATTTTAAAAAACAACCAATATCGTAATAACTTTCTAGGAAATATAAGAGTAATATTGTAAATCTAAAAACTACAAGGGTGAAAATGAAATCTATGAAAAAAAGGAAAAACTTCACTCATTGGAGTTTCAGTCGTGGAAGGAGGTGAAGAAACAGAAGAGTGAGTGAGGAGTGAGGAATGATTGCTTGCAGCAGCAGCAGGTCTCTCTTCTTCTGGTAAAATACGCACTCACGCTGTTTGTTTCCTAAGAAATATTAGCCTTTTCTTTTAATTTTAACATGTTACCTCTGGGCGGGGGAACAGAGTTGATTGCGCTCTCAAATACGCGAATCCATTTCTGAAATCGAATCCACTTACTTACTTTGAGGTTGGTTTTAATAAATTATTCTGTCGTTGTATTAATTAATTTATAAGGTTTATTGATGTTTATTGTTTATAGTGGTAGTAAGTTGTGAGTTGTTATTTAATATTAACAAGAGGATTAGTGGCGTTGCGAAGGAGGAGGCTAGGATGGATAGGAACAAGAAGCTTAAATCAGCAGGTGGTATTCGCCAATGCCAATGGAGACCGGTCTCTGTCTCTAACATTCAAGGTTTGTTTTTCTTTCTTCAATCTTTTTAGCGTACAAAGTGCCCTTTTGATGATTTCTTGAAGGGATTCTTCTTCATTACAAGACAACATTTTTGTTGATTATGGATCGTTTTCAAGTTTAAGAGCAATTTCAATGGTGCATGCCATTCTACTTGTCGTTATTGTAATATCATTTTGTTATGTTTAACCATAAGACTAATAGCACTCCTATTTGGACCCTGTAGCTATTCAACTGATACTTGGCCATGTGTTTCGAAACATTATGTTAAGAGTATATGCTTGGCATTACTTATTGGAGTTTGTGTTGTTGTAAACCATCTGTATTCTGGTGTTGCTTATGGGTTATTCAATGTAAATCTGTAGAATCCACGGCCGAAGATTCTGTTAAAGAGTTAGAAGATGGAGATCATGTTCAAGAAACGATAAAGGTTGCTCAAGTGGTGACTAATAATTGTGATTCAACCATCAGTGCTGGTGTGCTGAATGATACTGTCAAGCCCATGCTTTCTGCTGAAAAGCATTCACTTATGCTTGAGGTAACTTTTTACTCGTCAAACTTTAATTAATTTAGCCATTTTCAAGGACAGGGTTATGAAGGCCCATTCTTGCAGTGGGTTTAGGCTTGGGCACATGATATGTTCTCTCGTTTTGAAGTAGAACTTCTCATTTGTTTGGGTGTTTGGTATTTAGGCTTTATTCACATTGCATCTCAGTATCATTTCAAATATACATTTCTGATACCTGCTGTAGGTTTATGCTTGATGCTTGATTATGGTTTCTTTTGCCCAGCTTTCCCAAAAGTTTTAACTTTTCTTATTGTCTAAACAGTGTATTATTAAATTTTAAACCCAAAGGAAGAGATTTAAAAGGATCATTGATCTTTCTCTTTGAATACTGTTGAATGTAACAGAGGCATGATAAAAGTTATTTCAAATGGTCCTTATGGGGAATTTTCATGCAAGGAATTCGACCTGAATAACATGAATGGTTGCCATCATTCACTCTTTTTAGTTTTTTCTTTTTATTAGTACATGTTTTTCTTTCTTAAGGAACTGTTTGACAGAATGTTCTGTTACCAAAAAGTATTCTATCGTGCATAGAATATCTGATGGTGCAATGTTGCCATGTTAGGGATTAAGTATAGATGCCTCCACTAACTCTTGTGTAGTTTTCACAGTAGTTTTTATTGGCTCCTCTCAACTTTGATCTTATGTGTTATTCTTATTGTGTTAATCACCCTGATAGTAATGCATTCTACGCTGTCTAGTTCTCTTCTATTTCTCAAATTCCTTGAAATACATTGCTGGATTTTAGCATTCCAGGATTTTACATTATAGGTGAAAAACTTTGTCACCTGGTTGAAGGTAATATTACTGTCTATCATTTCCAACTGAGGCAACCTTTAAAATGAAACCTAAATATTCTAAGCATTTGACACCTAGACCCTGTGAACCCCATTATGAACCATGTCATTAATAGTCCACTCTACCTCTACCTGCTAGCACATTTATCATCTTGTAATTATTGCTATTTAATTTTCTTCTCTTGTGCTCTTAATTTTTTTTTTATCCTTGCATTTGTTTTTAATTTTAGTTTTAGTTTTTATCTCACTTCCTTTGTTTTTCTTCGAAGGTGGGTGCCTCTCTTATTCGATTCATCAAAGGAAAAGAGTATGGATTTCAGCATATTTTTTATTTTATTTTATTTTATTATTTTGAACTTAAGTTACATCCATATTCACTTTGACTTATAAGTTCCCTGCCTCAGAGGATCCACTCAAAAAAAGATTGAAGAAGAGATGGGAGTTAAAATTGTTTTTCCGTCATCAAAGAAGGAAGAATCTATTGGTAAGCTGTCCTGGTTGAAATTAAATGTCTTGCTTTAGTCATTTTGAAACTTCTGGGTTGTTACTATGTCTTCCAAGATGGTAGCATGATGCTTGAATTTGACAATTTTGATCAATAGATTCAAACTTCCTGATCACAACATTGGCAGCGATTGTTTACTACTTGACATGTTATCCTTTGCAGTCATTGAAGGCATTTCAACTGATTGTGTGACAAGAGCTTCTAAAAAGATACAAGCTATTATGGATGAGGTCAGTTACCAGTCATTGTGGTTTACAAAATTCACGTGTTCCTTTATGTCATTCCAGTAACATTTAACACATTTGAGACCTAGTTTGATGGTTAATTTTTCTCTTAGGTATTCTAGTAGTACATGACTTGTTCTATGCATGTAATGTAGTTGTAGTCTAATAAATGCCTAGGCAACTATCGAAGAGAGAAAAGTATGTGGGGAGTAAAAAGGTGTGCTTTGCTATTCAATGTCAGGTTTTGGCATCCGTCATTGGAAGCATGTGACATACATCTTTTTTTCTTGTGCAAATGACATTCAACTTATTTGGTTTTGTTTTGGAATGCATCAGTTATTCTTTTTCTACATACATGCTTGCCAGATTACTAACATATTCTTTATTTGTGGTTAAAATCACAGGCGATTGAATCAAGTCTCGACTACTCTCACTTTATATCTCTTCCATTGGCAATATACCCTGAATTGACTGATAAGCTAGTCAATTTTCAGAATTCCATACTGGGAACTAATGATGTTTCTGCAGATGAAAATTTGGAAAGTGATTCTATTGAAGACACTTTGGACATCAAAAATAAGGGTCAGGAACTAATTAAAGGACGTGATGTAGCTGTTGAACTCAAAGTTGAAGATGAAAAACATGTTAAAGTGGATTTAACTAGCGTTCCTTTTGTTAGTTATCCTCCTAAACCACCAAGGTTGCCTAATGCTTCTGGTAGGTTTGAAGTTCATTAGTTTAATTGAGAGATTATTCTGGTGCCCCTATAATAGCATATAGTTCTATACCAATTTTTTAAACTATGGGCCCTATAAAATTGCTGATAATCCATTTTTGCTTGTTCATAATCACTGAAAAAGATGAGATAAAATGCCAACCTTACTGTTATCCAATTTTACCAAAACTGTTTTGCTTCTATTTCTCTTAGGACTCTTTTTTTTTTCACTCTCGTCTACTTAAATGAAATCTTACTGATTTGTGTTGTGCTTGACAGACTTTGGAATAGACAAATCCATATTTATTAAACCTACAACGTTTCACTTGACTGTACTCATGTTGAAGTTGTGGAACAAGGAACGAGTCAATGCAGCTTCAGGTGTCCTAAAGGTATGTTTATTTTAAATAAGATAGGTAATAACTAACGGTGGTTGTACTAAATATTTGTGTGTGTTTAGAGTATCTCATCAAAAGTGATTGATGCCTTGGATAATCGACCTATCTCCATCAGGCTTAAAGGGCTGGTAAGTAGAACATGACTTGTTTCTTCATGTTTTTGTTTCTGCAGTAGGATACAGTGGCCTTTTGAATCTCCAACTCTATCTTTGGTAAATCAGGGTTAGATACTTTGAAGTTCTAGTGGGTTGTCTTCTAACAAAGGCGGCATATTTTAACATCAGCATGATGGATGGATTGCTGTCTCCATGCCCTTCTATTTATGTGGTATGCCAGCTATTACCTATTAAGTAAAATTTGTGCTCTTTATCCACTGGCAGGATACCATGAGAGGGTCTTTGTCCAAAGCTCGTGTTCTCTATGCTCCTGTTGAAGAAATTGGGAGTGAGGGCCGACTTTTAAGTGCATGTCGTATCCTAATTATCTAAGCATTAATAATCTGGTGCCACTTCACTGTTTACTGCACCTGGGAATGAAAACAGGAAAGAAATTTAGAAGAAAAAAAAATGCTGCCTTGTTCCATTAGATTTTAAGATGTTTCTGTGACTTGATGAAGTCTTTTGAATTTCCTTTGCTTGATTAGAAGTTATCATCAATGCATTTGTTGAGGCTGGACTTGTTCTAGAGAAAGATGCTAAGCAAAAGTTAAAGGTATGTTACCCTCCTTTTGCTCACATATGATCATGCTTCATGCTTCTTATGAAAATTTTATATTTGGAATTATTAAAATGTTTCTACCTATTATTCGGCTATCTGCGGTGCTTTTTAACTTTCCAAGTAGGGATAGAATATTTTGCTTGCTTAGTTCCTAGGTGTTCAGATAAATAATGTCCAATAATAGACATAGTTACAATCGGACCTGAACAACTTACTGGACCTAATGGACAGTGGGGTTGCCTAGTTGTTTCAGTCTTATGTTCTCTTTATTACATATAGGTTTGGTTTCGGAATTACTAATATCAAATTTGTTCTCTCCTTGAATTGCAGTTGCATGCCACAGTGATGAACGCAAGGCACAGGAAAGGGTACAGATATAATTTATTTTTGCTCCTTCTGCGTTTTCTTTCGGGTGAAATTATTGTTTACCAGTACCTGTGCTCTCTGTGTTCATTAGACTTGAGTTCCCAAGTGTTACAATCTTCAAAAAAAAAAAAAAAAAATTTGGTTACTGTTTTATGATGCAGTAGGACATCAGTCCCACCTCATTCTATTTTTGCTGATACTTCATACTTTTTAGGGATTGAAGAGTAGATTTTAAAAGGCTGGGAACTAAGTCTAAAACCTTACTAAAATCTCAGGGACCTATCAATGATTTACCCCTTTCTTTTTGCCTACTTGCTTTCTATGCTTCATTTTGGCTTTTGTTCTTCTGTTTCGTATGCCTGATTTCCTGAAAATTTCAGGAAGAGACGAAGAAAGAATGATTCCTTTGACGCAAGGGGCATTTTCAAGCAGTTTGGATCAGAGGATTGGGGGGAGTATCTTATCCGTGAAGCTCATCTTTCACAACGCTTTGTGTTTGATGAGAATGGATATTACCATTGCTGTGCTTCAATACCTTTTCCTGGAAAAGAAGAACGCCAGCAGACTGATTGATGTATATAGCTAAATTTCTATCTGGGAGGAAATGGTTAAAGTGTTAATTGCTGAACATTTTAAAATTGTGGTTATAACTATGCATTCAAATCAAATCATCTAGTTGAACAACTTGTTTATGCTCTTTATTTGCCTTGGATGCATATTGGTAATTCTTCTATATGTTGTCATACACTATCATCATTTTCTGTGCTTTTCTACTTTCATTAGGACTCATCTTTTCATCAACAAATAAGAGAATAAAATCTAATGAAGTTAATAGGTTAAAGTCATAAATAATTTTAAATGGTAAAAAATTAATGGTAGAATGCATACTCAGATTATAAGTCAATGAATGATAGAATCTTTTAAATTTTTAAGATTTTTTAAATGACATAATATAAAAGTGTAGTTATAGTTTTATTTAGTATTTATGTTTGCCCATCTGTTTGTGGATCACAAGTAGTTAGAAATAAAAACTTAGTTCTCAACTTTCTCCACAAAATCTTTCAAAAATAGTTAACAAACTTAACATCATGATTTGAAACTATACTCTTAAAAAATACATGAAGTTGTACTATTTCCCTAAAAGAAAGTATGATATGTTAGTTACATCATTAATTTTATAATATACTATGACATAAACATTCATAAAGATAGTCTTTATCTCATTTTAACCTAAGTAAACCTAAAATAAAGTTCATAGAAATATTCACCCAAGGAAAATATGTACAAACAAAGAAGTATACAAGCAATGCAATAAAACCTTAGACTTAGCTTTTCTATATGTAATGTATTTATCACATATTCTTTGTATATCATTTTTCATTTTAGACCAATAAAAGTGTTTTGTAATACATCCAAAGTCTTAGTGACATCAAAATTCCCCATCAAACCACCCTTATAAGCTTTACATATAAACACTCCACACATAGAATTGTTAGGCATATAAAGTCTATTTTCTTTAAACAAGTATCCATCAAGTCTATAGAACTTTTCAAAAGTGAATTTTTATATGCATAAAATACATTAGCAAAATCGCTATTATTCACATATAATTCTTTCACATACTCAAATCCTAACGGCTTAGCATTCAAAGTAAATAGAAGAACATATCTTTATGATAGCGCATCAATCACTATATTTTCCTTACCTTGCTTATATTTGATCACATATAAGAATGTTTCAATGAATTCCACCTATTTGGCATGTCACCGATTCAATTTACTTTGTCCTTTCAAATGCTTCAATGATTCATGATCTGATTGATTCACAAATTCTTTTGGCTATAAGTAATGTTATCATATCTCCAAAGTTCTTATCAAAGGGTAAAACTTCTTATCATAAGTAGGGTAGTTCAAGGCTGTACCATCGAGCTTTTCATTAAAAATAGGTAATAACTCATTTATCCTATATTAAAACTACTTCAATACCTATTTCCAAGGCATCACATTCAATCTCAAAAGCTTTTATTAAATCAGGTAAAGCTAATAAAAGTGTTGAACAAAGTTTTTCTTTCAACAAGTTAAATGCATTATCTTTTTCAATTTTCCATTTAAAATCAAATGACTTTTTAACAATTTTAATTAAATGTGTGGCTAGAGTACTAAAATCTTTGGCAAAATGCCTATAGAAACTAGTCAAACCATGAAAGCTTTTTTACCTTGGTGACCGATTTAGGTGTAAGTCATTCTTAGATAGCTTTAACACTCTCTTCATTCATCTCAATACCATGTTCACTAACAATGTAACTAAGAAACATAATTTTTTCTATGCAAAATATACACTTCTTCAAATTAGCATACGATGATTCTTATGCAACATATCAAGTACATTGCGTAAATGTTCAACATGCTTATTTAAACTCTTGCTATAAATTAGAATATCATCAAAATACACAACTATGAATTTAACATAATCAAGAAACATAATTTTCTCCATGCAAAAGGCACACTTTTTAAAATTAGCATACAATGATTCTTTACGCAACACATCAAGTACATTACATAAATTTTCACCATGCTCATTTAAACTCTTGTTATAAATCTGAATATCATCAAAATATACAATTATGAATTTGATTATGAATGCACGCAACACATGATATATCAATCTCATAAAAGTACAATGTGCATTGGTAAATCCAAAAATCATGACTAACCATTCATACAAACTATAGTTAGTCTTAAACACATTTTCCATTCATCACCTTCTTTTATCTTATTAATATGATGATATTCATTTTTCAAATAAATTTTCAATAATACACAAAACACATACAATTCATGTAACATATTATCAAGCTTGGGGATATGATGTTTATATTTTACTATTATATTATTGATAACACGATAAACAACACAAATCCTCCAAGTTTCATTCTTTTTAGGCACAAGTAATAATAGAATAGCGTATGAACTAATGCTCTCTCGTATGTATCCCTTTGACATCAAATCTTCTACTTGCCTTTGAAATTCCTTTGTCTCCTCGAGATTATTTTGGTAGGCTGGCTGGTTAGGAATCACAGGTCTGGGTATAAGATCAATTTGATATTCAATTTTCTTTATTGGTGATAAACCACTTTGAATCACAAAACCAATTGTATTCCCCTACCTAATTTTTTACTACAGGCCTATGCGCATGACCTTTTCTTAGAACGAGCCAGGAACGCTGGGCCACCCAAGCCCAGACGCCTAGTTTCTTTTAGCTTTAATTTTTTTTTATTTAAGTATAAATTAACTAAAACATATTGATTAAATGAGTGGGATGCTTTACATAGCATGTATTCAATTTTAATGAAGTAATTAAAATAAATAATTGATTAGTCTTCATATATATAACTTCCATGTTTTCAAATACATTTATAACCTAATCATTTTCATTCATAAATAAGTTATTTTCTAATTTATTTTAATATTTTTAAGAAATAGAGAAGGTTAATAAAGCTATAGATAGAATGGAAAACATTTTTTAAAGTAAAAAATAAGACAATATTGATGAGAAAATAATACTTTTTTAAAATAAAATACTACTAAATTAAGCTTGATTAACACTAATCAAGGAAATTCCTGAAATTAAAAAATTGTTTAATTAACTTTTTAAAACTAAAATGACTTATTTATAATTTAATTCTATAATTTTTTTTTTTACATAAAGGAAATAGAGAAAAAGTACAAAGAAGAAGTATATATGCATGTGATTAAGATAACACTAAAAAAGTGTAGCTGCATGTGCTTAACTAGCTTCTTGTCATAGATTTAACACATGTGTGTTAGGTATTGTGGTAACTTTTATGGTTGTGATTTGAAAAAAAATATTTTTATAAAAAAGTACTTTTAGTTGAAGTTGGTTTGATAAAATATATGTTTGGTTAAAACTGTGGTTGAAATTGAGGTTGAACATAAAATAATTTAATGTGTTTGGCTAAGAATGTTTTTCAAATTGAGATTACAAAATAACTAAAAAAAACATATATTAATTTGATGGTTTTTAATTGAAATATTGTAGATTTAACTACCGCTATTACATAATGAAATAAACAATATTTTATATAAAATATTTTTTTATTATTTCATTAAACTATCTGCAATTCCATCACGTATGAAATCCATCTGCCAAGGACTACAGTTTACATGGCTTCTTGAGCGTGCAACAACATCAGGTAAAATATCATCAGAAACAAAATTGGAATTGCGATCAAATTTTACAAATACTACGTCATCATGTGATCTCTTTCTAATATAATTACATATTGCCATTGTATCGAATAAAACACAATATCTAAGAAATTGTTTTGGATTTTTTTATTTTATTGAGTCTGGTCCGGCCCATAAATAGTGGAGACACTCTCCATTGTTCACTTTGCAGAACAGTGGAGACGGGGAAATGCAGCAAAAGAAAAGAAGGAGAAGGAGAAGGGGAAGAGCAGGTTACCTTGCGTCGCGGGGATGTATGGCTAACGATCGAAACGACGGAGGCTGGTGGTGAATTGAGGGAGCTGCTTGGCCGATGGATAGCGGTCCTTCTATTTTTCCTCTGTTTCTGCTCTTCTGGTGGGACCCACAACAATAAAAGTGTGGTTAATATTTAACCAAACACTTATAAAGTCCCAACGCCAAACACGCGCATAGTATGCAGTAGCATATACATACGAGGATAGAGGTATATCTCTTTTGAATCATAGCCTGCTTAACACCAGCATCTTCTGCTTCAAAGTCCAATCCTGAAATGCTCATCCTGCACAATTTCAAACTTCAGCAAGTTGATTTACAAGGCTTTTCAAGCTCTAAACAGTTCAATGTTTAATATTTTATTTTGTTTGCCTTGGCCCCATATATCGATCTGTAGGATATGCATAAAGATAATGTTCTTAGTAGAAGGTGGATGGCATCATGCTTAACATTCTATGATGAGATCAGTACTGTGCAATTACCTGCCTCATGACAACCTATGAACTAGTCATTTTGAGGACAGGTGTTCCTTGAGATTTTAGAATGAAAAAGGGGAGGTGAAAGTCTTAAATCATTCTCAATTTTCATGGGGCAATTGCCTGCTTTAATGATAATTTGAGACACAGCATGTGATGCTGCAATGCATTGCCTGTGATCAACGATGATTGATTTGGATCACCATCAATTGTGATGTGGTGCATGCATGGCCGATTTCAGCTATGAGAAATGTTGGGTTGGCATTGATCGATGGACAGTCCTCCGCCTGTTCACGGCCACAGGTCCCTCCTCCACGGGACAAAAGAATCACCCGGAGGATCATATCAGAAACCACTTTTTTCCAAGAGGTGAAAAAAAGGCAGAAAGGGAAAAGGTACCCATTACATGTCAAAAATAAAAAGATAATAACGAGAAGACAAACAAGACACCGTTCTCTTTTTGGTGGGACAGTCTTAGAGATTCCTTCCCATGCACTTTGCCGGCAACCTCTCCTCTCACTCTAGTTAAAAGCTAAAAACAATTTTGTTGCACTACTAGGAAATTTAGCAAATATAGATGGAAGTATTGATGGAAATAATACCAATACCGTCACTAAATTACACCAATATTTATTGCCAGAATATTATTTTATAATTTTCTTCTGTATTTATCGACAAAAAATTTATGTCGGTAACTACTAAGTAAATTAAAGTTTGAAATAAAGAAATAAAAAAAATGTGTTATTATTACAAACAAAATTACCGAGAAAATATATCCGTCACTAATACTTGTCGGTGAATCTGTAATTAATATTTAAGTTATCACATGATAGACAACCCCTATCTCCCCCTCCTTAATTTTTTTCCTTTTCTTCTTTCTTTTTATTCTACATAAAATAATACGCAACACCCTCTTATTTTGACATCATCACAAATGCAGCCACCCCCAACAATCAGTTTGTCAGTATCCTTGTTCTGGTTTAACTTTTTTTTTAAGATTTATCATATCAAGTAAACAAAGCTATCCATTTTTTGTGATAACCTGTTTTTAAAATGTTAATTTTTTTGCATTTTTATGTAGTATATGTAGTTTGTTTGTGTGTTTACTTGTTTTATAACTTTTTTTCTATAGAGAATGTTGTATAAATGTATAATTTGTACATGTTAGGGTTTGTTTGAGATTTTAAAAAATTATATTTGTTTGTCATTTGATTTTATGACTTAGGAGTTTTATAATGAAATAAATAATGAGTTTTTTAATAAATATGTTTCATATTTTATTAATTTTTTGTTAAGTCGAAGATTTTGGTAAATTTGAAGGAATTTGAATTTTTTGATAAAATTGATAATGATTTGGGTGTATTATTAAAATAGATTGAATAAATTTGAGTTAAACAAATGATAGCTAATTAGTTAGGTACTAATAATTTGTTTATTTCACTTTATTAATTAATACATGTTGTCTTCAATATTTTATATAGGTTTCATACAAGTAAAAGATGATCGTTCTTAATGTTGAGACGGTCCAACTTAGACAATTATACGAGGAGTTGATGTCAAACCTCACAGGTATATGTTGTCTACCTTGTCGCCCATTTAGTCCCGATGAAGATCTGTCTCCTCCTTTTCCTCCTCCAGCTTCTATCCACTAAATAAATTGTATTCATTGATATTTTTTAAAATTATTAATAAAAAAATATATTGGAATTTCTATCTTTTTCATAGTATTGGAATATATCATGTAGTATTAATCCCATTAGTAATATTAATTCGATCACCGATGTAATTACCAACGGTTTATTTTGTCTTTTTCATAGTATTGGAATATATCATATAGTATTAATCACATTAGTAATAGTAATTCAATCACTGATGTAATTACCAACGGTTTATTTTGTCATTACCATACTCATTAATAGAATTACCGGCAGAATGATGCCAATAATTTTTTTATTTAACGTGCCTTTTCTATTTGTAAATCCATCAATGATTATATTGCCAACAGAATAGAAATCACCGACAACATGTTTTTTAAAGACCGGTTAATATAGCCGTCACTAATACTTGTCAATGAATCTGTAAGTAATATTTAAGTTATAATATGATAGGCAACCCCTATCTCTCCCTCCTTAATTTTTTTTCCTTTTCTTCTTTCTTTTTATGCTACAGAAAATAATATGTGACACCCTCTTATTTTTACATTATAACAAATGCAGCCACCCCCAACAATCAGTTTGTCAGTATTCTTGTTCTGGTTTAATTTTTTTTTAAGATTCGTCATATTAAGTAAACAAAACTATCCATTTTTTGTTGTAACTCGTTTTTAAAATGTTAATTTTTTTGTATTTTTATGTAGTATATATAGTTTGTTTGCGTGTTTACTTGTTTTATAATCTTTTTCTATAGAGATATATTGTATAAATGTATAATTTTTTTTGTTTAGCGTGTTTTTTATTTGTAAATTTATTAATAATTATATTACTGACGAAATAAAAATCACTGAAAATATATTTTTCCGAAAACCCGTTATCCTTCATGATTCTGTCAGTAATTTTTTTTTTCCAACAAAATCAGAGTTTAACACTAACATAATAATCCGTAGGTATTATGGAATATTCTGGTTGGGTGACGCTATATCTACTTATTTTTCAAATTAATCCCCGAACTTCTATCCCATTTTTGTATGAAATATATAGATGGTCGGTGCAGTGTGTGGCCATAAGCTCGTCAAGCCTTTATCACCTCCTTTTGTTTATCACTGTTCCTCTCACGCATGGACCCCATCACCCACTTCCCTCTCTCTCTCTCTATCATGAAGGTTGGTGACGTGGAAGAATCATTGATGTGCATCCAGACATTTCTATTTAGGAAATAAAGTGGGTTAAAGACGGCTAGGACAGCAAGAAAAAACGTCATTGGATATGGATGGATAATAATAATAATGGTGATGCAGCTTGCGACCAATTTATTTAACTTCAATAATTATATTATTATACTCATACTCTTATGTGTATATAAATATGGTGTCCTGAAAAGGGCATTTGTGCAATCTGAAATATATTGAACTAACTGCCCTATATATCCTTGTCTTCTTAATTGGTTCTTCAATTCTCCCATTTTCCAGAGCTCCCCTTTAGCTATTCTTTCAAAGATGGCTGGAATTGCCTTTGGTCGCTTTGATGATTCTTTCAGTTTAGGGTCTTTTAAGGCCTATCTTGCTGAATTCATCTCAACTTTGCTCTTTGTTTTTGCTGGTGTTGGTTCAGCCATGGCTTACAGTTAGTATTGATCTCTTTTCCACACCCTCCTTTACTCACTGCAGCCATAGCTTTCCCTTTTGCTTCTCTTAGCATGGATATATATATATATTATCGAACCACAGCACAAAAACATATATCTTATGATCATAACTTCCAAAAGCTTGAGTTCTAGATTCAGTAGCTTATGTTACTTGAGCTTGAAGAATATCCTCTTGATTAAATATATATATATAGTGCTAGCATTAACAGGCATCATGATATATGTCAATATTTAGCCACGCAAGGAATATTGATAACGCAGTGCTGCCTGTAAGTTATAACAGTAATCAAATACTAACTATAAGGATCTTAATTACTCTTGCAGATAAGCTGACAGGTGATGCAGCTCTTGATCCTGCTGGGCTAGTAGCCATTGCGGTTTGCCATGGATTTGCTCTCTTCGTTGCAGTTTCTGTAGGTGCCAACATCTCCGGTGGCCATGTTAACCCTGCTGTCACTTTTGGCTTGGCTCTTGGTGGCCAAATCACCATCCTCACTGGCATCTTCTACTGGATTGCCCAGCTCCTGGGCTCCATTGTTGCATGCTACCTTCTCAAAGTTGCTACTGGAGGCTTGGTAATTAAGATCGATATATATTTTGCATCTTATTATATATTGAATCACTCTACTGGGACGACCTCCTAATACATATATGAAAATCTCCATGCATTTTTTTTCTTCTAAACTCTTCTTCTTTTATGGTAAGAAGTATGTTTTCAAGTGAAATGTGATTTATTTATTAATTTTCCCTTAAGCTTCACTCTCCATATGATTACCTGGTTTCAACAGGCAGTCCCCATCCACAGTGTTGCAGCTGGAGTAGGAGCCATTGAAGGAGTCGTCATGGAGATCATCATCACATTTGCCTTGGTTTACACTGTCTATGCAACTGCTGCTGACCCCAAGAAGGGATCCCTCGGCACCATTGCTCCCATAGCCATCGGTTTCATTGTGGGTGCCAACATCTTGGCTGCAGGCCCATTCTCTGGTGGATCCATGAACCCAGCCCGATCCTTTGGCCCAGCCGTGGCTAGTGGTGACTTCCATGACAACTGGATCTACTGGGTTGGGCCTCTTGTTGGTGGTGGGATTGCTGGACTTATCTATGGAAACGTGTTCATCACTGATCATACTCCTTTGTCCGGAGACTTCTAACAACTTCACTTGGCCACATTTGTCTTTGTAATAAAGAAGGGGGTAGCAGATTATGCTCTTCTTTCTTTTCTTTGCTCTGCTCTCTCTCTCTCTAAACAATTTCATCAAGTCTATCTTGTCGTAAAGCTTTGTTGTCAAAAACCATTTGCTTTTATGAAAATGAATGGAGTGTCCAGCCAAGTCTGTTTTGGAGGTAACTAGTATTTTTTATTTAAAAATATATTAAAAAAATATTTTTTTAAAAAAAATTATTTTTAACATACCACATTAAAATAATTTGAAAACATATAAAAAATTAATTTAAAACACAAAAATATACATCCTTGAATTATCTTATCATGACCGGTTGTTTGCCTTTTGTTTTGGATTCATCTTTGCAGCAACCTTGCAGCTTTTAAGAATCTTCTTAGATACTTGTATAAGTTGGTTTGTGTTTAATTTTTTTAAGAAATATTTTTAAAATACAAAAACATACATCCCTGAATTATCTTATCATGACATGATATTTGCCTTTTGTTTTGACAATTTTTAAGAATCTTTTTAAGTACTTATATAAGTTGATTTGGTTTTAAATTTTTTTAAAAATATTTTTAAAATAAAAAAACAAACATCTCCTAATTATCTTATCTATGACCAGCTGTATGCCTTTTGTTTTGGATTCATCTTTGCAGCAACTTTTAAGAGTCTTCTCATGTTCTTGTGCAAGCTGGCTTGTGCTTTTTCAGTTTTTATGGACTTGCATTCCTAATCTTGCCCATCTTTGTGCATCCTATAAACCGATCAAGTTCTGGATGAGTAAGAATTGTTATGATTCTAATACACGAGGGACTCAATTGAGAGAGATATTTTGTTTGGGGACTATATTGAAGATAAATAGATAGTTAGAATACTAAATTGAGGTTTTCCTTTCCTTTAATCAGATTGAATTTCCGACAACATTTCAGAAAACAATAGTTTTTCATAATTCCATTCATGAGCTTTCCATTCTGGCAATTGTTGGATGACAACCTGCATAGATTGAGTAGGGAATAAAATAATTAGAAAAAAAAAAAGACTCGATTCAAAGTAAATATTTACTCATGAAGACTGCCAGGAAATTTCACAAACCAGTCCTCTAGAATCTGGATTACCAACTGTGGTTTGACAAGCAAGCCTCCAATTTTTCGGTTTCTACAAATAACACATAGGCATAGAAGTCAGGGATTTTTTAAGCATCATTTCAATTTCCAATCACAATCACAGCACGTAATCTCAAGACCCCATTTGCATATATCTTAAGCATTCATGTGCAGCTATTTCATAAATATTCAAACAAAATGATAATTCAGTCCCTGAAAGCATTACTGCTATACTGAGTTTGCATACCTTCTTGAGTTTCTCCTTCTCATTGTCCGTACGAGGACTCAGTAGCTCTTTCCCCTCTATAACCTAAGAACAGCCAAGGAGTTAAGAAAAGATTGTTAGCCAAGTGGGGAGTTTCCTCTTAAGCCTAGTCTAGCAATAAGCTATTGCTTTTGTTCTTTGATCCTGACATTTGAATCAAGGATGCTCCATAGACCTCGTTGATTCACAAAAAATGCTTTAACTTGATGTGAAAGAAGGGGAAATTAGAAGAGAAAAAAGAGAGCTAAAAGCATATAAAATTAAGTCAATTTTGATTAACTAATCCCTCAAGAAAATGCTCTATCAGTGATATATACCTCCACCATGCATGTTGCGCAGGTACCTCCTCCCCCACAATTTAGCAAGGCTCGAGACTGGAAAATTGATATGGGAAAATCACATCAGGACATTGAAAAGCACCGCATCTGATATGGATCATGTATACCTAAGAGAGTGAAGAAGAATGAAATAGACTTACATATGGTCCATAAAGCTCAATATTTGTGTCCATCATTATATCCCTAAGTTTCTGGCCCCCAGGAGCATTGCGAAAATGCACATCGGGGGTTCCATCTGGGAGCAACACAGACTGCAACGACGACAAAAGCATATGCCACATTGAAGTTAACAGCCAACACCATGAACAGTTCACAGAGATTTGCATATCAAGTTGCGAAGATTAATATTAGTAAAGCATGCGTCTTTCTTACATGAACAAATGCAAGATGGACACAAGGTGGTTCTTCTGGCTCCTTGGCCTCGGATGAACTCTCCGGGACAGTGCTGACGGCGCGGATTTTAAGTCTAGAGGGGCTAAAACTAATTGTATGTCTTGGGGGTTTAAGGCTTTTGTTGGTGGGAACTTGGAAAGGGGCTAAACCATAGGAGTTAAGTTGGAGACTGCCCATGCTTCCTGTTGATGTTTCAGGATTGGGAGGGTGGTAGATGATTTTGCATGAAGGGAAGGGAAGGGGTTTTAGCAGATGTTGTGTGGTGGTTCTTATTTATCTTATCTTCCTATATGATTGGAGACAAAAGTTTGATCAGAGGCAGTATCAAGCCCATCTTTTGTTGCTGTTGGAATTGTAGCCTCAGTCTTATTTATTTATTTTTTAGATTGATACGTGTATTTTAATTAATTTTATAAATTTTAAATTTAATGATTTTGTACTTAAAATTTATAAAATTTAAACTGGTAATTTTTTTAAAAAAATTTAGAATCTAAAGAGTTAAATTACACTCCTTATAATTAGCTTGGTATTATTTAATATTGCAATTCAATTTATTTTTTAAATAAAAACCATGGTTTTAGAATTTAGATATGCTTTAGAAAAATAAGAGATAGAAAAAGAGGGGCATGAAAGCGCTAGAGGAAGGGCTTGAACCTTCGACCTTGTGGTTAACAGCCACACGCTCTAACCAACTGAGCTACTCCAGCTAGTTGACCTTCGCCTCGAAGAATATACACTTTATAGCTATATAATAAACCAAATTGCGGCATTGGTCGATTGGGTTGGAAGTTGGACCAATTTGACAATACATGGAGCGGTTTTTTATAGATCGAACCATATATTTATTTTTTATTTTAAGAAGAAAATTTGTTCCAGCTGAAAACTAAATCCACCTCTTTATTTAATGGGGTAAAACAAAAAACAAAAAACCATCTATGCATTAAAAGAATTCTAATATTACTAAAATCACGTACATCTATTTCATACATTCCTTAAGCCTATTAGAAGGTGTGGTTTTTGTGCATGCTAATGAGATTATCATCAATTTCTCCTGTTATTTTTTATCTTTACAAAAATTTTAATTTTAATTTTATTATTTATTTGCTAATTGCCTTTTTTTTTTCTTCTTCAATAATTTGAAAAATAAAACATATTTAATCATTATTGTAGTAGATAATATTTTACAAAGTTATTAATAAGAAGTTTAAAATTGGTAATTTCTTTATTTATTACTTTAATTGTGTTTTTCACTTCAGTTTTCCCTTTAATCTATTTAATATAAATAATATATATTTTACTACATCTATCGTCTTAGTTTAGGCACAAACTTTTTTTATACCTAAATTTTAAAGTAACATTTGGATACTGCCTCGAAACAGAAGAAATAAATATAATGAGAACATAAAATATATTTAGTTAAAACACAAAAATAAATCAGAGCAGATTTAACCCAACTGACGTATGTTGTGTATAATTCTTTTTTTTTTCTTTAAGAAGAAAAATAATAATGAAAATAAACAAGAAATCACGCAGAAAAGAAAATAAATATAACTAAAACTGATCTTTAGGATTTTGACTGAAAACAAAGATGCAAGGACGACGATGAAATTGACACTAAGAAAAACATAGAAATGAAAACGCAAGAAATAAGAGATATAGCCTGATTCTGGAGCCTAACTCTTATACAAACTGATGTAGACCTCTTGATCATGTGGTCAAACAACCCCCAACGAAGATGATACTTCCCTAAAAAAAGCTGAAAATCAAGTTTGAGAACTTTGATCCAGAGTTAACCTACAACTAAAAATCAGAGGTATTAAAATTCCTAAAGTGACGCCACATGATCAATTATACCTTGATAAGTTAGTTTGTTTCTTGTTTTTCCACAGCAAAGAGCATGTTTGCTTCAAGTAAAACAAAATAATATTATTAATTTAAAGGTTACTGAAATTTACAGCAAGGAAAACAATATATAGTCCTAAGATAATTAACTTTAATGGACTTATATTGTGTTGCAAACTATTAGGCTTTCAGCTAACACAAGCCTAATGCTTAAAACAGATCTAAAAGAATTAATTTGAGCCAAAACAAACCTAACTTAACTTAAAAATCTAAACTTAAATATTATAGTTCAAATAATACTTAAAACAACATAAAAACTAAGTAAAGTATTTAGAATAATACAAGGAAACAATCAGCCCCAAAAAGGTTCCTTGCTTGATTAATTTCCTTATGTATCTGACTTGTATAGGAATAATGTATGCTTATCGCCCCTTGTAGACCTCTTTCCATGCTTGAAATATGTTGCTTTAAATGTTTGATCTTCTTCCATTTTTTGGTCGAATTAATGCTAAAAAAAATATGGAAGAAAGTTACCGAACTCTTCTCTTTTTAAAGCCTTCCACAATCTCCCTTTAAAGTAGGGAAATTCTATAAGAGAAAGGAAAGAAAACAACAAGGAAAGTTCTTAAAATATGATCGTCTTTTGTTCTCCTTGTAAGGAAAGGAATCCTTGCTTGTAATGGACAAATAAATGAGGAAATTTACTCCTACATGTTGCCGCCCCTTGGTTTCCATTAAGGGTGATCATTTTCGGTTCGGTTTGATTTTTACATAAAAAAATTAACCAAGCCAAAATTATTATTTTTTAAAATTTAAAACTGAAACCGGTTCAAACTGACCAATTTCAGTTCGGTTTGGTTTGGTTTTTGTTGTTCAAAAAGCGGTGAAACCTAGAAACAAATCCCGTTTCTGCTGTTCAAGAACTTGTTCCGGTTTACATGAGACATGATTGAATTCCATTTACAATACAAGCAAGACCAAAGTTGCAGATTACAACATAATGAAAAAGGCAAAAACCCACAAAATATCACGAAAAATAAAAACTAGAGCAAAGGCTCTCTTTGAAAGAGAAGCAGATAGATAGATCCTGGATGTAGTTTAGCTTGATTGAAGTAAAAGGTGAAGTTCATGAATTTGTTGCAACTTGCAACTTAAAAAAGGGATTAGCCTCAGAACATGACTCACTGGGTTTAGTTATGGTGATCCAAGTGAATAAAGATGTTAGACGTGCAGGTGAAATGAATCCTTTGAAATTGATCTTTTCCACAGTGGTCAAAAGGCTTTTGACATGCTACAGAGAGAAGAGAATGTGAGTGATAAAGAAGATAATGTAGGGAGGCAAGAGGGGGGGCAGGCGGCTGCGATTGTTGCTTTAGGGTTTAGAAAGTTAGAGACTATTTATACTATCTATTTATAGTTTTTTTTAGAGTTATGGTTGAACCGGTTCGGTTTATTCTGGTTCAATCGGTTTTAGGCATTTAAAACTGAAACCGAACTGGAAATTATTTTGGGTTTTCTAATCGGTTAATTTTTTTTTCTCGGTTCGGTTTTTTCGGTTAATTTTTTTCAGTTTTCTCAGTTTAATCGATTTTTCAGGTTTTTTTGCTCAACCCTAGTTTCCATGTTAGTATGGAATCCTTGTCCAATATGGATATATAATAATCTCTCTCCAATTCAGCCTTGTAACCACCCATTATGAACCCAAACTTAGCTAAGATTTTTGACAAATCCTTGTAAAAGGACTCCAACACCCTAATTAATCCTAACCACTTTTAGAACCCATGTAGCTCAAGCTCATGCACATCCACAAGACCCAATTTAGATCTAGCTGAAACCAACTCCTTCATAATTGGGTTGAATCCATCTACACCAATAAACTTAATATGGCCGAATGCATCCTAAGGTGAAAACCCAATTTGGCTAAATGAAATACAAGCTAAAACCCAAGGAAAAACCCTTACTTGGTTGAATGGTCTTCCCCTTAAACCCAAGCTCCCAACCGAATCCCCATCATAAGTAGCCCAAGGTTGAACTATAGGTTGAATCGTATCACCTTCTCCAAATACCTCAATGTCGAAGCACGACTCAGTCCTTTTTTGTTGTAGTTTATGGCTCATAGGTGAATGTCGGAGTAAAGTGTATTGAGTGATGCAGAGCGATGATATCTGCTTCTATGAGATTTTTTTTTTCTAAGGATGTTAAGAGGTCTACCATATATTATGTATTTACTCTTGTAAAACGACCTATTTGTTGGAAGTCTATGTTTCAGTCTATAGTTGCACTATCTATTATCGAGTCAGAATATATGCTAGTGGTTGAGGCTGCTAAAGAAACCTTGTGGCTTATAGGTTTGGTAAAAAAGCTAGGTATTTAGCAAGGTGGATTCCAGTTGTATTGTAATAGTCAGGTGTCATTTACTTAGCAAATAACCAGGTGTATCATGTAAGGACCAAGCACATAGATGTGAGGTTTCACAAGATTAAAAATTGGTTTTTTCTGGTGAACTATTGCTTGAGAAAGCTCACACTTTTGAGAATGCAACAAATATGTTGACAAAGCTTGTTACCACAAATAAGTTCAAGTATTGCTTGAACTTAATTAATGTCTTCAAATGCTACATGAAAGATGTCCCAACTTATTATTTCAGATGAAGTTTTCCCTGCCTTTTCTTCTAAGAGGGGATATTTTTCAAGATGAAGATTGTTATAGTTTATGGCTTATAGACAGATGTTGAAGTGAAGCATACTAAGTAAAGTAGAGCATAACGACATCATCTACCTTTTTAGAATTTATTTTTTGTTTTGTTGCCAGGAATGGGTTGGGAGGCGTGGGGAAAATGCCCTTGTAATATTGTAAAGGAGTATTATGGAAAAACAATTGATACTCTTTGGATGACTAAGATTCCTTAGGGGACTAGAATTCCTTAAGTGGTTTAGGGTTTACCATAAATACATATTATGTAACCTTCTTTTAACATAGTGAAAATAATAGTGTCACAGCCCAGCCTAACCTGCCAAATATTGTCCGCTTTGGGCCTTACCGTCCTAACGGATTTGTTCTTAGTGACCACGTATGGCCTCAAAACGCGTCTGACAAGTTAATAAGGTCAGCTACCTTATCTTTACCCCCCGATATGAGATATTACAATCCACCCATTTTAAGGAGCCCGACGACCTACCGGACAACCAGTGAGGCCGACTACAATACCAAATGTCACAGCCCGGTCCAACCTACCAGATATTATCCGCTTTGGGTCTTACCGCCCTTACGGATTTGTTTTTGGTGACCACGCATGACCTCAAAACGCGTCTGACAAGTTAGCACCAACATTACTAATAAGGCCAGCTACCATATCCCTCACCCGTCGATGTGAGATATTACAATCTACCCCCCTTAAGGAGCTTGACGACCTCATTGGCACAACCGGACAACCAGTGAGGCCGGCTTTGATACCAAATGTCACAGCCTGACCCAACCTGCCAGTTATTGTTCATTTTGGACCTTACCGCCCTCACAGATTTGTTCTAATGCTTATTTGATACTTCTGATAAATCTATTCTATAAGCACTTAGATTGCATTTCTGCCTAATTTTCAACCGGGGTTTACCAAAAGCTCATCGCTTCTATGGATATAGACACATTATTGAGCCACATTAAATCTTGTGTTCTTTCTAGTTTCTCTCCTATTGCAATATTCATCATTAATTGTTGCAAGTTTTTCACAACATTTTTCCATTTTATAACTCCATTAAAATCAATTCTTTGTTGTATCATTTCACCTCCTCCTCGTCCCCTACAACAAACTCATCCCTATAGAAAAAAAATACAAAGAGAGTGAAATAACCAAGTTAATGAGTTAATACTCAAGTTAGTACAACACAAAAATTTTAATTTGTGAGAGGGTTTTAACCTATTATGGTATCATAAAGAGAAGTTATATTAATAGTGAAAATCAATTGCCTGCGAGGAATGGAGAAGAGAGTCAATATTGTATGAGATGAGATTTACAAGTTTAAAGTTGTTCTAATAGAGAGCACACGTATTAGATATGAGAAATTACATTCATTACCACTTAAAACAAGAAGTAAAGCTAAAAGAAATAGATTGAGGAGTGAAGGGAGGCTATTACCAGAACATGGGTTGATAAAGGATAAGGAGAAACTTTAACCTAAAAACTATGATGTTATAGAAGGTTGGGTTTTAAATTTGGCCATGGTTTTGAGTTATGTTGCAAAAATGATATTTATTAAAAACAATATTGGATAAACTTGGGTTGACTCTCCCGACCAGTGACTCAAGCCTTATCTCGGGTTGACTTTCGAGTAGGGTTTTATAACTATGGATGAGACATGTCTTCATAGACAATATTTATTATTTTTTATTTTTAAAATATCATTGTAAAAAAAAACTTTTAATTTTAAACTTGTCCGATTAATATATGTAAGGATAAAATTGATTATTATTATAATTATAAAACCTGACTAGAGGTCGACCTAGAGCAAAGCCTAGATCACATGTTGAGAGGGTCAGTCTTATTTTTTAAAAAAATCAAAACAACATTGTTTTGACAAAATAAAATCCAAAATTTCTATTTAGGTTTTGATTAGGTTTTACCCTAGATTAACCAGGTTGTAGGTTAGCCCAAGTTTTTTACCAAATTAATCCAAATCTATCATTCCACTATTTTTTAAAAAAATCCGGACTAGTCCTGACCTTGGGTTGCTCGATCTCAGGTCGACTCACCAAGTCTATCTATGTTTTATAATTAGAGTTATTATAATATTATTGATTTTAACAATAGAAAAATAAATAGTTAAATTTTTAATAATGAATATTAAAAGTAAAATATTTTTATAAATAGAATATATCTTATTATAGAACAATTTTTTTTTGTAACAAAGATTTACTCACTTATATCGCTAGAAGTAGAGAAAGAATCAAGATTGCTGCACCCCCACCCCCACCCCCACCCCCGGGGAAAAAGCAGACACCCTCGAAACTCCCTCCTCCTTGCTCTAAACTAAAACCCTTCGCCAAATCTCCCTCCCTATATAGTAGCCCTACAAAAACACAGAAATACAAATGTCCCACATCTCAAATCTGCGCCTCCTCCTCTCCCCTCTAAATCCCACTTTCCGTTTCCCCTTCTCTTCTAAACACAGACCTTATTCTCTACTCACCATCCTCTCTTCTTCTTCTCCTTATCCAAAACGACGACACCGTACCACGCCAAACCACCCGGCTCTTAATTTCAGAAGCAGAAGCAAAACTACGTCTAGAGAGACCAGAGACAGAGACAAAGGGCAGTCAATGGACGAGAGTGGCAAGGAGAATTTTGGGTTTAATAAAAAAAGGGCTGAGGGTAGAGATAATCCTAAAAGGAATTTACAGTTGAAAGTCAGAAAGCTCAATCCTATCAATACTATTTCTTATGTGCAGGTAACACTTTTGGCTTTGAGGGGCTTTCTTGTTTCATTGAAGAATTTAAGTAAAGACAAGGAGTCTTTATTTCAGTTTCATGGATATATTTTAGTTTGAATTACTTTATTTATGGAGGACGTTCTTACATTTTCCAGATTCTTGGGACTGGAATGGACACTCAGGATACTTCACCTTCTGTCTTGCTCTTCTTTGACAAGCAAAGGTTTATTTTTAATGCTGGAGAGGTAATTCCATTTCTGCAGTAATGTCAGAAACTTCTTTTTTTCATGTTTTAAGTATCAATTTGTTTTTACAAACCGAATTGACTTCTTTTATTTGTTCATGTGTGGTCAAATTGTCGTTATTGAAGAAGAATAGTCCCCATGGTCAGGATTGTTTCGCTTCCTACGGGATTTAGATAGTTTAGGATTGGTTGTAAATCCTAGGTCCAATTTGCTTTTATCTGGTAAAACCTTGTTTTCTAGCTAACTGTTATCCCTGTACTATGATATATTTTGTAGAACTGCCATATGAAACTAACTCGCCTGTTCTTCCAGGTGATGAATTCTTGGTCTCAGCTCTACATAACTAGAAAAGGAAGTTGTTATGTCTTAGCTGTATATTTTCATCATTAGTGAGTTTAGAACTGGAGACTGTCAGCATCATAGGCGATGGATCTATCTGGCCTTTCTTCCTGACTGAATAATTCATATTGATAATTCTATCAATGAGTCTTTTGTGTAATTTTTATAAGAACATACTAGCAACATGTGGGTACTTCATGCAATCAAATGAGAATACGAGGATCCTTATTGTGAACTTCACTGATTAAAGAGGTTATCAATGAGATTTCCTTTATATTTTTGCCACTAACATGTTCTCAATGAGATTGTGATCTTTTGTTGAAGGTTGCCTTTTTTTTTCCTCTTATGATTTTTGCCACCTTTCTATTTGTCAAGAATCTTAGGGACTGAAATGGGAACTTAGGATGCATGCCATCCTTTGTTTCATTGTTTATGTATAGAGTTGCAATATATTGAATCATCAAATAGCTGAATTTAAGCAAGTGAGACAGTGGACTATAACTATCAGATGTTTTAGATAGTCCAAAATGGAATCACTTCACTCCAAATGAGTATTGGATCTAAAACTCTAATGACATTATGGTGTTAAATGCCAGTTATGCTATTCTTTCAATAAACATAGCTTTAGAGCAACTTCACCTTTTAGTTTTAATTCACCACTAACTTTGGAAAGCTAACAGCAAAGCATTGTCTAATGTCCCTCTTTAACATTCAAGCCATTCTAAGATGATAATCTCATTTTATGGAGGAAGTAAAATATTTTTTAAGCCTTGATTCTTGTGAGGAGATTGATGCATAGCAATTGGATTTATTCACTCATCCTGCGACTATTATTTCAGGGATTGCAACGATTCTGCACGGAGCATAAGATTAAACTATCGAAGGTATGCGATAGCTCAAAAGATATTTAGATGCTTACGAGTTTATTTATATATGCACAGGCATTCACAAGCACATGTTAATATGGCCTTCCTGAGTTTCATTTGTGTTCAATAGGTGAATGTTCTCTCTATGTCAGATGATATTTTTATTTATTAATCTTTTTCAGATAGATCACATATTTCTCTCTCGTGTCTGCTCAGAAACAGCTGGTGGAATTCCAGGTTTGTGTCCTTGTAGCTCAGCTGCCACATTGTACTTGCAAATTCATTATGCTTATGATTGTAATTCATAACTAAAAAATGCATAAAATCTTGATGTATCTTCAAGAACCAATTTTTACTGATATCTGGCTGGACATTTAATATGCGCCAATGCTACAGCCCCTAAATTCTAAGTGTTAAAGTTTCCTAACAGGTTTGCTGTTAACTTTGGCTGGCATGGGAGAAGAAGGAATGTCAGTAAGTATTAAATTGACTTTCTTTCCCATAATTTATTGTCTATTATATTTTAAAGTGCAGTTTATGTTTTTGTGAAGGTTAACATATGGGGTCCATCAGATCTCAAGTATTTGGTTGATGCAATGAAGTCTTTCATTCCCCATGCTGCCATGGTTCACACAAAGAGCTTTGGTTCCGATAATGTTGGTCTGGTAGATGCAAATAAGTTTATAGACCCCATTGTTCTTATTAATGATGAGATTGTCAAAATATCAGCGATTCTCTTACGACCAAGCCAGTCACAAGGATCTGCTCTAAAGCCTGGAGATATGTCTGTGATATATCTTTGTGAGTTGCCAGAGATTATGGGCAAATTTGACCCAGAAAAAGCTAAAGCTCTTGGTCTGAAACCTGGGCCGAAATATAGGGAATTGCAATCAGGAAGATCAGTGATGTCCGACCTCCAAAGTATAATGGTGGGTTCCTCAGTCAAGGATAAAAGAAAAGAAAAGAAAAGAAAAACTGTGACTGCCTAATTGCTGTCACAGTACCTATAGTGCTGCTTGTTCCATGTTTTGGCATGTGTATTTATTGTGTGCTCCTATACTGCTGCTTGCTCCATGTTTTGACATGTATATTTTTTTTTTGTTTTTCAGGTTCATCCTAGTGATGTGATGGACCCTTCTGTTCCTGGTCCCATTGTATTACTTGTTGACTGCCCTACAGAATCTCATGTGCAGGAATTGTTATGTTTGGAATCTCTCAACAATTACTATGTGGATTTCTCAGGTAACCCAACACAAAGTGGTAAGACTGTGAATTGCATCATTCATCTAAGTCCTGCTTCTGTAACAAGCAGCCCCACTTATCAGAAGTGGATGAAGAAATTTGGTTCAGCCCAGCACATTATGGCAGGACATGAAATGTGAGTGATTTGTCACTGGTTCCTCCAAAGAAAGATGTCCCCTGTCTGTGCACTGAACAGTTCTTTTTGGGCATTCTTGCTCTTTTCAGGAAGAATGTGGAAATTCCTATTCTAAAATCCAGTGCAAGAATTGCAGCACGACTTAATTACTTGTGTCCTCAGTTCTTTCCAGCTCCTGGATTTTGGTCGCTCACACATCTTAACAACTCAAGACCAGACTCAATTCTTTCCGGCGAGGTTTGTTTAGACATTCTTTGTAGTTGATGATTATTGTTTGGAAATGTTTTATTTCAACTAAATTGCTGGTTTTCTTTCCACGTGCCAGGGTTGTGTCTCAAAGTTGTGTGAAAACACATCAGCTGAGAATCTCCTCAAGGTAAGTACAACCTTTTCATTTGCAAAAGCCTTGTGATTTGATGTTCGAGAATGCGATTCACTGTTTGCTAAATCAAAAAGCTTTCTTTTTCGTCTTCCTAACATAATGCAAAGGCTTTCTGGTTATTTTCATCAAACATGTGCATTGAATGCATGCGGTGGTAAAAGTTTGAGTTTATACTTTATATTAGCAACTACATTTCATATCCAATTCCAAGTTTCATGTAGTTTTTGTGTTCCATGTCCAACTAGATTGAGTGACTTAAACTTTATAACCAAGCAATTACTTTGGAAATGATGTTTTGAGAATTATATTATACTACAAACTAGGGTGAAATATATGAATAGTGAAGCATGTGCCCCTCCTTTTTTATTCTTTTTTCCAATTTGGTCCCTTTCTTTTCAGTTTCATTTCCTTTTCATGTTAGTTCTTTTTTTTATAATGTCCTGGCATTTAGTTGGTGTTCAATTTTGTGAGCGTCTATTTTTGTTACCATATAATTAAGTAAAAAATAGTTTTAAAAAATATACTACAAACTAGGGTGAAATATATGAATAGTGAAGCATGTGCCCCTCCTTTTTTATTCTTTTTTCCAATTTGGTCCCTTTCTTTTCAGTTTCATTTCCTTTTCATGTTGGTTCTTTTTTTTATAATGTCCTGACATTTAGTTGGTGTTCAATTTTGTGAGCGTCTATTTTTGTTACCATATAATTAAGTAAAAAATAGTTTTAAAAAATAGAGTTAGTAAACTTGGTGGAGTCCATGACTCGGGTCAGGAGTTTGGTGGATGAAGCTGCGAAGCCCGGGTCAATCCAATATGTCATCTCAATATTATAAAAAAAAAGATGTCATCTTGATTTTTTTTAAAGCAAAATTATGTTTTTACCAGCCACAAGTTGTCTTTGAATCTGTTAAATTAACAGGGTCACGCCAAGGCAACTCCCACCATTTAATTGAAACTCAGACTAGGCAAGGAGTCGGGTTTGGAGGTTTCAAAGTTGACTCGTTGAGCAAAATTTAATAACAATGTCAAAAAGTTTCCTATGGCATTTACATTTTTTATGTTAAATTTTTTTTGGTCCAACCCACAGCATGACGCTTCTTTGTAAACTAGCTAAAAACTAAAAGAATGGGTGAACATTGAAGGAGTTAGCCCTTTTTTTTCCTTTTCCTTTTTTTATAATTTCATCTTTACTTTTTTTTTTCTTTTGATTTTTTCAATTTCATCCTTTAATATTTTGTTAATTTTAAATTGGTTTTTATAATTTGTTTTAGTTTGCTTTTTATGAGGTTATCGCAGTGTCAAACAAACATCATGGTATTTGATTAATGTTTAATTCTGTTAGTATTTATTTTTGTTATCATATCATTAAGTAAAAATAAAGTTGTAAAACCTAGTGAAATTCATGATCCGAGTTGTGGGTTTGGTGTGTTAAGACGAGAAGCTAGAGTCGATAAAAAAGATATCATCTTAAAATGTTCTTTAAAGTCAAACCATGTGTTTTAATGATAATTCAGGTTGCTTTTGAACTTGTCAAGTCGATTGGGTTACATCGAGGTAACTCCACCACGAGTTAATTTTAAACTCGGGTTAGGCATGAAGTTAAATTGAGAGGTTTCAAGGTTAACTCATTGGGTCAAGTTTAATAACAAAGCCAGATAGTTCATTGTGGATTGGATAATTTTTTCATGTTCAAAAAATGTTTTGATCTGACTCGCAGCATATTATGAGCCTGTAAACTAGTTGAAGGCTATATTGACTGCCCCTCTATTTTTACTTGTGATCCTAGATGATTTGGTGGTGTCATAGTTTTCAAGAACTTTGTCCTTTTTGTCTGAATATGTCTCCTGAGCCATCTCAAATAACACCTATGATGTTTGATAAATGCTTTTGGTTATTGTCCAATTTTCTAGTCCATAAATTGGGTGAGTTGATGAATGTTTAAAATTAATTTTATTATTTTTTTAGTATCTACATTTACAATTACTTAAGTTAGATGCCACTTCCTTTTTATAACATGGTTGCTGCGCATCTCTATGCTGAACAGTTCACTTTGCGTCCTCATGCTCATCTTGGCTTCGACAAATCTAATATTCCAAGTTTGATGGCTCCCTCAGAAATTATCAATGAGTTGCTCACTGAGATTCCAGAGATTGTGGATGCTGCCCAACAGGTGCGCAAGTTTTGGAGTGGACCCGGAGGATTGGAAGCAGACATGAATGCTATCCAGGGTAATAAGGTCTTTACCGAAGAGCCATGGTTGGAAGAGAATACTCTTCCTAGTTGCTTGGAAAATGTAAGGAGAGATGACCTGGAGGTGGTCCTTTTGGGGACGGGATCATCTCAGCCTTCTAAATACCGAAATGTTACTTCTATCTATATTAATCTCTTCTCCAAAGGAAGTTTGCTCCTAGATTGTGGGGAAGGAACCCTGGGACAACTAAAAAGAAGGTAACACTGTAAAAATTTATGATTAAGTGTTGCTTTATTGCAAGTAAGTTATTTTCTTCATATTTTAGATTATTATGATTGGTGTGCTCTGACAACAGGTATGGTGTTGAGGGTGCTGATAATGCCGTGAGAAATTTAAGATGCATTTGGATTTCTCATATTCATGCAGATCACCATACTGGATTAGCAAGAATACTTGCTCTGCGACGTGACTTGTTAAAAGGCATGACCCATGAACCTGTACTTGTTGTGGGGCCTTGGCAGCTCAAGAAATTTCTAGATGCATATCAAAGACTAGAAGACCTGGATATGCAGTTCATTGATTGTAGGAGCACCACTGAAGCTTCATGGGTTGCTTTTGAGGATGATAGCGAATCAAAAAAGGATGACATGTCTCTAGGAAGTCCAAATAATTTTGCAGAGATGAAAAATCCTACTCTAAATACCGAGTCAAATTTGTTTGCCAGAGGAAACCGTATGCAGAGTTATTGGAAGAGACCTGGCAGTCCAGTTGATAATGGCATGGTTTTTCCAAGTCTGAAGAGATTGAAGGAGATGCTCAGTGAAGCAGGGCTGGAGGCTTTGATTAGTTTTCCTGTTGTTCACTGCCCTCAGGCATTTGGTATTGCCTTGAAGGCTGCGGAGAGAATCAACACTGTTGGAAAAGTGATACCAGGTTGGAAGATTGTGTACTCAGGTGATACCAGGCCTTGTCCAGAACTGGTAGAAGCATCTCGTGGAGCAACCATTCTCGTACACGAGGCAAGTTATCAGGTTCTTTTGTATTTGATTAATATATCTTTTTTTTTTTGTTGAGAATTCTTAATATTTCAAAACACTATTGGTTTGATAAAGGTGATCAAATAAGTGGTAATTAGCAACTAGATGAAGTATTGAATTATTAAAGTAGGAAAAAGAATGGGTGTGAATTTTGTAAATTTGACTGCACACAGGTTTTAGAAACTATTAACAAATTACGGCAGAGGATGTTTTTTGTACACATACTTTCCATGTAATTGTATTACAGAGTTGCTTTACAGCCCTAGATGCTTATTCAGTTTTTGGTAGTGTGTTGAGCTCACATACTTTCCATGTAATTATATTACAGAGTTGCTTTACAGCCCTAGGTGCTCATGCAGCTTGGCAGTGTGTTGAGCTCACCAGTACTTATTCATATTGACCCCGCTAGTTCTATAATAATGCAGGCAACTTTCGAGGATGCATTGGTGGAGGAAGCTATAGCCAGAAACCACAGCACAACAGAGGAAGCCATAGAAGTGGGCAACTCGGCTGGTGCATACCGCATCATCCTCACCCACTTCAGCCAAAGATATCCAAAAATTCCTGTATTTGATGAGACACATATGCATAAAACATGCATTGCTTTTGATATGATGAGTGTAAACATAGCAGATTTACCTGTGCTTCCTAGAGTGCTTCCATACCTTAAAATGCTCTTTAGAAATGAGATGGTAGTGGATGAATCAGATGATGCTGTAGATGCTGCAAGTGCGGTTGCTAATTAGGTATCTTATTGGATTTGTATCATGATCTTGGCCAGGCCCTTTTCTTTAATAATTTGCTGTCTTTTTCCCTTTCATTAGGAGTTTGATTCTTTTGTTTGTTTCCTTCTTTTGAAGAATTGTGATACTAGTTTGCGAAGCGTTTCCTGATGGGTTTCCTATATTGGCCCGTGCCAATATAATTGTGTGTTTTTTTAATAAAAAAACCCACTTTGGTCGTTGATTTAATTAATTTTAATAAACTTGATTAATTTAATAAAATGAATAAAAAAAATACAATGATAAATAAAGCAAAAAAAACTCATGACAAAAAAAGTCAATAAAACCGACTCATGGCCATCTAAGATTAGTATGTTAAATATGCAATCGGACTGTTAACCTATCAAAATAAAATTGAGATCAAAATTAAATTGAATAAAATTATTAAAGTTTAATTATAAAAATAAAAATAGGGTGAAATTAAAAAAATCATTTCTTAAGAAAAAAACAATAAAAAAAATCCGAGGGAATCTAAGTTAATTTGCTAACCTGTGATCATTGGTATAAGATTGGAAAAACCTCATAGAAAGTAAATAAAAAAACAGAGAATAAGAGAATAAAGACTAATTTTCAATCAATCAAATATTAAAAGATAAAATAAAAATAAAAAAATCATTTTAAAAAATCAAATTTCAAAAGATCTCCGTGTTCCCAAAAACTTTAATTTTTTTTTCTAAAATTTAATATGGTTTGTACGTTTTGGATAGTTTTGATGTGTTGATGTCAAAAATGATTTTTAAAAAATAAAAAAAATCATTGGCATGCATTTCGGCATAAAAAATTATTTGAAAAGCAACCGCTACCATACTATCAAACACCTTCTAAATGAGAACACAATAACTTTATAAAAAGTAAAATGAAAAAAAAAAACAAAGTAAACAAAATATCAAGGGAAAAAATTAAAGAGAGAAAATATAATCCAAAAGAGGTAAGAAGAACCCGACTTGATTCTAGCCAGGTCAACATGCAAAACCTACAACTTGGTTGTGATACAAGGATAATCCCATCAAAAATAAATTGAATAAAATTATAAAACTTAATTATTAAACAGTATGATGTTGAAAGACGAGATAACCCAAGTCATTTTCAAAATAAGTGAAAAAACTAATAGAAAGCAAATTTAAAAAAATTTAATAATGGAGTTCAATTTCCAATTAAATAAATGCTAAATGACAAAATTGAAAAAAAAAAAGAGATTAAAAAAGAAAAAAAAACAAGCAAGCTCAGGAAAATCTCTCAAATATACAATAATTTCTCAATTTTGTAACATATGAAATTCTAGATATGGGCTCAATCAAGAATCTCAATCCCCATCTAATTTAATGTAGAAAAATAAAATCAAAAAATAAATATCAATTTAAAAAAATTCTCAAGTAAAAAAAATAGCAATCAAAACAATGAGAATTAAATTTGATTGAAAAAAAATGAAGGATGAAATCGCAAAAACAACTCTTTTAAAATTATCTTAAATAAAACAAATAGTAAACAAAAGAATGGAGACCAAATTTGACATATGAAAAAAATTAAAAGAGGATAAAATTAAACAAAAATTCCAATTTGATAATTTATTTCATATAAAATAAATAGTAATTAAAATAACAAGAACTAAATTTGATAGAGAAAACAATCATAGGGTTATCTTGAAATTTTAGAAGATTAGGTGTGAAAATCAAGGAGAGAGAAAAGAATAAAGAATAATAATAAAAGTTATTAACACCAAATTGTGTTGTTTTAGGATTAAGACAACAATAACACCTAAAAGAGTGAATTAGATGTTCCATTAATATTAACAAATAATGCAATTTAATTCAATTAAACACAATAACCAATAATATAATTAAAGTGCTTAAAATACAAGATAAGAGAGAAAAATTGAAAACTTAGTTTTTAACATGATTTGACAAGTTTACATCCACACCTTAAATACCAAATTGTACTTGAGAATTATTTTCTTTCACTAATCCAAATCAAAGGATATAATTGTCACTTAATGAATTCATACCCAGATTTTTTCACACCACTTAAAAATATTCACTCTTTAAGATTTTTTCTTAGTGACGATACCTAACCAAAAGTTTTTTTCAAACTTTCAAGGGTTTACAAATGTAATTTTGTCCCGGAATTACTCTCTCAATAGGTGGATTTTACAATTAAAAATATAAGTATCTCAATATCTCACCAGATAATACTTAATATATTAGAAAGTGTTTAAGTGTTGTGAGAATGTGAATGTATACTCTTGTGCAAGATTATATAGGTTTCAATGTACAAATATGAGTATGATTAAGAATTGATGATTTTTGAAGTGATTTTGCTCTTAAAATAACTTATATATGATATATGTTTGGATTTTCTTCTTAATTTTACAATCAAAGAAACTATTTATATGTTTCTAGCAAAAACTAGTTGTTATAGACCCACTGACGACTGAAACAGTCGATTGGTTCAGATTGATCAAGCTAATTTATCAACCGGTTCCTATAGAATTCTTAGGTGTTCATTATGGATGAACAAGCGGTCTGCTAGTTCATTTGGTATCACCAAACGATTGATCGGTTCATGTAAAATTCCAGATTTATTAATTTTAATCCTAAGTGATATTTTAAAACCCTTTTATCAATCCTTTTAAATACATGAAAAATGAAGTATGTGTTCATTTTAATTTATGTTATCAAGTAGGGTATACAGATCTACATTTTGAGCACTAAAATGAATATTTAAACTAAGTTTTCATTTTACTTTCTTCTTGGACTTTATTCATACTTGTTGATGTATTTTTCGTATAAAACAAGTTTAAAGTTTATTCTCAACTAAGTCTTCAACTTTCATATTATTGTTATTATCATATTATAAACATAAATATATGACCTAAAGGTCAACAAACTAGAAGTCTGTTGACCACTTACACCACCAAATCATGAAGGGGTCACCTTGATGATTCCAACACCAGCGTAGAAGGCAACATTTAATTGTTAGATGACATCATACATGTCAAAAAAAATTTTGTTTTTAATAATATTTATATTTTTAAATTAACAAATAACACCTAAATGAACCTAGATATTATGGAAAAAACCATAAGAAAAGATGAAAATGCCTTTGGACACCAGCATTAGATTTTTTTTATTTTAAGATTAATTTTGTTATTTTACTATGTTGAAAAAAATAAAAAGATAAAAAAGCCTGTCTTTGGAAGTTCAAAAATGTTTTTTTTTTCTTTTAAGGGTATTAATATAATTTTATTATGCAAAGAATATTGAAAAAATAGAGAAACCCTTGGATAAAAACTATATATATATTTTTTGAGTGTATCGAAGTCATTTTTATGTGAAAAAAAAGTGTACAAATCAATTTATTCTCAATCAATTTGGTAATATCTAATGAATGTCCTGATAATTTTTCCTCCAATAACAAGCTTTGTTAGTTTTTTTTTTTAAAAACAAAAATATTATTTTATTATTCTAATCTTTTGTGTCTTCAACGCTACCTGGCCTTTCCATTCTTAGCAAATACTGTATCATTGGCCGTGCTACGATTATTTTTTTTATAATATAAAATAAACATTCAAGTATTGCTAACATATATTCTAATAATTTTTTTTAATAATAAATTCAAAATATAATAGATTGGATATTTTTTTAAATATTAATAAGTTAATCTATTGGATGATATATTTTTTTAAAATATTAAAATGATTTATTGGATCGACTCAGATTAATCTGTCAAGTCGACGATTCAGGTTATGAGATAATGATAATTTTATACAAAGAAAATTAAAATAAATTGTGAAGATCAATTTCTAATCAACAAAATATTAAAAGATAAAAATAAAATTAAAAAACTACACGATTCAGGAAGGCGTTTGGCACTGCATTTGAAAAGCGCTTTCGAAAAAATTTGAATTTTTTTTGCTTTAAATTAATATGTTTTTGATGTTTTCAAATCATCTTAAGGTGCTGATCTCAAAAATAATTTTTTTAAAATAAAAAAACATTATTGACATACTTTTCTGAGTGAAAAGCACTTTGAAAAGCAACCACAACCACACTCCCAAATATGCAAACCCGTAACCCCGATCGTGAGATTAAAATAACCTATAGAAAACAAAATAAATAATTTATGAAGCCCAATTTCCAACCAGCTCAATATTAAAGAATGAAATAAAAAAATCAATTAAAAAAAGAACAAAAAATCAACCCAAGTTAATTTAGGGTAATCTGTTAAACCCGCGACATGGATTATGAGATTGAAGTAACTTTACAAAAAAACAAATAAAAAAAATTATAAAACTCTAGTTCAGAAAAATCTAATGTTAAAGGTTGAAACTAAGAAATTTTTTTTTATGAGATTGAAATAACTCCACAAAAATCATATTGAAAAAGTTTACGAAGTCTAATTCACAGATAACCTCGTATTGAAATATAAAATTGAAAACAAAAATAAATAAAAAAAAGAAGGTTGAGTTGTTGGAGGGTAACTTTTTAAGAATATATTCTATTAAAAAAAATAAACCAAGTTAACTCGTGTCAACATCTTAAATCTGCGACTGAAATCATGAGACTAAGATAACTCTATGAAAAGAAAATTAAAAAAATAATAATATGAAGCTCAATTAAAAAATTACTCAAGTTATGAAAGACCCAAGAAATAAATAGAGTCAATTTGCCAAACCTGTGACCTGAGTTATAATATCAAAATAATTCTATAGAAAACAAATTGAAAAACACTTATAAAGATTAATTTCTTACAAATTATTGTTGAAGGATGAAATAAAAAAATCAATTATAAAAAATAAAAAAATAACTTAAATCAACCAAGATTAACTTGTAAAACTCGTGATCTGAGTTAGGAGATTAAGATAAATTCATAAGAAAATAAAAAAGTTATGAAATCTCACTTTTAAAAAATATAATGTTAAAAATTAAAATAAAAAAATATAAATCTACAATATTGTATTTAATATAAAAAAATAGAGCACCCCTCCAAAAACAATTTAATATTAAGAATAAAATTAAATAAAAAAATTATTATTGAAAAGTTAAACTAAAAAATAAAATACATGATTTCAATTGAATAATATTTGATAGAAGTAAGTTATCACTAGCCTCCTTTAAAATTAGAAAGGAAAATTACCCATCAATTCAATTTTAATAAGTAAAAGACAAATTAATTCTGTCCAAAATATATCACGTTTGGAAAATTCAATGGACGAGACATTCGTTGAGAAGTATCTTATTAAAAATTAAATTTGTTTACTTTTCGTGAAAGAAGAGTGTTTCCTCTCAAATCCCATCTTCCTCCATTAAAAAAAAAACAAAGTAACTGAAGTTTTTGTGCCTTGGGCTTTTAAAACCTGAACAAAACAGAATAAGTCCAAAAACTAAAAAATAATATATATATATATATATATATATATATATATATATATATAAACACCAACAATAATTAAAAAAAAATAAAATTCTGCGCGGGTGGCGCAGCCCAAACCACTATAATATTCGTGTCACCTGCACAGGACCAACCAAAATTAAGCAAACACGTCGGCGAGTCACCCCTACTTATCTGACTCGGGCTTTTTTATTTTATTTTTTTTATTTCAAGAACCTTTACCAGCTTCTTCTTTTCTCCCTACACATTTCGACCCCCCGCCCTGCGATCTAGAGCTCTCTCTCTCTCTCTCTCTCTCTCTCTCTCTCTCTCTAAAAAAGGAAAACCCTAATTAACTTAAATATATTAATCACGTCCATTTCTCAATCCCAAATTCGCGTATTCGATCTCCGATCCTCTATTTCTTTGTAATTCAAGTAGATTTAGGGTTTGGAGGAGAGATGGATTCGAGCAGGAGAGCGGTGGAATCGTACTGGAGATCGAGGATGATCGATGGAGCAACATCTGATGAAGACAAAGTCACTCCTGTTTACAAATTGGAAGAGATTTGTGAGCTCTTGAGGTCTTCTCATGTTACTATTGTCAAAGAGGTCTCCGACTTTATACTCAAGAGGCTCGACCACAAGAGTCCCGTTGTTAAACAAAAGGTACTCCCTTCTCTTCTCAGATCTTCATTTTGTTATTTAATGAGCCATTTAAGATTAATTTCGTAAACTCGCACCTTTTTTATGGTTGAATTGTGTGCAGGCGTTGAGATTGATAAAATATGCTGTGGGAAAGTCTGGTGGAGAGTTCAGAAGGGAAATGCAAAGACATTCTGCTGCTGTGCGTCAGTTGTTTCATTACAAGGGTCAAATGGATTCTTTGAAGGGGGATGCCCTTAACAAAGCAGTGAGGGATACAGCTCAAGAGACTATCTCTGCTATTTTTTCCGAGGAGAATGGTAAGCCAGCTGCTCCTGCTGAAAATCTTAACAAACGAATACAAGGTTTTGGGAATACGAATTTTGATATGCCATATGAAGATAAAAAATCGTTCCTTACCGAGGTAGTTGGTCTTGGTAGTGCGTCTATCAAGCAGGGAATTACTAGCCTAACACAAAGTCATTCGTTAAGAAAGAATGATAATGGGAGCTACAAGAGCCCAAATCTTCATCGGTCATTGACCATAGAAAATGACTCCTCGGATAGATATCAACCAGTTCAGTTGAACAATGAAGCTCAGGGTAGTTCTGGAGTTTCTAAGAATGTGGCCACGGGACCTTGGGGCCAGGACTCGAGAGTAATGAATGCAGAAACAAAAAAGGACTCCAGCTCACGCTGTACAGAGAGTAAGACTCGCGAGGAGAAGTTGTTAGAGACCATAGTGACATCTGGTGGTGTGCGGCTACAACCTACCCGTGATGCCGTTCAAGCTTTTCTAGAGGAGGCAGCAAAGTTGAATGTATTGGTTCTAAGTCATGCCCTTGAATCCAAGCTTCAATCTCCTGTGTGGCAGGCATGATTTCTTATGTTTGCCTATTTTTAATGATGTGAAATGATATTACTCTTTCCCAAACACCACCAGCGCACATTCATGAACTACTTTTTCCTTATTGCTTAAAATTGTCGTTTGTTTTATAGTGGTTAAAGTTTCTATTTATTTCTTGATTGTCTTTGCGTACAATTTGTTTTGCAGTATTTATTATTTTTGTTTCTTGGAGAGTTTTTTATGAATTGCTTATTTTCTTATAATGTATCTCTTTCTGATAAAAAAAAACTTCCCGGGAATTTTTGTTTTTCAGGCTCGCATGAAAGCTGTGTGCCTACTTGAGTCAATTCTGAGGAGAAAGGATGATGAACAATTTTCAATTGCATATTCCTATTTTAGCGAAAATAAAGATTCTGTCGTGAGATGTTCTGAATCTCCACAAAACTCTCTCAGGGAAAAGGCTAACAAGGTAATTTATCTTTTGTAAGTGTTTTTGAATTCTGGCTGTTTTGCTTTTCATTTCTGCTCCAGGCAGGGAGGTTAACCGTGATTAATGGAGGATAGAATGAGGTATCTAGATGATACATAGTTCTGTTGATGGTCTTATAAAAATTGCTGTAATTGTGACAAGGTCTTGACATGGTGACTAAATTCCAAGTAATAAAGACATGATGACTAAATTGCAAGTAATAAAGAATTGGATACCTTTGATGATTGAGAGGTATTAACAATGAGGATTTCCTTCGTATAAAGTTCATATTCAACTTCCTTCAGGAATGACTTGCTGAGGATGGTGTTCTTTTTTAGGAGGAAATCAAGTATGCCCACTTTTAGTTTTAAATATACTCGGTATTCCTTTTGACTTCTTGGTTAAAATCCTTTACTTTGATGTATTTCACGTAACGATTCTGGTAAGGTTACACAAATCTTAGTTGTTCTGCCATTTTTGCTCCGCCTCTATATCATCAGCTCAAGTTTTGTTTTATTAGCTAGGCTAAGAATTTACTTCTTTTGTGAACTCATACTGCTGTTGTGATGAGAGAAACTGGATGTGAAATAGAGATTCATTTCTGAGTTCAAGGGGCTGCATTTGATTGCTGATATTATGGCTTTGTTGGACAGGTGCTAAGCCTTTTGGGTGGGGAACCACTTGGTAACATGGTAGGTAATTCAGTAAAGGCTGAGACAGCTCATGTCCAGATGCCTGACTTAATGGACACTGGAGATTCAGATGATTTCTTTGGGACAGATGATTCTATAAAGAAGCAAAGTGAACAACGTATAGTGAACCCTATAACCTCAACAACCCCTTTAATTGATGATCTATTTGGAGATGGTGTTGGCACGGGTGTTAGTACCGGGGAGGAGCAGAAAAATGAAGATCCCTTTGCAGATGTTTCATTTCACACTAGTGAGGGTAGGGAGCATGGGGATGATCTCTTTTCTGGGATGACTTTTGATGATAAACCAGGTGCTGATGAGAACCATATGCCTGCCAATAAAAATGGACCCGAGCTATTTGATATCTTTGGGTCAAATTCTGAATTTTTGAAGGGGCAAGAAAATAGTGAAACAGGCGTTAGTGACTTAATGGCGGGCATGTCCATTAATGATAATGTCTCGAAGCTGCAAGTAACCTCTCCGGCAGTGTTCTCAGAAAGTCTCTTCTCGGATTTAACCAGTAATCCAAGCCATCAGGTCACAAATGATGCTTTGAATGGCTCGCTTGGCTTGTCAGCGACTGGGATAAATGTAAACCCACTACATCCTTCCGGTACCGTGCCATATAATATGCATCCTGGCATAATGTTGAACCCAGCTTTTCATTCTCAGCCGATAAATTATGCTGCCATGGGGAATTTTCTTGCACAACAGCAATTTCTTGCAACAATGTCCAACATTCAACATCTAAGTAACCTAAATGTGCAAAATGCTGGTGTTAGTCATGCTTCGGGGACTGATGGAGGTGGATATTCTTCTGCACTTCCTGATATATTCCAATCGAACTTCCCAAATCAGGCTCCTACGTCAACGATGAACAGCTCTAAAAAAGAAGATACCAGAGCATTTGATTTTATCTCAGTAAGTTTGAGTTCTGCACATGATCTTTGGCAGTGCTTTATTTAAATTTCCTTTATTTTTATAAATCATATGGTTCTCCATGTTATTAGTTGAAGTGGTTGTAGAAGACTATTGCTTTTTTATTCTTTTGGGTTGGTTATTTAAGATTATTTGAATTAGTTTCAGTAGTCGTCTTAAGAACATGGTGTATGATTGGCCTCAAAATGCTTTACAAGGTTATATGATAATCCAAGTGTCTACCCCACATCCATCCCTGGTATTGTGGTCAGTTTGTTCTTTTCTCTGTTATTGTGGTCAGTTTCAAGGTTTGCATGGATGCTACCTTCTCGCTCATCAGTTTCAAGGTTCTCAGAAAATTTTTCTTTATAGCTTCAATGTGATATTTTCTGCTTTCAGCAGGATTGCATGGTCTATTTTATGGTTTTTAATTTTTCAACATCCATGAAGATTTTTACAAACTGACCATGGTGATGCAGTTATTATGTATTTTCTATTATTGTCCTTGTCCTTCTTGCTGGAAAACCAATCCAATTTTTTTTTTCTTTCTTCCAACCTATTTGTTTCGAGATGAACACCAGTTCAGTTTCTCTGCCCTAGGTATAGGCTTTATGATGCATCATGGGCTTTCCTGTCCTGAAAAGTCCTTTCTTGAAATTTGAACCCTTGCGGTGCAATTGTGAATTTTTTTGCCGGTGTCACAAACGATGAATTAGCATATTCAAAAAGTATTTCAAGGTTGCTGCATCGACAATAATATGCATCTTGTATGCATTGTAGGACCATGTTGCAGCAGCACGTGATCCAAAGAGAGTGGCCTAGATTTTTGTGATTGCATTCTTGACCTTGAAGGATGTCCTTCCCCCTCAGGTTGGGTTTGTTTATTTAAGGTTGAAACAGTTTTACATTCTTTGAAAATAAAGGGCTATCAGTATGGTGCCATGTTTCCATGAAAATAGGATTGTCGCAAGTGATGAAGGTGCGGTGCGGGGAGACTCCGGGAGTAGATTTCTGTATTTGATATATCAAGGAAGAGAAGTGTTTCAGTGATCAAGAATCAATTGTATGGTCTTTTTTTTTTTTTTTTTTGTTGGGGGGGGGGGGGGGGGGGGTCAATAGACATGTAAAGTGTTTTTCTGCTGGTGGTGTGTATTTCCCCACCTCCATCACAATGCTTGTAGTACCAGTGTTTGAATGAAGAAATCAATAATAGACAGTATGTTCCTCTTGCCTTCTGCGGCCTTTAAAGCCATCGGTTACAACTGTGTTTTACTACCACAATGTTCTTCTTGTTGTCTGTAGCAGCTAATAGAACTCTACGATCAACTGTTGCCCTGCAAATTTTAACAGCCTTTTTTCAGATGACAAAATAGCAGACACCTGCCTTGCTCCCTGCTTTCTATACACGTGGGTTCCAGCTCTAGGCCTTTGGATCTAATTCAACACTGCCATCAATGTGATGCCCCTCGGAGCAAGCATTAGCCTTTTGCTTCGCGATGACTAGAAGCTAGTGAGAACATCTTCCTCTCTTTTGGCCAGGGTTATGGATTATACTTGAATGTCGTAATTGTAAAGCTATTAGCTACATCATAAGAACATTAGATAATTTTGTATGATTCCACTAATAGTAAGTGAATAATTATATATTTTTATTTAATCGTTCAAACAGACAAGGTGCTTCAGTCGTAATTGCATAATATTGTTAGTAATTACTTGTTAGTATAATTACCGGATAATTAGTTTAGTTATATAGTGATGATATAAATTATGATGATATAATAAATAAAAATAACTAATAATTTGTAACTTGAAGGTTTAGTTATAAGATCTCAAACTGCCGACTAGCTGTCTGAAAAAAAATGATTTTTTTTTTTTATAATTAAAATGTTATTTCAGAAGGTTTTTAAAATTAAAAAAGAAAATCAAAGCTCAGGTTGATCGAGTTAATTTACCTGATTCATGACTCAAGTATTCGTTGGGATTTGTCATGAAAAAATAAAAAAATAGATGGGTTTGCTTGGGGGGTAATGAGGGATATTTATGTTATTTTATTTTAAATTAATTGAATAAGACTGGTATAAACAAAATTGTTTTAACTTGTATTTTAATGGATGGCTTGAAATGAAAATATTCACTAATAAAATCTCAAATTAAAGTTTCCAAATAGAATACAAAAATTTACAAATGAAAAACAAACCAACCCACAATGTCCAATAATCCTAAACACGCACTCTCCTCCATCCAAGCAATCAATTCATCAGGTATGTGGAAGAGCTTGCTAATATTACATGGTATAAACTTTTAGTTGGATAGATGCCCAAGGCAAGAGCAAAGATGAACCAGCATTAGCGACATCGATGATTCGGCGGCGTTTGAGCAAAGAAAACAAGCACTACAATCTTAGCCTAAGTTACATGGCAACAAGAAAGAAGGTGGGGGTGGGGGGGATCATCTAGTCAACGAAAAAGCAAAACGAGGATGCTAATCCAACAACCATTATTATAATGGGGGACGAATCGTCACTTGTTGTAAGGAAAACAACAGTGACAAAGACAAAGGACGACGTTAACACTCCAGCTTAAAAAATCAATTGAGACAAGGCAAATCGAAAACATAAGGGACACTGTAAGAGTGTTGTAGGTGGATCTAAATATTAGGTCTGATACCTCAGATGCAACCTTCTTTGTAGTCCTATTAACTTAATTCAATTCATGGACTTTAATAATATAGTTAGTCCTATTAACTTCCTAGTAAGGGAAAGGATAGCACATATAGGGTGAATAATAATAGATTTTGCTAGGCTCAATAACATGCATTTGGAAGGTAATCGCCAATAATTTAAAACATGGGAACAAATGAGTCATCATGACTTAATTTCATGTTTAGAGGATTTTGGCGAAACTTAGAAACATATCATGAATAAAAAAATTATTTTTTTTTTCACTAGATACATATCAAGTTTAGGTTAGTAAGAATTCATGTTATTATTGATAAAAAAAAACATGTTTAGTTTATATTAAGATTTAGTATACCTTCTTATATGATATAGGTTACTTGTATTGGATTAGAATTACATATTTAGAAGTAATTTAAATATTATTCTGATATAAATAGACCATCAAGTACCTATAATAAATTGTCAAACTTTTTACCTTTATTTACTGTTTTATTTATCTTTTTTACTTTTAATTCTTTTGTTTTTTTACCTATTCTTCTTTTGACGTGGTCCTGCTCAGTATATTTTGGAAATAATACCCCTACTTGGAGAGGCTCAAATTGCTATAAGGAACTCTTTTTTCAAATAATATTTTGGAAGATTATATGTCACATAAAAACTTTACAACCATCAATAATGCCTTAAAGATCAAATGTTTGAGGTTCTAATTAAGTGCTCATTTTATATCCCAAAACCTACCTTATATCAAGTTAATTACAATGCATAATAAATAGAAGAAGTAGGATTACAAATTCTTCTTGTGTATTATGTAAACAAGTAGATAAAAATATAAATTAGTTGTTCTTCAATACAACATACACATGCATATTGAATTATATTGTATTAGGTTGCAACTACTTGCTAAGTTGGTTTTCTAGTAAATGAAGTCTTCATTCACCAACAAAGAAAAATATGCAAAACAAATCCTTTCTATTTGTTTTCTTGTGAGAATTGTTGCTCAAAATTATTAGACTTATTAGACTAGGGGGCATAGATTGTTTAATTTATAATTACAAGTTCATACTGATCGAATTAGTTTTTTCAAAAATAGATTAGTGTTCATACATGTTTAATCCATAAGCATGTAATATTATATATCAAGGCAACCTTGCAATCAGAATAAAAAAACATACATACTAAGTATATATCCAAATTTGCACAAGATATTAAAGCACAATCCTAACACACGTTTACTAAACATAAATAGAATTTATACATAAACAAACCTAGGATAGAATAATTACTTGTTGAAGCACTTAAGAATTTATCAAGTTGAGAAATTGTTGTTGTCAAGAATCTTTCTTGGTACAAATAAGATGATTGCAATAAACCTCTCAAGACTCCAACATCACCTTATTTAGATACACTTCTAAATAAGATCCATGAAACCAAGAAAATTTACTCAATTATCTCTCTATACAGATTAAACCTAAGCGAAGCCTAAAATAGAGCCAAAACCACTAAAAACTAAGATGAGAAAGAGTTGTAAAATCTATGAAAACTTATGCCAAAACATTATTCCTCCGGCAATCATTTTAAAGTGCGTTTTGAAATTAAAACTGATATGGAATTAATTATGATAATTACAAGAATAAATTTTTTCCATTATCATCTTTGATTAACTGTCATAAAACTAGAATTAAACCTGACAGTTTTGGCTTTAAATATGATGCTTTTGAGCTAAAAACCTATCTAGGTTTGAAGAAACTATTTTGAAATAAATTTATCATACTTTTTATTCATAAGATGGATAAATCAATGGATTGGAAAAAGTAATTCTCTATGGCCAAAAAGTTATAAATACAAACCCAAGATCAGAATAGATTGGAAAAATATAATATTTTATAGCCTAAAAAATGTTTTATAGTGAATCCAAACCCAAGCTTGGCCCAAAGCTCGAGACCTAACAAAAGTCCAAGCTGAGTTACACGCGTGTGTGTGGCCTAAGTTTAAAACCTATTTTACTTGGGTTCTTTCCTCTCTAGATACTTGAGGTGTCTTTTGGAATAAATTTGAACTTTTCACATTTCCACATTATAAACAGCCAGAAAAGCTTGTTTTTTTTTTAGGTGCCTATTAATCATGGTTTTAATCAAATTTTTAATTGTCCCCCACATGAATGGAAATTGTTTGACCAATATAAAAGACTCAAAGATTCATAAAGATATATTGATTTGGTGGATCACATATCAGGACAAGTAGCTTTTATCTTTGAATATTTTTAGTAAAATACTTTTGGATTTATTTAGCTAAATAGAAAACATGATCTCTTGAACTATTTTAGCCTTTTGTATAAACTGAGACAATAATATTCACATAATTCTCTACTTAGAGATTTTTTTTTTCTTACTTTTATATTCATTTTGACCCTAAACAACTCTTGAATTCATTAGTGCTTTAGAGAATTCAGCCTTTTCTAAAACAAAAATAAAATAAAAATTCGGCCACACTTCTCACTCATATAGGTAATTTTTCATTAAAAGTATTTTGCTATAATTCACTTGGAATGCTAAAATATAAAAATTATTAAGCACAACTCACCCTTTATAATGCTACATCTAACACCTTTTTTCAACATAAAAATAAGTAGGAAATATTAATTTAATTTTCTAGTGCTATTAAGAATGTTATACGAGTTAATTTTCTTTTTGAACCTAGATCTTAGGATTTCTAGTCAACAAGGTATGATTACCATCATTACACTTTTTAATCTTTAAAGGCTTTAATCCTATTATTTTCGATGAATCATACCCGAGCTCTTTCGACAATCCTTTGAGCAGATTTGCAATATTTTTCTTTGACTTTACATAGTTAATGGAAATAATATTATTTAAGAGCAAATATTTAATGATATTATATTTATCATGTATATGTCTATAATCACCATTATATATTCTACTTTGTGCCCTTCCAATTATAGATTGGTTGTCGTGATGAACATAAATTGTTGGTATTGGTTTTGACCAACATAGAATATTCTTTAAGAAACTCTAAAGTCACCCAACTTCCTTTCCAGCTTTATCAAACCAATAAACTATTATTTCATTGTGGATCTTGTGATACATGTTTGATTAGAGAATTTTCATGATACTACTACTCCATCAAATATGGAACATATTCACTAGTGAATTTTGAATGCTTAGTGTCAGATATCCAATTAGCATCACTATACCTTTCTCGTACCACTAGGTAACTAATATAATGTAACCCATAATCCAAAGATGTATGTTAAAATTTGAATACTCTATCTATTGCTTTTCAATGATCCATACTTGAATTAACAATAAATCTACTAAGTTTGCTAAGTATGCAATATTTGATCTTATGCAGTTCATGATGTACATCAAACTCCTAATTATTCAAGAATATCTCAATTGGTATTTCCTTTATTTTTGAACATATGAACACTTATGTCTATTGGTTTTTACTATGATATTGTCACCTTTAGAAGATTAATCAAAAGTTTTCTTAACATAATAAGATTAGGACAATACCAATTCATAAGATGCCTTAGAATTTTTATACTTAATAAAAAAAATTACAACATCTAGGTCTTTCTTATCAAACTTATTAGTTAATATTTTCTTTTAATATTTGATCATGTAATCATTGTTGACCAAAACAAGCATATTGTCCACATAGAGACATACAATGACATAACTTTTATTTGTGTTTTTTCACATGAACATATTTATCAACTTCATTGATTTTGAACTCATTTGAGAACATAACATTGCCAAATTTCTTATATCATTGTTTAGGTGTTTGTTTCAAACCATATAATGGTTTAATAAGCTTACAAACTTTCTTTTTCTAGTCCATTAACAACAAACCTCTCGAGTTGTTTCATGTAAACCTCTTCATCAAGGTCACCATTTAAGAAAGATGTACATACATCCATTTAATATATTTTAAGCTTGTTAATAACTGTGATATCTATTAACATTCACATGGAAGTTATTCTTGATACAAATAAATATGTGTCAAAATAGTCAGGACCTTTTTGTTGTTTGAATTCTTTAATGACAAGTTTTATCTTGTATTTATTAATAGCTTCATCAGCTTTTATCTTCATTTTGAAGATCTACTTATATTTTAATAGTTTATTTTTGTATGGAAGATCAACTAGATCTTATATATGATTATTCATAATAAATTCTATTTTATTATTGATTACCTTCTTCTAATAAAAAGTTTCGGGATAAGATATTGTTCCAGAATAGATTCGAGATTCAATTTCTAACAAAAATATAAGAGGACCAAACATATTGGTTGTTCTGCCCTGCCTAAGTTGGCATGTTGGTGGGTTATGCAAGGTAGATTAGGTGATGCCCGGTATGTTCAAATAAACGACATCTTCAATGATTTTATTTATTTTTACTTGCTAGTTCGTGTGCAACAATATCTCCTTACATATGCAGTCTCCATTTGCTTTATCAGAGTTATCGGTGTTTGTTAATGATATCGTGTCTTCTGTGTGATTTTTCAAGGAAATGACATCCTGTTTTCTTTTCCTTTTCCTGTTAAAGCGTGGTAGACATTAATAAACATCTTCTTTACTCTTACATCATTATAATATCTGTTAACAGATGATCTGAGTATCACGAAGATCCTCTACACAGCCTAGGTGATCGATTTCATACCTTACTCCGCATCTGACAAGGCATATAACAGCATTACTTTTTATATATCAGTAATTAGTAGCAGGAGGACCTCTTCTAGAGCACCAAAAAAGAAATCTCACTTTTAACCCTGGCCGATCCAGATGTTCCTCTTCGTTCTGCATTTCTCACAAAAGATATTGGAAAGATGATTCTAATAATATCATGTGTTGTTTTTGTGTTTTCAGCAGTAGCAGTACCCTATTGTGTGTATTTTGGTATGTTTACAACTTTTTTCGCAAAGAGAGCCTAGTGATGCAATTGCTATAGAACATTGTTGGTTTGAGCAGGATGAAATCCAGGGGAAAAAAGTCCATTACCGCAGCAAGCCTGTATATTATCAATTTTTACAACTAGTTCTCATTTACTTAACAAACAGGTAAGCAATATCTAACCAAAAAGAAACGGATTGAATCTATACAGTGTAGCATTAGCAAGTTACATTATGCTCTCAACATATATATGCAATCATGTATTTACAAACTCAGAGCATACAATTAGGTATGTAGCAGTTACACAAGAAACTAATTTATTACTTCAGATGACAGCACTAGCGTGGAAAGAGTGCTTATTCATGGTATTCTAGAGGATGGATCTTCAAGGTTGATCCATGACTGAACTTCCATCTTCTTGGTTCTATCTAGTTGTTTCACAACCTCAAGTCGCTCAGCGGAGTATGGAGAAGGGATCTAATTACACAGTAAAGGAAAACAAGATCAGCGGAAATAGTAAAAGGAATAGGAAGATCTGCAGAAAGGCATACCAAGAACGGCACATATTTCTTGATGGCTGCTAGAATAGCTGCATGACCTACAGCAGACACCTGGATATATAGGAAAAGAAGATTCAATCGATTCTTTCAACAATTATTAGATTTCTGCTTGTATAAACTGCACTTCTAACCTAAATAACAGAGTATCTTCATTAGGGTACATGGGTGCTTACAGGAAGTAGCATTAGTATTGTAACTGGGATTAGTGTTATAATGTCATTTAGCGTTCTCTTTAACTTCTTTCTTTCTCTTATTGTAACTTCGTGGCCATGAAATTGCTTTAAGAGTAGCTTCAGAGCACAACTGATGTCTACAACAAGTAATTGGGTTCCCATCCACAAATCCTTCAAAACAATTTGCTTTTCTATGTTAGCAATCCAGCATCCAAAAATGAAACCATGCTGTTCATTGAAAAGAGGTGCAGGACAATTGGGCTTACCGAGCTTGTAGATACCAATTTGACACTGTATTTTCTGAGTAAGCTCTCATGTGGAAGATTTGGTCTGGTGGCGGTGGTGCTGGAGGCTTCCACATGAGTTATTGCTTCTCTCTGGGCAGAGCACCTAGCCTGCTCTTAAAAGGCAAATGAATACCAAAGAAATCAGATACGAGGAACGTGGCCATCTTGCAACTGTCTAAGAATAAATTGGTGAAAGATGTCGAGTGCTAAATTTTGGATATCTCTTGATGTTTAAGAATCTTTAGCATTTAGTTCCGTATTGTACGTAAGTACATATGCATGCATGCATAAACAGAAAAGTTGGTCTTTGTAGTAGCTATCAAATCTTCAGTACTTCTGTCATTTCTTTCGATTGTTCCAGACTAAAAATAATCAATACCTAGTTTGCTTTCCTTGAAACTCTAGGTATTTTCAACTCAAAGTTCTACTTTGTAATTACTCAACACTCTAGTTTCATTGCACAATCTATGTAGTTGGCAAACAATACCACCTGTTTCTTCAACTGGTCAAGGATCGCAGTTAGCCATACCTTTGTAATTACTCAACACTCTAGTTTCATTGCACAATCTATGTAGTTGGCAAACAATACCACCTATTTCTTCAACTGGTCAAGGATCGCAGTTAGCCATACCTTTCTCAGGTTAATGCTTTGTAGAGATTTTGTTGTCAGGCATCCCTTTAGTATTAACTCAGCTGGTCTCTGTTGCGCTTCTAATGTCACATATAAATTCTCATTTCCCTTTGTTCCTACAGGGAGCATGTGGTCAGAGGCACCTGCTTCTACAATCTTTAGTGGTTCACTGCAGAGAAAAACAGCATGTGCACAGTTATATTGAATTCCCATAAGTTGGTTCATGTCCAATTGCAATTAAGAAAGAGTTGAAAGTAAAACAAACAGCATACCAAGATCTATCATAAACTGCCCAGTAGTCTTCCAGACAGATAGTTAACAGACTTTGACTGAAAAATTGAGAGAACAGGTCAACAATCAATTGGTCAATGAAGCAGATCAAGTATTTTAATAGAATAACTTAATAGTGGAAGTAGAAATATTGTTTACAACCTTCGGAGCAAGAAAGCTAGCAATTCTGCATCTAAGGGCTGTTGAGCCGAACGGCTGAAGTGAGCAAAACCAGAGAAAACATCATAACAAACAGTAAATACAGTAGATAGAATTATCTCTTTCTCTGCTTGAATTGTGTGCTGTTTGGACCTTTCCCTTTCTTGATTGCTTAAAAAAGAGCATGCAGCATAAAAATCAAGCCATCCTATTTCATCACTTACGACCTAGAAGGATATTTTACATATATTAGAGAGCTTCTCATTTCTTTGTTTCCAATAAGACTACAATTAAAATTACCTCCATGAAACATTGATATGTTGACACAGAAGCAAGTTCAGGGTAAACAAAAAGGCAGCCACACTCCAAATAACTGCAGGTAAAGAATGTGACCTCTTACTCAGTTTGTATACACAAATTGAACATTCAGTTTTCAGAAGTTACCTGAGGAAGTCCAGAACAAGCTCATCAAGGTCCTTAATGCCCATTCTTGACAAGAATAATCTAGTCTTTCTTCCCAGATATGCAAAAAGCCCCAGAGTGGCCAAACTATCTGCACGAGCCTGTTACAATATTATAATTAAGAGCCATTATTCAAATTCCAGAGAAATGCAACTTTACTTGACAATCTCACCACCGGTACCCAAATTTACTTAAACAGTTAGAAATTCTAAGTTTATATAAGTTACCTAATAACAGGACAACAGTATTTTGTTACACCAGATGTGTTGTTATAAAAGTCAGGATTTGAGTGAGAACAACATATTGATGTGTCTAAAATCCATCTATTGACGATGACTTAACTTTCTGTCAGGGAAAAACTCCTGCTAAATATGTGCTAATACTATGACTGTTTTTTAAAAACTTCAAAGATATTTGGCCACGCAGGAACTGACCCTCTTTCCTGTGCCTCTTATATCAATTTCTTTGCTGAGTGCCGATGAAAGTTTTTGCTGCGCCAACCCAATCCAGAGCTCTAGTTCTTCAGTTTTATTGCACGGGAAAACCTTTGCACCAAAATGGGACAAGAAATCAAGTTCGAATCCTGCCTCGGTTGCTAGTTTGTGTAATTTGTCCACTTCAACAATACTATGTGAAAGATCCATGAGCTCTATTAATACATCCTCTAGTGACAACGTGAATAATGGACAGCAAATTCTTTCACTGCCCAATTTTCCAACAGCCGCACAGCAGCTTATTGCTACAATAATCCCTGCAACACCACTGAATATATATGTCTATAGGCTAAATCATAATTCAAGAACTAAAGGTAAATTGCAATGACATGAAGCAGCGGATTAAACGAACAAACCTTCCAGCATATTCTACAGACCACTGTTTCAGCGAAGGAGCAAAAAATCCTGCTATATGAGGCAATTCCACCACTTTAAACCACTGTACTAATTCTGGGTGCTTCATGTTCAATTGGTTTTCTATGTACTCGCCTAGCAAGTTTATCTTCGGGGTAAAGCTGGACCAAATGAAAAGTAAAAGCATCAAACTAGATGATATATGAACCACGAATATTTGAACCACGGAAGAAATAGAAAAAGGTATAATCAGCAGACACAGAATGCATCTCGGATGAGGTTTAAACTACCAGTTTGGCTTAATGCCGAACATCCAAGAAATGGAATCAAATCTCTTATAGAGTTATACCAAGCTAAAACATCATGTACAAGCATTACTTTGGGTTTAAATAAACCCCCTCTACATCCGTTGCCATAAGTTCTTTGGTTAAGGAATTGTAACTACCATGAACATATGTACTTGCACATAAGAATTACTTACATTTCTTTAACTGGAGATGGGTTGTGACGATCATGAGAAAGCAAAATCTCTACTTCAATTGCTGTTTTCAGCAAAGCATAAACAGCTACCTGACAGCCATATTAGTCAACGATTCTTGTTTGAAATTTTATGTTTTCTACATTCATAAAGAGGGTTCCACCGCTAAACATTTAAATTATCTCTGAGTGTTCAAATGCAGAACAACATATGAGCACAAATATGTGAATTAAATGACCAATTATGATTATAGAAACAATGATCTTAATCACATGCAACAATGAATTAATCTAACTTTTTTCAGGTTATATAACAAAAGAAAAAAGAAGAAGCATATTGCTAATGCATTAGTTTGGTTTGTCTATACCTGATATGCCAAACGTTTATGCCATATATGGACATCCTTCCCATTCCAAGCCATTGCAAGTTCTGGACCACTTCCTGCCAGTTCAAGGGACTCAACTGCTTGGGAAAAGCTTTTTGCAGACTCATGCAGTACCCACACAAGACAATTTATTCGAGTTAACTCCATGTTTTTATCATCAGGTCTACTCACAACAGCCTCATTCACGTCATTAATTTCTCCAGTAGAAGCAGAAGAAGACATGGAAGATAACACCTTCAAAGAAATGTACCGGGAAGTATAACGTGCAAACACAAATCCAAGTGAAATGCTATTCTTCGAAAAGAAAGAAACCCCATGTTCCATCCCATTCAATTTTGAAAAGTTTGGAGCATCAGCCTTGATCCTTCTTTTGCTTTTTGATCCAGAAGACTTCCTGTGACCTCAAAAGGACAGCCAATCAATAATGAAATATTCTTCCCTCCAGTTCAGACAAGCATTCAAATGACAAATTTAACATGGACATATAATCCTCATTATTGAACAGATTGTTACGTAAGTTCATAAAATTGTTGGATACCAATAATGAAACCCAACAAAACAAGTGTCTAGAAATCCTCAAGCTGGAGGAATTAAATTGAATAGAATCTTTACTCTCTTCTATGTAACTTCAATACAATTTGCTAATTTTGATAAATAATTTTATATAGCCCGGGTGTTTTCACCTAGCCCCATCAACTGAACAGAGTCTGCAATCTATATTTATTCCTCCATTCTTATTTTCAACAATCCAGACCCCATCTTGCAGAAGTCAATAAATATTGTTAGTGGAAAGTAAGTTGTTATCCACTCAGAGCCTTGCTAGGGGTCCATACTACATTTATACTAAGCAGAAATGTCCCAGAAGGTAAGTTCAAACGTCAGGCATGGTCATGAATGATTAAAAACTACACCTAATTTCTGCTCTCTTAGTTGTTTCCAGTATAGTCCAAGCATTAACAGTGTATTCTTGGGCAATCAAGAATTAATCTTTATGAGGCAGAAGAATATAATAAGAGCAAAAGAAGTTTAGATCTGTAGTTTACATAAACACGATTCAATCCAGTTCCAAGACTATATATAGTAATGCAGCACAGACATACTCAAAAATGGAAAATGCACAAGAATCACTTCATAGATGCCTGCCATAACTACATCTTTAACTTCACCACTATCCCCTTTACTCCATGTATAATCATATCACTTGTAGGCAAGTCACAAGCGGGTAACAAAGACACATTTAGAAATGCGTGGATACGCCTATGTATAGGTGCATGTAAGCATTAGATAGGAGGAACTTACGAGAAGTAGAATGAGTTGTTAAGTTGCAGAGACCAATGGCAAGCCATGGAAGAAGGAGGAGAGAGAGAGAGAATAGAAAACGTGGAGCATCGAGTTTTTATACAAGGGGAGTGCCCTTAGCGATGCCTTCGAGGAAGAGAGAGAGAGTGAGAGTTTTTTTTTTTGTAGTTACAAGGTAGTAGGAGGATGTAGCTTAGGGTTTACCTCCCGCCAGCAGCTACACCTTTCAAGTTTTTTTGGACTGTTGGGAAATACTGGATTCATTTGACGAGCATCTTCGGTGTAATCATCCAGACCAAGTTTTTTTTTTTTGGCTGCACTGGCATTTTATATTTCTATCATCTGCACGGAAAATGGATAGCATCATCTTTGAACCAAGACGAGTAAGGAAAAGGTGGCTTCACCGTATTCTTTTTTCGATCGAATGTCGATGAATGACGATCACATTGAGTCACAATTGACCGAATGTCGGACAATGTCTGGTGAGTGCAACTGAATGTAGTCATCGGCAACTAACATATTGTCAAATGTAAATAGCATTCAGTTGGCACTTGGCGGGCAATTCTTTAAGATCATCATAGCATTTGACTGAATGTGAATCTATAATTGCAAACAGCACTGAAGAATAAACATGGGGTTTTAGGGGAAAGAAGAAAAGAGCTCTTAAGAACTTGACCCTAATAAATCCCAATGATTTTGGATTAAGTGAATGTATCTGATAGAACCAACCGAAACAATGCAAAACAAAATAATTCTAATGTCCTGTTTAGATAACTCAGGATCAGCAAAAGCTGTTAGCAAACTGTGAATGATCAACACAGCAGTTGGTTACAAAAATTTATGCATCCCTATCTAGGTCCTTAAAAGTGTTTGAATCAAACCCTGTAACGGTTGGATATCTTTGCTTCATTCGCTGTCTTTGATCATAATGAAAAGTACATCAGTCAAATGAAAAAGAAAATGAAAATGCCCATTGACTCAGCTTGAACCGCAAAAGCTTTTCCAACTTTGTGATACCCTCTTCTTCATCCTTTAGTTCCAGATCGTACAGCCACTAGTTCCAGATCAGTTATTAATTCTCTCATTGGGTTTTTCACCTGGAGCATCTATCTCAGAAACCTTTCCAAACCCAAGTTCTGACATGTCTTGCTTAGCCATCAAGTTTCTGCAGGATAACAATGAAATGTTCTAGGTTATGTGAGACCGCTCCACGTAAAAACAAACTTGAAAACAAATGTTGAATGGCTATGACTTGAATATGATAGATCAGCCAACATTAATCCAGGATGGCCACAGTTTTCGTTTACACAGTTCATCTGCCTCTGAAAACATAGCTGTCTGAGCAGTAATTGCTTGACTTTCTAGGATTTGATTATGATATCAAACAACAACGATTTTTTGTTTCACTACTCTTATCATGCAGAATGCACACAACATTCTAGCACAGAAATTTGCTCACAACAAAAATCATTGTAAATGCCAAATTTTAATAGGGAAGATCATGCCAAATGCACACAAAAAAAAGGTTGTAATTTAATTCAACCAAGGCATAAATGTATTCAGGGTTTAATAAAGTGGCACCTTTTCCTTATAGAAATTAAATGAATCCTTTGCCATTATCTTTTCCAGAAGAGTTTGAACAAACTACTTTTCCAGAAGAATTTGAATAAACTACTACCAGTTATCTTTATTTAATTTTACATTTTAACACAGCAAATAGTTTTCCTTTTTAATTATATAGGCTTTCAGTATTCGCTGATTTTAGCTTTCTGCTTCCTGGATTTAGGATGTAGCAGTTGTTATGTGCTTTTCTTTTACAAGTCAAGACAGATTGCATCACAACCAGGATTTCCTATAACCATGTAGAGAAGTAGTGCAAAACTATGGCAACACTACCTACCACATGGAGTTTATGCAATTTCCATTGCTAAAGAATATGAACATTTATCGTAACAGTCATTCACTTAAACAAAACACTACATAATTCAGGCAGGTATCAGCATGGACAACACCACCCCACCACCCACCCTCCCTCCCACACACACACACACACCAACCCTCACTAGATATGCTTCTTTTGGGTTTTCAGAAATTAACCACAATCAGAAAGAAACTAGATGCAAAAGAACAAATTACAGCAAAGGATAGTAGAGAAATCCAGCAGACTTACTTTTCCATACGACATTCCAGGTACTTTTTGGAGAAAAGTCTACATTTTTCAGATTGGTGACCAGAAGATTTGAGACAATTGAGGTAATCTTTCTTCTCCTGAAACAAACCCATTATAAAAGCTAAGGAACCAACAAGAAATTAAAAAGCTTACAGAAATATTTCATTGTAAATTCACAAAACTAGCAAAAACTAAAATTTTAGAAGTAGGAGACTCAAAAGAAACAGCACCATGTCACATTCATGCATGTGGTCCAAGGGGAAGATGCCCTTTTCTGGTGGTACTGGTCTCAATCCTCTATTTCCACCAAATGCACCACCTGCGGATATGTTTTGAAAACATAAAGGACTCATGAAATATGCACATGAAAAATGTTCAATTTTTTTTCTCTCACAGGTAATCAAAATTAGAGGATTATGCAATGTCAATTCGTTTAAAAATGGATTGGTCCCCAGAAGAGAACAGTGCAAGACACTAAGATAACACAAGGAGACTATTTATATTCTAAGATCAACAAATTGATACTTCAGCGAAAGAAGTAAACAACCGCAGCTTTCCTTCCACTTGAAAAGCTGCAACCCCTCTTCGTGCGTTTTTAGATGATTTTCCATACAAATTGCACCGAGATGTAAAGTCCCATGATGTAGTTATGCACTTGCACAGCCAATCATAGAACTATGCCACAATGGTTTATCTCTAGAAATTTGAAATCTTAACCTATAAAAATTACAACTTGAAAAATGTCTTGTTAAGAGACATTTTCAAAAACTGATTGTTATTTCAACAAAAGAGCCAGCAATGACATCGTCAAACATATGCAGTGACTGGTGACTAGTAGTATCCCAGAATATCAAAGATAGCTGGCATGTATCGCCCTATCATTCCCCTTCAGCGATTCTGCAAAATTTTCTTCTTCTTCTTCTTCTTTTCCAGTTTCAGTCTTTATAGGGTAAAACCCACAAAGAGTAAAAGGAACACAAAAGTAATTACTTGAATGTTTCAGTACAAAGTTGGAGATCAAGAGAAAAACCACCCCCATCATCTTCAGTTCATTATATTAGAGACAAAAGAAAGAGAGATAGTACCTGCACTCATTTCAAGTGTCTTTGATTCTTGAGCTGCTGTCCTTCTTTATTTTAGCTTACCTTCGCTATCATTGAGTTATTTACTTAACCCTAATGGAAAGAAAAACTCATAAATTGAATCGGGTTATTGGTATGTGTGTGCGAAGGCGATTGCTGCTATCGGCTATCCGCGCAGCCTCTTTGGTTGTTGTCCACAATGGTAGTTGGTTGGGTTGCTGTATGCGTGCGCGAAGGCGACCGCTGCTATCGGCTAGTTTTTTATTTTTTATTTTGTTACTTCACTTAATTATCTCTAACTTTTATTAAAACTCATTACTTGATATTTACGAAGATTTTAATCTAAAACGATGATGAATATCCATATTAGTATGTTGATTTGAATAATAACACTTTTTTTGAGTTTTTCTTCTAAAACGATGATGAATATCATAGAGTAATTTAGCAACATTAACTATAATTAAGAGTGTGTTTGGTATTGTGGTTGCTGTTGTGATTGTGGTTTGAAAAAAATTGTTTTATAAAAAGTACTTTTTTAGTTGAGGTTGGTTTGAAAAAATATATGTTTGGTTAAAACTGTGGTTAAAACTGAGGTTGAGTAAAAAGTAGTTTAATGTGTTTGGTTAAAAAAATGCTTTTCAAATTGAGGTTATAAAATAATTAATATATATATTGAATGTTTTTAATTTATTTTACTATTGTTATTACATTATGAAATAAATAATACTTTATATAAAATATTTTATATTGTTCCATTGAACTATCTACAATTCCATCACGTATGAAATACATCCGACAAGGACTACAGTTTCATTGGTTTCGTAAGCGCGCAACAACATCAGGTAAAATATCATTAGAAATAAAATTGGGATTGTAATCAAATTCTACAAATATTACGTCATCAAGTGATCTTATTCTAATTTATATAGTGTTATTGAATAATGTGAAACACTAGTTTTTTAGAATAAAACACAATTAAAAATATAAAAATATTTTTTTTACTGGATCGGACCCGGTTCAATACATTTTTATAGCTTTGGACCGGGTCTGATCTCCACTGTCCATGTGAACAGTGGAGAATGTCTCCACCATTCAAGTGAACAGTGGAGGAACTCTCCACTGTCCACTTAAGTGAACAGTGGAGAGTTCACTCTCCACATGAGAAGACACAGGCAGGACCGCAGGAGAAGAATGCAGGAGAAGCAGATAAAACCTGCTTCTCATGAGCTGAGGCTCGACCTCAATTATTAGGCGGGACCTATGTGAAAAAATATGTAGTTTGGATTAACCAAACACCTTAATTCAGCTTTTGTTTTCTGCCGCAGCCGCTGCCGCAGTGCCAAACGGGCACTAAATCTGGTCAGTTTTTGCACTGAGGGTCTTGACCTGGCGGTAGGAGGGGCTTGTCTCCTCCTGCTGCTCCTGGGTTCGAGTCCTCATGTGCACGCCTGTCATACTCGCGGTGCCTTACATGCCCACTGGGTTTGCAGGGTGTTCAGTGGACCGTGGGATTAGTCGTGGTGCGCGCAAGCTGGCCGGGACACCCACGTAAATAAAAAAAATAAAAATAAAAATAAAAAATCTGGTCAGTTTTTACTATAAATTTTACTGTATAATTTATAGTAAAAGGTGATACCTTTTAATTATAGGGTTTTTTTTATTTTTTTATTTAATTTAGTTTGTTAATAGTTCATTTTTTTTTATTTAGTTATCATACTCTTATAACACGGATTTTAGATTTGATAGGTTAACCTGGTTTGACGGACCAACCCAGTTAATTCAGATTTTTTCTAATTAATTTTTTTTTCAATTTCCTAATGCCTTTAAGTTAAAGGATTTTTTTTTGCTTTTTTTTAATTAATTTTTTTTGTTTAATTTAGTTCGTTAATATTAAATTTTTTTCTATTTAGTTATCATATTCTCATGACATAGATCTCAGGTTTAATGAGTTAACCTGGTTTGGCGGGTTAACCCAGTTAATTCAGATTTTTTTTTCTTAATTAGTTTTTTTCTTCCAAATTCCTTATGCCTTTAAGTTTTTTAGATATTTTTTTTGCTTTTTTGCTTTTTAATTAATTTTTTTGTTTAATTTAGTTTGTTAATATTAAAATTTTTTTTCTATTTAGTTATCATATTTTCATAACACGAATCTCAGGTTTGAAGGGTTAACCCGGTTGATTCAGATTTTTTTCTTTTTTTAATTTGTTTTTTTCTTTCAATTTTTTCTTTTAATATCGATTTGATTGAGAATTAAATTTTATGATTTATTTTGTTTACTTTTCATTAGATTATCGTGATCTTATGAGAGGATTTTACTGTACCCCTCCTCGCAAAGCACTATTCATTATAATAGTGCTTTGCTTTGTTTTTTTTTTCTTTGTTATTTCCTTTTCAATTAATCTTTTTTTGTTTAATTTCATTCTTTAATATAAATTTTTTTCTATTTGATTTTCACACTTTCATGACATGACCTTACAACCAGACTCACTTCCAAGACTCTTGGGTTTGGTGTTGCAGCCAGACCCAAGGCTCTTGGGTTTGACGTTGCAGCCAGATCCACTTAAGCTTGGGTTATGCAAGTTTAATATTATTATTTATATTAAAAATATTATTATTTTTATTATAATGAACATGCTAATATAATAATTAATAAATTTGAAAAAAATATTATTAGTTATTATTTTTTTCTTTGTTTTTTCTTTTTAATTAATCTTTTTTTTCGTTTAATTTAGTTCCTTAATATTAATTTTTTTTTCTATTTAGTTATCACATTCTCATGACACATATCTTAGGTGTGATGGGTTAACCTGATTTGACGAGTTAACTCAGTTGATTCAGAATTTTTTTTTCTTTTTCTTAATTAGTTTTTTTCTTCCAATTTTTTCTTTTAATATCGAATTGATTGAGAATTAAATTTTATTATTTATTTTGTTTACTTTTTATTAGATTATCATGATTTCATAAGGGGATTTTACTGTATTCCTCCTCACAAAGCACTATTAATTGAAATAATGTTTTGCTTTGCTTTTTCCTTTTCAATTAATCTTTTTTTTTGTCTAATTTCATTCTTTAATATTAATTTTTTTTTCTATTTAGTTATCATACTTTCATGACACGACCTTGCAGCCAAACCCACATCCAAGACTCTTGGATCTGGTGTTATAGTTAGACCCAAGGCTCTTGATCTTGACATTGCAGCCAGACCTACATAAACTTGGGTCATACAAGTTTAATATTATTATTAATATTACAAATTCTATTATTTTTATTATAATGAATATTGCTAATATAATAATTAATAAATTTGAAAAAAATATTATTAATATTGAAAAACAACCATAGATTTGATTTGAAAGGTAAAATTTAAAACTTTAAGAACTTGAGTCAGACATGTTTAATATTATTATTAATATTATAAATATTATTATTGTCATTATTATTAATAAAAATTTTAAAAATATTATTACTATTGAAAAAAATTATAGATTTGATTTAAAGGATAAAATTAAAAGTTATTATTATTGTTGTCGTTGCCGCAGTTATTCTTGTTATTATTATTATTATTATTATTGCTATTATTCTTATTCTTAATATTGTTATTATTATTAATTTTTTTAAAAAATATTATTACTATTGAAGAAAAACCATAAATTTGATTTGAAGGGATTAAAAACTATAAGAACTTGAATCAGACAAGTTTAATGTTATGTTATTATAAATATTATTTTTAGGAGAACCAGAACCTAAAAACTAAAGTTTGGCTGGGCACAAGTTTATAATCAGTGCCTAGACTCAAGTTTAGTATTATTTTTATTATTCTTATTATTATTATTAATAACTTTTTTTTAAAATATTATTACTATAAAAATAATCATAAATTTGATTTAAAGAAATAAAAAGAAATAAAAAGAACTTGGATCAACCAAATTTAATATTATTATTAATATTAAAAATATTATTATTTATATTATAAATATTACTATTGATATTATAATTAATATTATAAATATTACTTTTGGATTAAGCGTTGTAACTAGACTCAAAGCTCTTGGATCTAACACTCTTGAATCTTAGTTTTTTTAAATATTTTTTATACCCAAAAAAAAAATTTAATCCATAACATAACAAGAACCACTTAGTAATTACACTAAACTGTGAATAAAAATATCCACCATGAAAATGCTTTGCTGTTTTTTTTTTTTTAAGGTCAATTGCTTGTATCAATTATAGTAGATAGAGCCGGGTCGATCTTACTTTCCAAACAGTAACAAAGGGCTTGACGCCACCAGAGAATAGAGGGTGGCATATGTCAGCAGTTGCCTGCAGAGAGACTTGAAGGCCTAGCCCTACATTAACGAGCTTGATCTCAAATTTACTCAAATTCACTCAAATATCCGCCATGAAAACAATCAGAAAGAGTTGTATATACATTTTTTTTTATATATATATATATACAGCTACGTATATTCATGGGCTGCGGGGACCTTCTTACGTTAATGAACCAACAAGCTGTTGCCCTTCAAATTTCTGTTGGAAAAAATAGTGGGGTCGTCAAAATTAAAATAAAATTTGCTGCTCGACCTGACTTGCACCAAAAAACTGGATGTCGCTGGCCTGTTTCCAGAAACATCTGTACCATGGCCATGAATCTGTACTGGAATGCACAGTACAAGAAGATTGATGGCTTGGAGCTTCAACCCTCAAGAAGATGTTGTACCTGTAGGCAGCCTATGCGGATGCGGATGCTGAACTACTACTACAATGGGATCGCTCAAGCCTTTACCATAAGTTGCGGAGGTTGGCTGCACAAGTAGAAACATTATTTCAGTTTACAAGCCAACAAGTATACTACACATTGAAGGTTTGAATTCGCCACTCAACTCAGGTATAGGCAAGTAAATTCAGATTCCTCAAAACGAAGGAACAGAGCAAATAGGTGCATAATTGCAACGACAATATGTCAACCCGTGCAAGTTAAGAAATTTAGTTCACATGATCTGATATAGGAGAGTTTTCAAGAGATGGTTACAAAACTATCAATTGTCTACGTTAAGAAATTTACTTACCACTCCAATGTGCCATTCACGACAACTAAACTCCTTGAAAGTCTCTGCATCCATTTCCTGCAAAATATGACTCGAGGTTATTAGAAAGCGAAAAACATATTATTAAAGTCATACTCAAGTCTGAGAGATTCATAGAGGCTGGATAACACTCATCACCTTTTCTATTTAACTTCTATTGTAAAGAGAAAAGTCATCAAATATAGTGTCCATCTTTTAAGAAAAAAAATTTAATTAATTTTTTTTCCAAAATAGATTTGAGTTCATTCAATTATGACCAAGGCCATCTTTTTGGATTACCAAGCATGGAGTATCAAAATGAGAAAGCATTCAACGGCTTCAGTGCCAAGTAAGAAAACATGCTCAATATAAACTGATTGTCCTCATAACATGTTAATTAAGAAAACACTTTTTTTTTTCTGAAAACTTCTAGTGGAGTATCTATCCTCTTGTGGTGTCCAAACTCTGAACACAGAAAAATCACTTACAATACTATAAATGGGAGGCACCATTAGCTCTCCCTTAGACTTTGGCATAACAGAGAAACGAGGTGCCCGGTCTTGAGACCTAAACGTCCACCTGTAAGGGAAGAGAGAAAGAGGAAGTTATTGAATTGAAATGGCTGAGAAAGTAAGTTGAGGTTCAAAAATATTCACGTCATTCATCTACTTGAATGTGGAGACAAAAGCCATTCCACTGAGGTGACATTATGCAATTGGTAATTCACACATACCCAATATACAGAAAGATGCAGAACTGTGCCCATTCTCTGACTAACAAGCGCAGCCAGTAGTTCACAGAAGAAGTATCCACATTAAAGTGTATCTGAAAATCAAATAAATGCACTTAACTGTCTCACTAATCATGATCATATTGCAATTCTAAAGTATACATAGAAACTACAATTAATATAGTCATACCACAGTTTCTGCCATAACTACAATCTGCATCGCACCCTGAAATTTCCTAAACAGTGCAAGAGAAAACAAGTGAGTTGTTTCTCTCATTAAAAGCTAGACCATTACCAGCATTGAAATATTATGAATCAACAGAATATGGAAATAAATATTTTATTATACAGCACATACTTGAACATAGTATATTTCATATATACAGCATCATACATCGCCTGAACATCCTCTTCCTCAACAACAGTTAACTGTTCTCGTAATACTGATAAATTTTGAGATATTTGGCGGAAAATCATAGAGAATGAAATTAAATAATTCAGCAGCAGCAGGACCTGCATAAGAGCATATCAAATAAAAAAAAAGTGCTTAATGTAGGAAAACTATATGAAAATGATAATTCCTAAAGTCAGCTAAAAGCAACAGTTACTGCCATGTTAGCGTCAAAGTGAAATGCTAATTTGGGAAACTCACTGTGAAGTATGGGACAGAAGCTCTGTACCCTACAAGAGTTAGGTAATAGACACATCCAAGTGCAGCTGTGGTACGGCGGTCAGATATGGAAAGGTGCTCATACATGATGCAGTAACCATGAGAGATTAGTATAAAGGAAACAAAATAAGCTGTCTGAAAGAGCACTCCAGTTACATACACCCCAAATGACATCCACAGAGAACATATCTGATGATAAAAGCAAGAATACCTGCAAAATGATGATTTGAATATTAAGACGAAATTTCTCAACAGAATTTCACAGAAGTTGAAATAGAAGAAGTTGAAGCATAAGCACTTAATATTCTCTACTTGATCTAACATCCATGAAAAATGAAATGGTAAAACTGGACCACATCCCTTAACCTTCAGAAGAATATATGTTTTTGTTTGTATTTTAGTAAACTTGATAAAGATGCAATGGTAAAACTTTAAATATGAACACCCTCCTTACCGGAGAAGGTGCCTTATTTCTCAAGGCAGAGAAATGTCTTTTGTTTTAGTTTTCAATTTTTTTCCCACTTAGTTCTCTAGCAGGACGCAAATAAGTGAAAGTATGATCTCATTAAATCTAGCCGAGGGGCTGTTCTCTGTACTTCTGGATGCCGACGCAAACAGTTACCCCTTCTTGTACAAAGTAAGCAAATCTACCAACCATATATTTAGTCTTACATAAACAGGATTAGTCCAATATATATACATATATGTGCAAGTGAAATTTCTTATTTTTGTTTCGACAAGCATTATTTTTCTATTGTATTTCTTAAACTTTGCAAAGAGTATTAAGTGTAGTATGATAATGTAATTCAAAAATAGAATCTGAAAGATTTATGATCCTCAGCTTCTAATATAAAAGATGTCTTCTGTATTTTGGCAATCGTCATAATTCATATCTTATTTCATTTTCATTAAGAAAACATACCAGAAGAGGAATGACAGTGTGAGTTGCAAAGCTTTAATCAATGGCACAGATGCTAGTGTCCACTGCAAATTGATCGTCTGCTCTAGTATGATCACAATGCAAAGAGCACATTCTCAAACAAATTAATAAGCGCTTCCCAAAAAAAAATAAAAATAAATGATAATGATAATAATAATAAAAAAAAAACAGAAAGATGGGATTACAATATGTGCTCTAACAATTGTCATGAGACAAAATTAATTCCCTATAAGAGACCCGATAATTAACCAAAAGGAAATGCAAGTAAATGAAATTAATATTTCGAGGCCTTTATTATTATTAAGAATTACCAAACTCAACTGTTCCAGTATAAACCGCAAAGGAGTCTTAAATTTAGAAAAGGAAAAAAGGAAAAACAAAGATTGGTTTAATTGCTCAGAAATAAAACAGAGAAATACACTGACAGAAACCAGTTGCAAACAACCACCTTTGTTTGGTTGCTGGGAAAATAGGATTTTTTTCTCCAAACACTGCTAAAAAAATAAAAGTCCAAACTGAAAACTATTTCCGTTCCTCCACCAAGTTTAGACCATGAACCAAATAGACAGCAATCGAAATCATACTAATCATCAACAAAACCCAAATACAAATACTTTACCTTTGTTCTTAAAATTGAACTCTTCACGAGGCCAACAACCAAACTCAGATATTTCTCACAAATAAAATGGCTTTCAGTTATCAAATTTTACAGCAACCAAAACAGACCCAAATAACAGCTAAACAAACCCAAATAAGCAACAATGTCAGACATTGTAAGAAATTGAAACAAAAGTTAAATAAAAAAATAACAAAAGTACTGTATTTCATACCGAAAAGTGGCGGTTTTTATAGGTATTGAAAGTCCAGGAGCAAGCGGAGAGAAACCATATAAAGAGTAAAGCCAGGTACACTGCAGGGAGAGGCCGATACGATTCGTCCAGTTCGACCCGATACGGTCCGATTCTTTCCATATTCAGAGGGAGAGAGAGAGGCAGTTTTGTTAGTAACCTTGCCTCAAAAATTCGAAGAGTTCCAAGAGAGTTTTGTGCCTTGCGCTAGTACTAGTTTAGTTATGGTTTTTTTTCGTGCTTTTCAAGAAGGCTTGTTTCTCCCTCCCGGTCTGCCCGTGTTTATATATACGTGTCCATTTGAATAGGAGTTCAATTATGCACGCGCATATGATACCTCTTGGTATGATTTTTGTTTTCCTTTTTGTATTAAAATAAAATAAAATATTATTGGTGCAAAATCAAATTCTATAACTTTAATAGAATAGAGAATATATATCGTGGTTGAAGAGGTTTTTTTTTTTTTTTTTAATTCTTATGTGAAGTATCTTTACAATTGTCAAAGGAATATATTTAATCTTCATTAATGTGCAAATTAGTTTGAAAACACATTACCATCTAATACAATTTAAAAAAATAAAAAAAAGTGAAGGATAATTTCTTGTATTGGGATTTTTTTACTCGTATTTATTAAATACAAATTATCAAATTTAAAATTATTTGGATATGATTTAATTTAAGGCATGCTATATATAATTATTCATTTTTTCCATACATTTAATTAAATTATAAAATTAAAAATAAATAATAAGATTTGTATCATGATTTCTTTCATGTACAAAAGGAATCCAAATCTGAATTACTCATATGAATGGTAAAAAATAATAAATTTTTCATTGCTTTTATGAATTAAATAAGAAAGAGAATGCATGCAAAAGAAAAACATTCGCTTAATATCATACTGGAAGAGTTGCTAATAACATATCTAATAATATTTTTTAATTTTTTTAAATTATTTTCATATCAGTACATTAAAACGATTTAAAAATATTAAAAAGTTTAATTTAAAGTAATAAAATAATAAAAAATTTATTTTAAAAAAACCCTTTGGACACATAAAAACAAATGAATTTTTAGTTTTAACTTTTTTCTTTTTTTTAACATAAATGTAAAAAGGATGATGGGGCATTATTTTAGGGAAATGTGGGTGTGGTCATGCAACAAAACCACCTCCCCATATACCTCAAAAAGAGAATGTTGCGTGTAGGGTTTCCGTGACTTGAGATGGTTATATCACGTTGAAAATATTAAGAATTAACTTATATGTAAACTCAAGTATTATATTTCCCAATAGAAAGTGGTTCAAAATAAAATAAAATAAAATAAAATAAAATAATCTTGTTTATGAGGAAAGAAGAACAAGAACAAGAAGTGAGTGCTCAGTAACATATATAGCATTTTATTAAGTTGTAATATATATATATATATATATATATATATATATATATATATATATATATATATATTCTTCTCCGTTTTAAATATAAGAATGACCTCAGAGTGTATAGGGAGAGGACCAACTACTATGCATTGTTTTGGCGACTGGCTTTGACCTTTTTTCTGTATTATTATTTTTTGTTGGTGGACAAGAAGTTCGAAAGCAGTCTCGTATTGAGCTAATGGATCATCCAAGAAACACAGCAATATTAGGTGAACAAACTCAATAGCAAAGTAAAAAGAATTGGGTTCCTTCTATCCTACTCCATTTGAGCAGTACCAACTCTCTAAATCTCATGTAAGAGGAAACATATCATGAACTTTTAATCCTCAGGCAAGGTTAGATATGCTTGCTTGCTTGATCATGGTGCCCACCTTTTCAAGCAAGCTTCTTGTTCAAAATAGAAAGTCTTCGTTAAAATATCAAGTTGACCATCCACCTTCATGCTCCCATTCGTTGCCTATTGTTGCAACCACCTTTTTTTTAATGGAGATAAACATGATTCACAACGATGAAACTTTTGTGGGGGCACGACTTTGAAACACGAATGATGTGTTTTTGCATTTATGAAGTGTTTTTACTTTTAAAATTAGAAAAGTTTTTATGCTATTTTAATTATTTTGGGTGTCTTGTGGGCATTTTGAAGGAAATAAATAAAATGGAGCTTTGGGCTTCAAAATAATATGGAAAACACTCTAAGTGCATCGATTTGGATCTTGATTGCCTCTAAAATGAGTTTGAGCTTCATTTATGCTATTGAAACTAAGATAAGACGATTTAAAACCTCAAATCTTGTCTTTTAATGGGCTAGATGAAAATTCAATTGAAAACCCTAAGGAATTAGTTGTCATGTAAGCTAATTTTCTAATCAAGATTTTAAAACCACATAAAATTATTTTATTAATTTAATGATGTGGTCTAATCAAAAGATTATGTTCTAAAACGAGATTAGCATGATTATTTATTTAATTCAACTTGGACTTGAATTTATTGGAGATGAATTAGACAACCACACTAAATAATAGATGTTTTGAAAATAAAAGAGGAGCATCTGACGAAGAAACATTGAGAGATGCAAATTAAGAGGTAGAAGAAAAAAATAAAGGATCATATAGTTGAGTTCCATATATATTTTTTTCTCATTACTTTTCTCTATGAATATAATGTTTAGAGGTCATTTGGTATTGTGATGGTTTTTTTCAAAATATTTTTTGCTTGGAAATACATCAAAATAATATTTTTTTTAATTTTAAAAAATAATTATTTTTTACACCAACACATCAAAACAATCTAAAAACACCCAAAAAAAATTAATTTCAAGCAAACAAAAAATATTTTTTTATTTTATTTTTATTTTTTTAAAAGCGTTTTTGAAACGCAAAAATAAATAGGCTTTTAATCTTTTAAACATATATAACTAGATATTTTTTTAGTTAATGGTGATTTTAAAACTCTAAGCATGTTTATTTTCAATTTATAACTTTCAAAATTTTATTTCATCTCTCTATTGAATTTGTTTATATTATTGATTTAGGTGTGCAATAAGATCAATATAATAATGACTTGACTGTTATTTTAGGATTTTAATTTGTTTTTATCAATATTAAGCTAAGTTGTAAATTGTGATCATAGATTATCAAAGGTTTTCAATTAATTACGGGTGGAATATAACTTAAGACTAATGAATTAAGCTTGTCTGTTTGTTTCTTGATTTTACCTTATTTTATTTATTTATTTATTGTATTCATTAAATTAAATTTAGAGAGCTTGTTATAGGTCAACTTGAGAGCTTATTTTACTTGACAATAAAGTAATAAAAGATCAAGATAATTGAACTTGTGATTGTTTTATGGTTGTTAAATTCAAAAGAAAGTCAAAGAATAATTCTAATTATTAGCTGTATTTTATTTTTAGAAGTGGAGAATGTTTCGTTAACCATATTTCTCATCAAGTTTTAAACCTTTTTAAAATTTGCTTCTGATTTTGTTCTATTTTCTAGACATTTATTTTTAATTTGTTTATATAACAAATCAACTCTAAATTTAATTCTAATCAACTTGAGAGCTTATTTTACTTGATAATAAAGTAATAAAAGATCAAGATAATTGAACTTGTGATTGTTTTATGGTTGTTAAATTCAAAAGAAAGTAAAAGAATAATTCTAATTATTAGCTGTATTTTATTTTTAGAAGTGGAGAATGATTCGTTAACCATATTTCTCATCAAGTTTTAAACCTTTTTAAAATTTGCTTCTGATTTTGTTCTATTTTCTAAACATTTATTTTTAATTTGTTTATATAACAAATCAACTCTAAATCCCTTTAAATTTTATATATGACTAGATTAAGGTGTCTTTAGTTTGTTTTAAAAGTTTTAACCAAATTTATTAAGTTTAAATAATTTTTTAGTTTTATTATATTCACTAATCATTCGAGAGTTTTTCTTGTGTTTTGAGTCAATGACTCAATAATTGGAAACAATATTCCACAGGAATGACCCTTACTTGCTATCATACTTAATAATGATATTATTTCATGAAGGGATTTAATTAATACATTCTGAGGATTATTTTTCCTACTTAATTTGTTATTTTCTAGTTTTATATTTGTCTTTATTAGTTTTTGCTTTTATTTTATTGTAGTATTCTATGAATATTTGAACCAACTAGAGAAGAGACAAATTAATACTTAAAAGAATCATAGAATTCACATCATCTAATAAAAAATCAAATGATTAGTTTATACTTTTTTCATCTTCCCCATTCGGATTCAATCGAGCATTGCATACTATCCTCTTACCTAGTCTGCCAACTAAGAAAGAAGAGGAAGAGATGGTAGTAAACAACTAAACTCTCAAAGAGTTGGTAGCACCAACTCTTGACCATAAACTAATTTGTATTTTATAATCCTCAACTTAAAGTTAATTTTGAACTTTAATCAAGAATACTTCATCTTTTACCAGCTTTTATGGTTTTGTAGGTGAAAATAAAAAAAAAAACCTAACAAATTTCCATATAGTTTGTTCAAGCATGAAAGCCAATCAGAACCTCTAAAAAGAAAGTAAAGTTGAGAGCTTTTCAATTCTCCTAGGTAGACAATGCAAAAGAGTAATTTATTATCCACCATCTAACACTGTTATCATATGGAATGAAATGAATAAACTCTTTTTTGAGAAGTATTTCCCTACATCTAAGATCACAAATATTAGGAAAGAAATGGTGGCATTTAACAACATAACAAAGAGAATTTGTATGAGTATTGAGAGTGATTTAAGAAGTTATGTGCATACATTCATCACCAAATCAATGAGCAGCTCTTAATTCAATTTTTTCAATGAAAAGGAGCATGCTAAATGTTGCAAGTATGGGGGTTTAGTGGAAAAAACTCCACAACAACAAAGACTTTAATAATTAATATGATGGCTAATTCACCACAGTTTAGCAACTAAATAGAATTACCATAAAGAAAAGTCAATGAGGTAAGTGTTACATCTAATGTTGAGCAACATCTTGATAACTCACTTCCATAGTTTAACGAATGGTTCTAGGTGCTATTAAACAATCAAGAATGTATGGAGTTTTTTTTTCTATTGTAGGTCATTCAACCATTATACCTCCACCTTTGCTGAAGGATAATTTAGAGTAAGCTAATGTTTTATAAGGGTTTTAAAGGAATCAAGTGTTACAAATAAAAAATATGATCCTTTCTCTAACACCTATAATTTTGGATGAAGTGATCATCTTTATTTTAGCTATTAAAAAATCATCAACAAGCTAAACCTAATGGGTTTCAATCAACCAACCATAATCCATCCTTTAGACCCAAGGTATGTTTCTAGGATATTTAGTTAAATTTTATCCAATAATTCTTTATAATTTAAATTAAAATCAAGGACTACTATGAAGAATTTGGATAATCATGTGAGCTATTTGGCTAGTACCATGGGTAGATTAGAAGCATAAGGAGTCAAAAAACTTTTTATTCTAAATTGTGATCAACCCAAAAGAAAATGCTAATGTCATATAACCTTAAAGAGTTGGAAAGAAACTATCAAAAACACCAAAGAGGATGAGAGAAATAAAAAATACGACAAAACAACTAGAAGGCTAATGTTTTAAGGAGGATGAAAGTCCAACCATCATGGGAAATATTCTAGTCATTAGGGGTTCTTCGATACTTAGTCATTTCTAACATTTTTATTACTACTAATGTTTCTTCTCTATCTTTTCCAAGTAAGTTTGCAAAGTCTAAGAAGGAGGAATATGAAAAGGAGATTTTGGAAACTTTTTGTAAAGTTCAAGTCAATACACCTCTTTTAGATGCCATTAAGCAATAACCAAGTTATACAAAGTTCTCTAAGGAGTTATGCACCACCAAATATAAGGTAAATGGTGATGATATGGTGAAAGTGTGGGAGAATCTATTTGTTATTTACAAAAGAAGGTTTCTCTAAAATATAAAGATTTGAGAAGTTTCACCATACCATGTATAATTGGCAATATAAGGTTTTAAAAAGCTATGCTAGATTTAGGAGAATCTATTAATGACATGCTTTATTGTATTTATGCTTATTTAAATCTCGGTTCACTTAAGAACACTGGTGTAATTATTCAGCACACTAATCAATCTAATGCATATCTAAAAGGAGTTTTGAAAGATTTCTTAATGTAGGTAAATGGGTTTGGCTTTCTTGCTGATTTTATGTTCTTAACATGAAGGATTACTTGTCCTTTAGATTGATATCATTACCTTTAGTAAGGCCATTTATAAAAATTACCTGAACCAAAATTGATGTTCATGATGGAATCCTAAAAATGGAGTTTGATGACAAAGTTATAAGCTTCAATATCTTTGAGGTAATGAGGTATCCAAGTGATTTACATTATTATTTTTCAGTTGACATACTTGATTCTTTAACATAACTACTTTTTGAGTTAATTGGGAAGGATGCTGTGGAAAAACCACCAATAAGATCCTTGAGTTAGAGGACCTAAAAAAGCCAAGAAAGATTATATGATTTTAAGAAAATATAGAGGATGCTATGAAGTTTTTGAAGTCTTTTTCAAAAGCTTCAAACATATTTCTTTTATTTGTTTGTCTTTACATAATGAAAGAATTTTATGTTATGTGATACAAACACCTTAAAACTTAAGCTTCTTCACAAACATCTCAAATATGTATACTTATATGAGGGAGACACGTGTGATCATTGCAAATAACCTCATAACTTTACAAGAGGAAAAACTAGAACATATTTTGAAAAATCATAAAAAAAAAGTTATAGATTAGACAATAACTAAGATAAAAGTAATTATCATATGCATACACCAAAGTTCTCTTGAGGATGGATAAAATCTGATTAAAAAAGCTCAAACCCAATTGAATTCTCCTATTATGCAGGTTATGAAGAAAGAAATTCTAAAATTATTAGATGTTGGCATGATTTACCCTATTTCGAATAACAAATGGGTGAGCTTTGTCTAAACTTTCCCAAAGAGATCTAACATTATTATGTTCAAGAATGAGGAAAATGAGCTAGGCCAATTCATATCAAAACTGAGTGATGAGTTTGCATTAATTATCAAAAACTTAACTCTAATACTTGTAAAGTTTATTTTTTATTACCATTTATTAATCTAATTTTACAAAAGCAAGTAAGTTATTCATAATATTGTTTTCTTTTGATGGGTTATTCAGGTTATCATTAAAACATGATTCCACCTGATGACTAAGAGAAGATAACATTCACTTGTGCTCATTAGAATGTTTGCCTATTGACACATGTCATTTGGCCTTTACAATGCCCCTGCGACTTCTCAATGATGTACGAGTACTATATTTTTAGATTATGTTGAAAATATTATATAGGTTTTTATGGATGATTTTAGTGCCTATGGTTATTCTATTGATAAATATTAGATAATATTACATTTGTTCTTAAATGTTGTATGGAAACTAATCTTATGATTAATTAAGAGAAATATCATTTCATGGTTGATCAAGGTATGGTTTTAGACTCTATCATATCTGATAGAGGAATAGAAAAAGTAGACAAATCTAAGATATGTCTTGTATGTTCTTTGCCACCTTCCACAAATGTAAGAAATATTTATTTCTTTTTTTAATATAAAACTTTTATCAAAGATTCATCAAAGATTTTTTGAATATTGCAAGGCCTTTATACAGGTTGTTATAAAAAGAGATGACATTCAAATTAAATGAAAAATGTAAAGGAGAATTCAAGAAGTTTAAAAAACTTTTAATCATAGCTTCAATTATCCAACAACTAATTGAAGCTTTCCATTTAACTTAATATGTAATGCAAATGATTATGTTGTGGGGAAAGCTTTATTAAGGACCTTGAATGATGCACAACTTAACTACTCCATAACTAAAAAGGAGGTGTTAATAGTTACTTTTTATTTAGAGAAAATTTGTTCTTATCTAATTAGTACTAAAGTAAATATGTTTTCAAATTATACAACTCTTAGGTATTTGCTCACTATGAAAGATGCTAAATCAAGAATTATTTGGTGGATACTTCTTTTAAATGAATTTGATTTGAATATCAAAGATGAGAAAGGAAGTGATAATATGGTTGATAACCATATAATCATCTTATTTATTATGAAAAAGCTCTTTTATTGCATGAAAATATTTTGGTTAAGCAATTATTTTTCTTGGAGATTTTAGCCCTTGGTATGCATATATTGTGGTCTATTTAGTCACCAAAAACAATTCTGAATTATCTCACTCATGCTCATAAGGATAAAATAGAAAAGATTGCAAAGCAATATATGTGAATGATCATTATTTATGGAAGTATTGCGTCAATCAAATGATAAAAATAAGTATATCTAATTATGAATTCACATCTATACTATTCTTTTGTCATTTTTATGCATGTGGTGGATACTTTAGAGTAAAAGGAATGCCTTTTAAAGTACTTAAAAGTGGATTTTATTGGCTCACCTTGCTTATAAATACATTCCTTTTTTGCAAGTTATGTGATCATTGTCAATGAATAAGTGACTTTGGTGCATGAAATCAAATGCCTTAAACACTCATACTAATTATTGAAATCTATGACATATACAACATTGATTTCATAAGCCTTTTTCTTTCTATGTATGGTAATCTTTACATATTTCTTAATGTTGCTTATATGTTAAAATAGGTGGAAGCAAAAGCCACTGAAACTAATTATTCTAAAATGGTTGTAAGTTTTTCAAATGTTGATATCTTTGCAATGTTTGGAATACCAAGTGCTATAATAAATGATGGAGAAATCCAATTTTATAGTTAGTCATTTGAACCTTTGCTTAGAAAATATAATTTTACACATGAGATCTCCATGCTATATCACCCACAAACTAGTGAGCAAGTTAAAATATCAAATTAAGAGGTCAAGTCTATTTTAGCTAAAATTATGAATCATAATATAATGTCTTAGATATGCACTTTAATGATGCACTTTAGATTTATAGATTTATAGGAGCATTTAAAGTATAAATTGGGATGTCACATTTTCAGCTTATGTATGGCAAGCCATGTCATCTTCCAGTTGAATTGGAACATAAGGCATTTTAGGTTGTTAGTAATGTGATATGAGATTGATGTTGTGACTGAACAAAGAAAAATATAATTAAATAAGCTTAAGAAAATTAGAAATGAAGCATATGAGAGTTCAATGATCTATAATGAGAAAACTAAGGCATTTCACATTTAGATGATTTTAAAAAAGAATTTTATTATAGAAAAAACCTTTTTATTTCATTCACGTATTAAATTATTTCAAGGTAAGTTATGTTCTTGTTAGGTTGGACCTTTTGTTATTACCATGTTTCTCATCAAGTTTTAAACTTTATTAAAACTTGCTTACGAAATTGTCAATTTTCTAGATGTTTATTTTCATTTTTATATATATTAAATCAACTCAAAATTTCTCCAAAATTTATTTATGATTAGATTAAGGTATCTTTAGTTTGTTTGCAAAGTTTCAATTGATTTTATTAAGTATAGATAGGTTTTTAAGTTTAATTTTATTTATTGGTTGTATTAGAGTTTTTTCTTGTGTTTTAAGTTAATTGGGAACAATATTCTACAGGAATGACCCTTGCTTCCTACCACACTCAATAATGATATTATTTAATATAAAAGTTTAATTAATACATTTTATAGAGTATTATTTAGACAACACTTAAAAATTAAGAAAATATGATTTATTTAGTTTCTCTTGAGTCGATCTTTTAAAGCCTAAACTTAAGAAACTCTACTTAGGAAAAGTATGACCTTAGCCGCATTTGAGTTTTAGATTTCAAAGAATAATGGTTCAAAAATAACTAAAGAACAATTTACATAAGTATAAGATGTAAAATATAACCTTGTTGGAAGCCTAGGTCCTAGGCCATCAGTAAAATTACAACACAACAATAATGGTCTAACTTGATTTGTTTCTTAGGCAACCAATATAGGTTTTTTTCCCCTAATATTGGGGAGCCTTATAACCTTATTTTGATAGTAGAATATTATCTATCAAAATATGATCGGGGAAGGATGTCAAATAAATATATGTTTATTGGATCTTTTAATTATCCAATCTTATAAGCTAGATACTACAAACTCTAATAGTATCGATTGTGAAATTTGCATGTGAGATTTTTATTTGAAATACCCATTTAGAAAATAGAAAAATCAAGTTTAGAGTGGTGTTCTCACAGTAAATTTTTAAAGTGGTCCATAAATAATTATCAATACTTACTTCTTGGATTCATTTTGAATAGAGAGATAGATGATGAAAGAGAAAATCACATATGAACTCATTAGAAGTTATAAAAATATTTTCACTTATGCTTAATTTTTCTGTCTCTTGTTTCTCTCTCCTATTTATGTCTATCTCTCATCAAGCAAGTGTTGGAAAATCACTCTTGGAGCACTCTAAAGTCTTTTGCTCTCGTGTACAAAGTAGTAAGAGATGACATATTAAGTGTTATTAAACCAGATTAGTGAACTATTCTAAAATCTTTTGATGCATGAGTAATCTACTTTTTCAAAAATATTTTCCTTTAGTTTTCGGGATTTTTTTTAAAGAAAGATTATTTTGCAATTAACTAGTGAAAACTAATTAAATTAGATAGTTGAATGGGCCAACTAGTTAATTATAATTGGCTTCAACATTGAATCGGTCAAGTTAGGGGTTAGTCAAGTGATTAAGAATGTATATTCCCTTTATTGATTTTATGAATTCAAATCTTAAAACTAGCAATTAGAAGAATTTAATGCATTAGATATGCATAAGGATGGTGAATTAACCAAATTCGATGTATTTCGAACCAAACTGATCTAAATGGGTGAGTTTTTTTTTTATAGTTACTTTACTCATTGAGCAATGAATATCATGTATATTTGTGTGTATATCCAAACTCATCCTAATAGTTTAGGATGTGTGTGTATTTTTCTTCTCTCTATTTTTTAGCAAGAAAGGCTATTTATTATTCAAAATAAAATAAAATAGTTTTTCTTGCTAAAAAAAAGAGAGAAGAAAATTATGCGCGCGCGCACACACACACACACACAATATCAGGATTAGTTTGGATATATATAGTAAAATTGAATACATGGAATTACTTTTTAAATGAATAATCATAATTATAAATAAAATACATTACAAAAATATTAAATAAAAAGAAGCTAAAAATATTTTCTCTTTTAAGTATAGTAACATTTTCTCTCCATACTTTAAATAAAATACACTTTAAATCAAACTGCTTATGTAGTTGATTTCACTTTACATATTTAGTCAAACTTAATTAACAAAAAAGCCTAAAATTTACAAGTTTTCAATTAGGAATGTCTTAATGCCCAAAACACCTTTTTATAATTTCTACATCTTTTTCTTCCTCATGCCATCATGTTTACATCTTTTTCTTCCTCAATTAGAATCTTGCTTCTTCTTTTTTGACATTTGATTCAATTTTTTTTATTTTCAAATCCATAATAAAAAAACCAAAAAATTAAATTAAAATTATAGTACATTTTTTTTTATTAGCAACACAATACACAAACCTAGAAACTTGAAACAAAAGCAAGTAAGAAGTTTCAAAACAAATATAGCAACACTCCACCAATTTTATTCTCCTTCACTACCACCCTAACTATCCACAACTGCAACAACATTATACTATACTTTAAAATATCTGAGAAAATCATTGTGCTGGTACTGTGTGCATAGAGTGTTTGCACTGTTATCGCATGTGTACGACATTACGGCGATGCGTCGAAGACAAAGATTTCTTGTCTTTTATCAGTGGAAAGCGGGAATTGGAGTCGCCATCTAGTATTTTGGACACTGGAAACCTTACTGGTCTCAAAGATCGGATATGAGGACTGGTTGCGTAAAGGGAAGGTATTAGCACCCCAAATACGTCTTACCTAAGGTAAACTGCATTGTTTCATTGTCTGATAAAAAGCAAAGGTGTTATTGTATTTTTAATTGTTGGTTCGTCTATGGTTTAAGAAAAATCATCATCGGTAAGGAGATCCTTATCTTTTCGGGTAAAAACCTAACCGTTCAAATGTCAATAAAAAGGAACTACCCTTTTAATATCAGGAATATGTTTTATGTATAAATTCATAATCCATATACTAAAAGAAAAACAAAATATTTTTTGGGTATTTTTGAAATATTGGTCTAGTTCTCATGGCTTTAATAAATTAGTTATTAAAGCCAAAATGCATGCTAAAACATATATTTTTTGAATTTTTGTTGTATGAAAATACGATGTGATGAATTTTTTTTTTAATCTTTGAGACACTTAGCCGTATCCAAGAAAACAAGACATTTGTTTTTTTCCTTTTGCAACATTTTCAGAGAAAACCAGGTATTTTAATACCGAATTTGTATCTTTACGATATAAAAATATAAACCAATATTAAGTAAAATTTGATAGAAAAATTCACGGGAAAGTGTCAAATTTTTTTGAAAGGATTTTTTTAAAAGTTTTTTGGACTGGGCCGGGCCGGACAATTAATATTGAAGAGTGAATTAATTAACTCACTACTATTCACTTTGCAGAACAGTGGAGGTAGGGTGAAATAAAGAAGAAGAAGAAGGAAAAGAGGAGGGGATTACTGGTGTGGTGGAAGCTTGGCTATGACGAGGAGGTTCGGCCGGTGGCTCAGGAGGCTTCGGTGGAGGGAATGGTGGCCTGTGTCTGTTGCTGGTGAAGGAAGAAGAAAAGTTGTAAAGGAGAGAGAGAAGCTCGGTGGCGCGCTCACTTTATGAGGTGGTGGGACGGCTTCTTGTGATGGATGTCGCACGTGTGCGGCGTCGCGGCGAAAACATCCACCCTCAAAATCTTATCTAATGTGGCAAATGTGGGAAGACAAGGAATTCTTGTCTTTTATTAGTGGAAAAATGGAATGGGAGTCGCCACCTAGTATTTTGGTCACTAGGAACCCTAACTAGTCTCAGAGATCGGGTACGGGGACTGGTTGCATAAAGGGAAGATATTAGCACCCCAAATACGCTCTACCTAAGGTAAGCTGCATTGTTTTATTGTCTGATAACATTTAAAGTTTTGTTGTGTTTTTTAGTTGTTGGTCCGTCTATGGTTTAAGAAAAAGTTCTCTTCGATAAAGAAATCTTTATCTTATTGGGTAAAACCTAACTGTTCTAACGTCAACAAATAATTTAATATCCGGAATACGTCTTACGTATAAGGTCGTAATCCTAGATATTAAAAGAAAACAAAATAATTTTTTTGGAATTTTTGAAATATTGGCCAGTTGTCGTGACTTTAATAAACTGCTTATTAAAGCAAAAAATGCATGCTACAACTTTTATATATATATATATATATATATACAATATGATTTTTTTTATTTATATATTTTTTAGAGAGACTTGGCTGTATGCATGAAAACAAAAAAATTAATTTTTTTTTGTGAAAACTAGGTATTTAATACCGGATGTGTATCTTTACAGTATAAAAATACAAACCAATATTGATCAAAATGCAGTAAAATATTTACGGAAAATCATAGATTTTTGAAAAGATTTATTTTGAATATATTTTATTATTTATTTATTTTTTATTTTGCTGGGCCCAACCTGACCCATGTGGCTGGGCTGGACCCGACCAACCTGCGTAGTTGGGCTGGATTTAGCCAGCCCAGCATGGTCACTGGCCTATGCCAGTGACCACCCTCAAAAAAGAATTCCCTTGTTGGGACTTGAAACCGGGTCTCTCGGATGAAAGCCGAGTATGTTGACCATCTAGACTGCAAGGCATATTTTTATTTAATGGCACCATAATATTTTTACGCTTGCATGAACAGGGCGAAGGTAATTAAATTACCTTCACTCTGTTAATCATCTTTGTTGCAGTGCGAGAAAAAAAAGTAAACAAAAAAGAGTATTGCAACTAGCGATTTCTGGTGTCGATTTCCTTATGTTTTCTTTCTGTATTTTACATACTAACATGCATCATCTCATTTTTGCAGGGAAACAGAGAAAGGCTTCGAACATACCTGGTTTTGAGAAGATGAAGACGATGGTGGTGTTGTGTTCTCTGCTTCACCGTGTCCTCTGCTTCCGTTCGGTTTGCTTATTTCTCTCCTTCCTCTTCTCTCCCTTATGCTTGCTCACTATTTCTCCACTCTCTCACTTTTCTTACGTTCTCATAAGTTGTCTCACTCCTTTTTTTTCTTCACTGTAGCCTCTCTTCTCTCTCCCTTTCTCTCCCCTGGTGCAGCTCTTCCTCTGGCTTTTATAGCCAGAGGACGCTTGCAATTTTGGTAAGTCGGCGTCCGTCATGGTGATGAGGGATGTCAATGTTGCGATATCGCGGTCGCACAAATTAATTACCCTAGCTTGAAACACAACACACAAGATAGTATAGAGCAAGCAAGGGGTCGATCCCACGAGGAAGATTCAAGTCAGATTTTTATGCTAGATGATATGCAATTTGGGGGGGGGGGGTTTGGACGTTATCTAGGCTAAAGCAAAAGAAAACAGAAAACTATCAAACGAAATTTAATAAAATCAGAAAATTATCAAGAGAACAAACCTTGGTCACAAGCACACATCCACCTACAGAAATCAGAACTGATCATGGAAATGAAACATCAATTTATATTCTGAATATTTATCTCTTCTTAACATTGGTTAGTTAACGGATCCGCCGTATAACTAGCCCTAACCATCAAACAACCACAGTGTCCGCACTAGTAATTTAATTCAATGGCAGCCTTAAGAACTAGATAAGTTGATTAATCAAGAAAACATAACTGTCCGCAGTCTATGTTTGATTTGATTGAATGTTCTCCCTAAGATTAATAACGTAGATCCGCCACAATTATTAAACTCAGTTTCTTCACAAGTTCATATACCACAACTCCGGTTTTGATATCAAACTTAGCAATAGATTGTCTACAATAATAACTTAGAGTCCGCTCTAGCAATTAAAATAAACAATCATAGGAAAATAAGCATAGGAGAACAAACATATTCATCATATAAACTGAAAAGATAAGGTAAAATAAATCTCACAGTTCTTGAAATCCGAAGGTTTCCGTGTCCTTGCAACCAAGAAAAAGTGTTTACCCTTGCATGTTTGTTGAACAACTAATCAAAAAGAAGGAAGAATGCATAATTTAGGGTTTCTTAGAGGAAGGGGGCGTTTTTCTGTTCTTGGGTGGCTGCCCCCCTTCTCTTCTCTCATTCTTTTTATATCCTAGGAAACCCTAGGTCTCTATTTTACAAAATAGTCCTCCATTAAGTAGACTGTTTACATTTAAGTACTTCAATAACTATTTTCCTAAAAAAGAAGAAATAGCCTTGCATGAAATCTTTAAGCTTTGACTTAGAGGAGCTAAATTACTGAAATAAAAACTTGGATGTTGGTTTAGATGCTTCGGAACGTAATTTGGACTCGTTTCTTCACGAAACCTGTTTTCTGGCAGAATTCAGATGTCATCTTTGAAAAATCATATATCCCTCATATGACATCTTTTTTGGCTTAAATGTGGAGCATTTATAGACATTTGAGTCATGAATCCAAAAAAATTGAGTTTGCATCAATTGGACTTCTGTAGATCCAGATATTCAAGTTTGAATGGCCGAAGGTCAACATTGGCAGATTGCGAGATTTAACTTTGAAGGCTGCGATTTCCATGCTCTTCCTTTTTTTTATTTTCTTGCCTTAGATGTCCAGAAAGGTATGGATGTTAGCTTTTTAATGCCACTGGAATCACTTCATTTCAACCTCTAGAGCTCACGCTCTGCACAAAACATCGTCTGAAGGTCAAATCTGCCAATTATCTCCAATTTACTCCTTTTTGCATCTTTCATCCAAAAATGCCTTCAAAACATAAAACAAAGAATATCAAGGCATTTTATATATAAAAAATAGGCAAAACACTAGTTAAATGTGGGTGAAACTATCGAATAATATGGTTGTATCAGTCAGCCGCGATACCCGCCCCATTAATTCGAGAATAATTCCATAGTCGCTGTTAACGTCTTCTTCCATTATCGTCACAGATTCACACCTGTTTGAAGACCATTAATGGTGTAAACGGCGCCGCTTGGGTTCTTCTAATTTGGCCCTTGAAGTTTTCGCTGTTTTATAATCAACCCCCCCCCCCCGACAAAATTGTAATTGGATCCCTTAATGTTAACGCCTTTTCTGGTTTGATCCTTGGTCTCGAATTGTTTCAATTAAGTCTCTAATTGGCCATCAAACTTCAATAATTATGCAATTAAGCCCCTGATTTGACCAAATCAACTCTTTAAAATTATAATTGGACCCTAGAACTTTAATTTCTTCCGATAAAAGCCTAAATTGACTTAAAAAATCTATTTTCTTGCAATCAAACCCTCTATAAATTCAATTAAACCTTGGATAAAATTTATTTTGAATTTTTCTTTCTTTTCTTAAAAAAAAATAAAATTTTCCTTGTCTCCAGGGCTCTCATCAATAAAAACATGTTGTCAAATTTTAACCTTTTGCATTTTTGCATCTCCTAAACCAATTTTAACCTTTCTTCATCATTGCAGCATCCTTTGCTCGCTCTTATTATTTTTTGGATTTCTTTTGATATATATATATTTGTGTGTGTGTGTGTGTATATATATATATATATATATATTTGTATTTTCTCATTTTCATAGGAACCCAAAAATGAGTAACAACAGATGCCCCCTCTTTACAATGCTTACGAAGCAAAACATCATCAATGTTTTGCATAGTAAGCTTGTAAAGAAAAAGAAAAAGAAAATGATCTTATTATCTTGGGCGATCTGCCCCTTTTGAAGAAAATTGGTCAATTTTCACGGGCGACCTGCCTACACATTCACATTGGTCTATTTTCAGGGGCGACCGACCCACACACTCACACGGTCTATTTTCATGGGCGACCTGCCCTTAAACTCACAGTGGTCTATTTTCACAGGCGACCTGCCCATACATGATCATCCTGGCCTTTTTTCAAGGGCGACCGACCCACACACTCACACTGGTCTATTTTCATGGGCGACCTGCTCACACATGTTCATCGTGGTCTATTTTCAGGGGCGACCGACCCACACACTCACACTGGTCTATTTTCAGGGGCGACCTGCCCACACATGTTTATCCTGGTCTATTTTCAAGGGCGACCGACCCACACACTCATACTGGTCTATTTTCAAGGGTGACCTGCCCACACATGTTCATCGTGATCTATTTTCAGGGGCGACTGGCCCACATAGTGGTCTATTTTCAGGGGCGACCTTCCCACACATGCTCATCCTGGTGTATTTTTAAGGGCGACCGGCCCACACCCTCCCACTGGTCTATTTTCAGGGGCGACCTGCCCACACTTCATCCTGGTCTATTATCAGGGGTGACCTGCCCACACACTCACACTGATCTATTTTCAGGGGCGACCGGCCCACACACTCACACGGTCTATTTTCATAGGCGACCTGCCCTCACACTCACATTGGTCTATTTTCATGGGCGACTTACCCACAAATGTTCATCCTGGTCTATTTTCAAAAGCGACCATCCCATACACTCACACTGGTATATTTTCATCTCACTTTAGTCTATTTTCAAAGGCGACCTGCCCTTTTGATTGAGTTTACCTAAGATCCCATCTGGCAATCTAGAACTAAAATTTGTGTTCTTCCTGTAGGTAAGGTTTGAATTGTCAAAATCTGTGTCCTTCACACTCACATTGGTCTTTTTTTTTTTGAAAATTTCCTAATGGTAGGGTTCTTCTCATTTTTCTTTCCGTTCCACGGTCACAACAATGATTCTCTTTTATTATCAGCTCAATGGTTTTTTTTCTCTCTCTCCTTTTTTTTCCTTTTGTTTTGTTTTGTTTTTTTTTTTTGAGGATTTTCCTGTAACAAATAAAAATATGTGTGCAATGCTTTGAGGTTAGATGTCATGCATGCATCTTTACTTGATTTGAAATATAGATCCCCCCTCTTTGATGTTCCATCGTCATAGGGTGCCTTTGTTTGCTAACCAAAGCCTTATTTGCTCTTTCCATGTACTGGCCCGTTCATGTGCTAGTCATCCACTCCACTATAAATGCAGCGCCTATCCTAGGTTGTCTTCGATGATTACTAGTTTCACTGTTTATCAAGCTTGACAATGCCCCCCAAGTGTGGTGTTGCTTAATTCATCATGAAGGAGCTTAACAAATCATTCATCTCATGGATTCTTTCGAGAATCGTTCTTTGATTAGTTGTGTGAATCCTACCAGAACTCCTCAAGAGGTTTTCTGGTGTCGTCTTCATCTTAGATTTCTAATCAGCCATCGACTTACCTTCAAAATGATCTGAATTAATTATCTTTCTTTGAACCACCTTGTCCTCAGTTCACCGATTCATTGTTTAATCATTTTTTATTGCCCCCTAGCTGATCTGAATACTGCTTGTTTTTCCTTTTCAGGGTCCACTGTATTGCCCCCGGCTGCTCAACTTTTCAAAAAGTGTCGAAAAGTATTGATGTCACTTCTGTCGAGGATTTTGCAAACTCGATCGATGCTCTTCTTGTTTGACAATCTCTCTTGTTTTGGAATCAACTCTCATATTTCAAAGATCATGTCTATTCAAAGTCTAATTGTTGAAATGAAATTAGAGATGGTATTTTTTTAAAAGTATTTTTGAAATTCAAGCTTCTTTGGTCATAAAGACCCAACACGTGCCATTCAATAGATGAAGTCCTTTGAGTATCTTGTATTTTGAAAACAGAAATTGACCAGTTGAAAGATTAAAATGGCTTTTTTTCCATGGTTCTTTGTGTTAATTTTAATCTCTAATCTTGGGTATATCTTTTGATAGTTTGTGATGAGGTGACCTTTTTGTGAATTTCAAAAACAAGATGCTAAAGTCAAAACTCAAGATTTATCAATAAAGGTTGTTTTTTTTTCAGCACTTATTTTATCAGCATGCATAATAACAAGTAACTTAATCCATGAAGCCACGACTCTTATAGAAAAAAAACTCTTCAAGCTTTGAGAGCGCCATTTATCGGTTCAAATTGCTTATTTGATTGAAAAGGGCTTTTAAAAGCAAGTAATGTAGGCTATGATTTATGGCTATGAAAGAAAGGAATTTTACAGGCTCAAAAGGTGTTTGAGGGTTTCAAAAACCTAGGATCAACATCAACTATTCATTATTTCTCTTTATCTTATTGTCTTTGTTGAGAAATCGACATATAACCTTATTAACCTCAAATATCAGAATTCTCTTAACATATGTCATAATGCAAATCCAACTCTTTTTTTTTTTTTTTATGAATAACCAATCTCAATCATCTGATAACATCAGGAGCTTTATCATGGATGCCAAAAGTCATGTTTGTAGCCAGATTTTTTTTTTTTGGTATCGACTTTTGACATTTGTTGTGAAACTTCTTTTGTCTTTCCTAAACTTAATAGGCATTCTCCTTCCTTTATCTTTGACTTGCCTTTAAGTGTAGACAGTTTTCTTCTTGTTTTTTTTTCATGGCTTTCACATAGCCTTTCTCACAGTTTTTTTTTTTTTAACATGCCCCCAGTCTAGGTCTTCTTTCTTTTAGCTCTCTCTCAAATGTTGGACTTTTGTTCTAAGCCTTCCCTTTCACTTTTGTCTTCTCTTATTTGTCCCAGTGTGGGGTGTGATCCTCGTCAGGGTTTCTTTTGAAAAGAATATTCTATCAGGCTCAAAATGAGATTGCAAATGATATATTTCCAATATTGTGAAAGGATAAAAACAAAGATGGCCTTTTCTCATTTCAAGCAAGGACGGTGTGAACCGATAAATTTTGACCTCGTCCAGTGTAATGATTTGGACTTGCAAGAACCTTGATTCGCGAGTCCATAACTACTGAATCCATTACATATCATTATGCATACTGCTAAAACTTAGCTACATGGTGGGTGATTCAGTTTCATGTGTGAGCTCAAAATTTGTTTGGTCACCCCATATCATTTTAACAAGCATCGAGTCATTTCTGAAATTAAAATACTTTTAATCTTTCTAGGTTGATTAGCCTTAATTGCATGTTGGAGTTCGATCAAAGTATTTTGTCAAAAATGAAATGCTAAACATCTCCTGACTTCATAACAACAAAGAGACAAATAAAAGACATGTTTCGTTAAAGAATGAGATGTGATCCCAAAAAAAAATGCAAAATGACAAAATTCCATAACAATATAATTGACAATTCATCGTCATTCTTGGACCAGCTTTCTTAGGAAGCATTTTCGATCACTTGTCATTCTGAAGATGTTCGGGGGACAATATAGCCAATGACATCACCTTTCACAAACTCAACTTGCCTCTTGCTCATCCACCTCCAGAGTCATCTCTCATCATTGTTCTGGAATTCATGACAGAACCTTCAATCTTCCCCTCTTTATAGCTTGTTCAATTCTTTCAGCAATCCTCACAACTTCATGGAAATGTTGAGCCGAGCTTCCTATTAAATGCGCATAATAAGGGGATTTAAAGGTGTTGGCAAACAACATCAACATTTCTGTATCTATCAGTGGAGGTTGAACATATGTTGCCTTATCTCGCCATCTTTGCGCGTATGCCTTCATAGACTCTTGGTTTTCCTTCTCCATAGACATTAGGATGGTTCTGTCATGAGCAATTTCAAGATTGAACTTGTACTGCTTAATAAAATCCTCCACCAAATCTTTCCATTTCTTAACTTTAGCATTGTCCAACCTCACATACCAGCTTAGGGCAGATCCCGTCAGACTATCTTGGAAAAAATAGATCAACAGCTTATCATCATAAATCACCTCAGCCATTTTATTTCAGTAAGATTGAAGGTGAGTGTTTGGACATTCCAATCCAGTGTATTTGATGAACTCTGGTATCCTAAAGTTCTTTGGTACTATGATGTTTGGTACCAAACACACTTCAGCTGCTCGCATGGGATCAAACCAATCATTACCCTCAACTGCTCTTAATCTTTCTTCCAAAGCAGACAACTTGTCGTAGTTCACAAAATCAGTGGATCTATTGCCTGGGGGTCCATTTGCTGTTAAATCCATGGTGATGGGAGCTTGACTTGACGAGATAGGGGCGATAGGCACAAAATGTTGTTCTGCTATTGAATCTGCCCCCAAGTTTTGAGATGTCCCTGGGATGTGGATTGATGGTGTTTTCACAGGAGGTTGTGCAAAGATCCCCTTTTCATTTTTGGAGCTCAGCACTTATTCAAGCAGATCTGTAAGTCTAGCTACTTCACCTTTGATGCTCTCAATTTCATTTTGATAATGGGCCTCCAATTGAGCTCTTTCTTCATTAACCATCTTTCAGGTGTAGCAAATCTTGGATGGGGGACCTATGTTTCAACCTAACGGTATGTATGATAAATGTATGAGATGTTTCTTATATGATGAGCTCGCCCTTCCTGAGTTGACACATGGTCGTAACCCTAAGAATTTTGATTTTTATGCCACAACGAAAATTTTCTAAGTAACGGCCATTATGTCAATCACAAGTCTTGAGTTCAAGATGCTTCAGGAAGGGTTTACTTTAATGCAAAACAAAAACTAAAACACACAACCTAAGAACAAGTTATATTCATTAAATGAGACAAAAGGTTGGTTGACTATCTAGTCTCAAAAGGGTCTCATATCTGTCCAGTGACGATCTTCGTAAAGACAGTGTGGGGGCGTTGCAAGGAACAGTTAAGGCACGTATGCCCACCATTACCAAACAGGCACTCAGATATGAGTTGGGTGTTTCATGCATTTGAACCTTGACCAATAGTCATAGGGCAGATCGCTAATTCCCCTCCTAACTTAATAAAATTGTGTGTGCTTCCCAAAAATTAAATTGTGTAATGCATGAGACAATTCTATACAATGCATGAACATAAATGTACAAAAATTCAAAAGTGTAAAAATAAATAAATAAAATAAATTTATTAACAAAAAAACACGCAAACCAAACAAAACACAATTATCAGACACAAACAAAGCTTAGTCCACAAGGTCCCCAGTGGAGTCGCCATTCTATCGCACGTGTGCGGCGTCGCGGCGAAAACATCCACCCTCAAAATCTTATCTAATGTGGCAAATGTGGGGAGACAAGCAAGTCTTGTCTTTTATTAGTGGAAAAATGGAATGCGAGTCGCCACCTAGTATTTTGATCACTAGGAATCCTAACTGGTCTTAGAGATCGGGTACGGGGACTGGTTGCGTAAAGGGAAGATATTAGCACCCCAAATACGCCCTACCTAAGGTAAGCTACATTGTTTTATTGTTTGATAACATTTAAAGTTTTGTTGTGTTTTTTAGTTGTTGGTCTGTTTATGGTTTAAGAAAAAGTTCTCTTCGGTAAAAACATCTTTTATCTTATTGGGTAAAACCTAATTGTTCTAACGTCAACAAATAATTTACTATCCGGAATACGTCTTACGTATAAGGTCGTAATCCTAGATATTAAAAGAAAACAAAATAATTGTTTTGGAATTTTTGAAATATTGGCTAGTTCTCGTGACTTTAATAAACTGCTTATTAAAGCCAAAAATGCATGCTAAAACTTTTTTTTATATAAATATGAAGATACAATATGATTTTTTTTTTATTATATATTTTTTAGAGAGACTTGGCAGTATGCATGAAAACAAAAAATTTAATTTTTTTTTATGAAAACCAAGTATTTAATACCAGATTTGTATCTTTACAGTATAAAAATACAAATCAATATTGATCAAAATGCAGTAAAATATTTGCGGAAAATCATAGATTTTTGAAAAGAATTTTTTGAATATATTTTATTATTTATTTATTTATTTTGCTGGGCCCAACCCGACCCATGTGGCTGGGCTAGACCCGGCCAACCTGCATAGTTGGGCTGGATTTAGCAAGCCCAGCATGGTCACTGGCCCATGCCAGTGACCACCCTCAAAAAAGAATTCCCTTGTTGGGACTTGAAACCGGGTCTCTCGGATGAAAGCTGAGTATGCTGACCATCTAGACTGCAAGGCATATTTTTATTTAATGGCACCATAATATTTTTATGCTTGCATGAACAGGGCGAAGGTAATTAAATTACCTTCACTCTGTTAATCATCTTTGTTGCAGTGCGAGAAAAAAAAGAAAACAAAACAGAGTATTGCAACTGGCGATTTCTGGTGTCGATTTCCTTATGTTTTCTTTCTGTATTTTACATACTAACATGCATCATCTCATTTTTGCAGGGAAATAGAGAAAGGCATCGAACATACCTGGTTTTGAGAAGACGAAGACGATGGTGGTGTTGTGTTCTCTGCTTCACCGTGTCCTCTGCTTCCGTTCGGTTTGCTTATTTCTCTCCTTCCTCTTCTCTCCCTTATGCTTGCTCATTATTTCTCCACTCTCTCACTTTTCTTACGTTCTCATAAGCTGTCTCACTCCTTTTTTTTTCTTCATTGTAGCCTCTCTTCTCTCTCCCTTTCTCTCCCCTGGTGCAGCTCTTCCTCTGGCTTTTATAGCCAGAGGACGCCAGCAATTTTGGTAAGCCGGCGTCCGTCACGGTGAGGAGGGATGTCAGCCGCAAAACCCGCCCCATTAATTCGAGAATAATTCCATAATCGTTGCTAACATCTTCTTCCATTATCATCACAGATTCACACCTGTTTGAAGACCATTAATGGTGGAAACGGCGCAGCTTGGGCTCTTCTAATTTGGCCCTTGAAGTTTTTGCTGTTTTATAATCAAACCCCCCCCTCGACAAAATTGTAATTGGATCCCTTAATGTTAACGCCTTTTCTGGTTTGATCCTTGGTCTCGAATTGTTTCCATTAAGTCCCTAATTGGCCATCAAACTTCAATAATTATGCAATTAAACCCATGATTTGACCAAATCAACTCTTTAAAATTATAATTGGACCCTAGAACTTTAATTTCTTCCGATAAAAGCCTAAATTGACTTAAAAAATCTATTTTCTTGCAATCAAACCCTCTATAAATTCAATTAAACCTTGGATAAAATTTAATTGAGTCTATAAACATCTGATTTTGAATTTTTCTTTCTTTTCTTAAAAAAAAATTGAATTTTCCTTGTCCCCAGGGCTCTCATCAGTAAAAACATACTGTCAAATTTTAACCTTTTGCATTTTTGCACCTCCTAAACCAATTTTGACCTTTTTTCGGCATTCCAGCATCCTTTGCTCGCTCCTATTATTTTTTGGATTTCTTTTGATATATATATATATATATATATATATATATATTTGTATTTTTTTTATTTTTATGGGAACCCAAAAATGGGTAACAACAATGGATATGGAGGTGTTCAAGCTGGTGGTGACGATGGTGGTGGCTGAAGGCCGTGGTGGAGAGAGAGAGAGAGAGAGAGAGGTTCTACTGGCAGTAGAAATGAGGGGGGGTGGTTTTTTCATCGATTTGGGACTCAAATCTCTCCACACTTGGACCATGAAAATCAAATCTATTTATAGGCGATGAAAGATGGGCACTTTGTCTCTTCCGGTGCCAATTCTCGGCCCTTGGATCAACTTGAAAGCATCCCAACCATTGGTTCAAAGTAGCAATGATGAACTGTTAGTTTTGTGCAGGAAAATGGTTGGTCGAGCTGGCCACTTTGGGGCGATGCCACCGCCTCTGTAGCCCCGATCAACCCGAACGGCTTACACTATCATGTAGTCAAGTGTCAGGGGATCATTTGCGTGTGGGTTTTGTCTAATTTGATTAAGAAGCGAAGGTTTAAATGTCTCGGGAAGGTGGCCAATCGGGCAGCCCCTTTGAAGAAGAAGATGAACAATCATTTTTTTCTACAAATTACACTTTAGTCCTTCAATTTGTGATTTATTTCTAATTACACCACTGATTGGCTTCAAACTTTCAATTTTGTTCAATTTCACCCCTGAAGAACTTCAATTCAAGCCCCAGATTTTAGTGCCTTTTTCCCTTTTGGTTTTTGGTTTCGGACTTCTTCAATTAAGTCCCTAATTGGCCATTAAACTTTAATATATATATATATATATATATATATATATATATATATATATATATATATATATATATATATATGCAATTGAGCCTCTGATCTTACCAAATCAACTCTCAAAAAATATAATTTGACCCCTGAACTTTAATTTCTTCTAATTAAAGCCTAAATCAATTTTTCTTGTAATCAAACCCTTCATAAAATTCAATTAAATCTTCAATAAAATTTAATTGAGTCTATAAATATTTGTTTTTGGACCTTTCTTCTACAAATTAAATTTTCTTTGTCAACATGGCTCTTCAACTGTCAAAAATATACTGTCAAATTTCAATCTTTGTATTTTTGAACCTTCTCAACCAATTTCCAGGCGCTCCGACATCCCTTTCTCACTGTTATTATTTTTTATTTTTTATTTTATTTTTAGTCAAAATATATTTTTTTGATTTTTGGAATAGAAAAGGTGAATTTAGAAAATAACCCAAAAATAAGTTATGACAATTGTGGACCACACTGTAGATATTCAAAGGACCATGGAGGCGTTGTTTGTTCTACTTTTTATTCCAAAAGTTGTTGGCGAATGTTTGGTCAAGGCTTGACCACCTGACCCAAGCTATTGGATTTCTGTTTAGGATACTTTTAGGATAGTTTAAATGTTTTTTTTAGAAAAAATAAAAAAAAATATTTATAAAAGAAATTAATTAGTGTAATATCCCACATCGACGGGTGAGGATTTAGTAGTTGACCTTATTAGTAGTGCTAGTTGCTGACTTGTCAAACGCGTTTTGAGGCCATGTGTGGTAACCAAAAACAAATTTGTGAGGGCGGTAAGGCCCAAAATGAACAATATCTGGCAGGTTGGGCTGGGCTGTGACATTTGGTATCAGAGCCGACCTTACTGGTTGTTCGGTTATGCCGACGGGGTCATTGGGCTCCTTAAGGGGGTGGGTTGTAATATCTCACATCGGTGGGTGATGATTTGGTAGTTGCCCTTATTAATAGTGTTGGTTGTTGATTTGTCAAACGTGTTTTTAGGGCCATACATGATCATCAAGAACAAATTTGAGGGGCAGTAATGCCCAAAGCGGACAATATCTGGCAGGTTGGGCTGGGTTGTGACAATTAACATTTTTATATAAGATACTTCAAGGATAGTTTAAATGTTTTTTTAGAAAAAATAAAACAAATTTATTAAAAAAATTAATTAGCATTTTTGTTTAGGATACTTGAAGAGTAATTTAAATATATTTTTTATAAAAAATAATTTTTTTTAAAAAACATTAATTAGAATTTCTATTTAGGATACTTAAAGGATACTTTAAATGTTTTTTTTATAAAAAATAAAAAACATCAATTAACATTTCGGTTTAGAATACTTCAAGGGTAGTTTAAAGTTTTTTTTTATAACAAATAAAAAAATTAATTAGGCATGGATGCTAAACCCAAATTTCTTGGGTCTGGCTTGGCTGCCAGACCTAAGAGCCTAAAAAAATAAATGAAAGTTTTTTAAAAATTAATTAGAATTTTTTTTAGGTTCCTTCAAAAATAGTTTAAATATTTTTTTATAAAAATAAAATAAAATAATAGAAAAGGATTAATTATGATTTATGTTTAGAATATTTCAAGGATAGTTTAAATATTGTTTTATAAAAAATAAAAATAATTAATTAGCATTTCAGTTTAGAATACTTCAAGAGTACTTTAAATATATTTTTTATAACAAAAAAAAATTAATTAGGCATGGACGCTAGTCCCAATACTCTTAGGTAGCATTGGGTGTATGGTGTCCATGCCTAATTAATATTTTTCTATAAAATATTTTACATCAGATCTAAGCCTTTAAAAAAATAAAAAGATTTAAAAAAATTAATTAGGATTTATATTTAAGTTACTTCAAGGATAGTTTAAATGTTTTTTTAATAAAAAAATACAAAAAATTAATTAGAATTTATGTTTGGGATACTTCAAAGATAATTTAAATATTTTTTTATATAAAAATTAAAAAGAATTTATAAAAAAAATTATTTAGGATACTTCAATGATAGTTTTAATATTTGTTTTATAGAAAAAATAACTTTAAAAAAAAAATTAATTAGAATTTATGTTTAGGATACTTCAATGATAATTTAAATGTTTTTTTTAGAAAAAATAAAAAATATTTATAAAAAAATTAATTAGGCATGGATGTCAGACCCAATACTTTTGGGTCTGCTTGGCCACCAGATCTAATTTTCTTGAATTTAGCATTGCTGCCAATCCTAATGCTCTTAGATGACCATTAAATTCGAAAAGCCTATAATAAATTAAAAAAATTAAAAAAATAATTAGAATTTCTATTTATGTTACAATAGTTTAAATGTTATTTTTTTATAAAAAATTAAAATAATTTATAAAAAATATAATTAGAATTTTTATTTAGGATACTTCAAAAATAGTTTATTTTAAAAAAAAACATTTATAAAAAAAATTATTTAGAATACTTAAAGAATAGTTTAAATGTTTTTTTATATAAAAAATTATAAAAAAATTATTTAATATTTATATTTAGAATACTTTAAGGTTTGTTTAATTTTTGTTTTACAAAAATATAAAGACCATTTATAAAAAGAAAATTAATGAGGATTTCTCTTTAGAATAACTTTAAGAATTATTTAAATGTTTATTTAGAAAAAATATTTATAAAAAAATTAATTAACATTTCTGTTTATGATACTTTATTATTATTGAATCTGATATAATCGCCAAACTCAACTAGGCTCAAAAGACTTGAATTTGATATTGTCACCAAACTTAAGAGATTGAAGTTTGAATTGACCATTAGATCCAACTATCTAGAGTCTAGTATGACGGCCAGATTAAAAACACTTAAAATATTCTATATGTATTTTTTAAAAAATTTATTATTGACTCATCCAACTGTCTTGAATGTATTGTGATTACCTAACTCAAAATTCTTAAAATATTCTATATATTTTTTAAAAAAAATTTATATTAAAAAAACTATTATTGAATCAATGCAGAGCGCCACCAATGTGCTAGTCTCCATCATGACACCACCTATGAACCTAAATAAACAACAAATTTACAACTTTAGCCCTCAGAAACCCAACCAGATCCATGTAATTTCTCTGAAACTGAACTAAAAAAATTCAATAATTCAATAGTCATAAATCCCACTTAAAATAATCCAAAAATATCCCAGAAAACACAAAAAATAAAATATTTTTATTACAAATTCCCAATTCCAACCCCAACCAACAACAACCTCATCCTGGTCCCCTTTTGTCATTCCCACTCCATCTTCGCGTGTAGCCTCACACCAACCCCTCAAATCGTTCGCTCCCCTCATCCTTCGCATCTTTATCATTCCTAATGAGGACCTCAATCAATAAATTGTGATAGTTATTGCTGCCTTTGTCGCTGCTATTATTTTCGTGGATGATGGCTATTGTGGATGCTATTGGTGGATGCTTCGATTGCTGCGAAGGCTTCGTGACGATTGTTGTTGTTATTGGTGGATGCTCATACCATTGTGGCGGCTGTTGTTGCCACCAAAGTTGGAAGAGATAGAGAGGAGATGGACGCTTTTTGCTATTTTCTATTCGATTGTGGGTGTTGTAGTTGGTGCTGGTGGGGGAGAGAAAGAGAGGAGAAGCATGGCAATGCCAAAATAGTGGATTTTAGGGATTTTTTGGTTTACGAATTTGTTTTTTGTTCCTCTATGACTTGGCATCGAAAATCATTTTTGTTGGATTTTGATGGAAGGTGGCTATGTTTTGCTGTGGATGGACAATTGTGTTGTGTGTGGTCGTGAGTATTGCAGCGGAATGGAGCTGAGTTAAAAAGAGGAGGGAGAGCGAGAGAGAGAGAGAGAAGAGAAATGGATTTTAGCTGAAGAGAAAGAAAAGAAGAATTGTCTTTATGAAAATTGATATAAAAAAATATTAATTTAATAATTTTTAATTAAAAAGACTCTTAAAAAGTTTTAAAAATAGAAGCTGAAGCGAACACAACCATGTTTTCCTCCGGCCTCTGCAGAGTTTCGTACGACGAGTACACGTACCTCAAGGCTCAAGGATAGGCCATTTAATTCTATCAAATTTCACCACCCATAAATGCCATCATTATCACGTCATAAATCAATATTAATCAGAAAGAAAAGGAATGGTGAAAAGAGAAATGATAAGAGATTGAATATTCGGTTTTGCTTTACTCAGGTACTCTTCTTTTTTTTTTTTTTTCTCCTTTCTTTTCTTCACTGTATGGTTTCGTTGGCTAGTGTATTGAGTAAAAGTCCTAGAGGTGGAACCACCCTTTACTTTAAGGCAGGGAAGGAGTTATGATTATTTCTTAGAAGGTTAAAAATTAATATAATAATATATAATATTTATTTTAATTTATTGTATATGAGTTTTAAAAAAAAATATACATAATTTAGTTTTATTCAAATAACTTACTATAAATATATAATGATCTTTGTATAGGGTAAAAGGTTTGAAGCAATACCAAATTAACTTAAAGCAATGAAGTTAATTTCATCTTCATAATATATCCATCACTTTAATATTGTTAGTCTTTATACCTATTAAATATAAACAGACAAAGTATATAAGAAACATTAACTAAAGCGAAACATTATTTATGTTTGACAAACTTTGAAATAAAGCAAAAAATAATAAAGAATGATTCTTAATAATGTCGATTCTAGTAAGAGGTTGCTCACTAATCAACACAAATTCTTTGTAAACTGAAGCACATTGGGGCTGATCAACCATAACATCAACATTACACATTGGAGTTGGTTCACTAGGCTATGAGTTATCAATATTTTTTTTTCAAAAAAAGAATTAATTCTTCTTATTTTGTTCATGGTTCAACCTGAAATCAAAACATATATCGTGAGAAAAAATTGATAATTTTGGCAGCTTTACTAAAAACAAAATATAAAAAAAATCCAAGCATAATCAAAACAAACCAATAAAATATATCTAATTAATTAGAAAAAAAATTCACTATAACAAGAATTCAAAAAAATTGGTAGAACTAGCAAATCTGAGAACAAAAAGGAGCAAAAATGGTAGAATTATAAAAAAAACCTCATCAAATTATTAAAAAACATCTCAAAACAAAAATAGATTTTAAATTTAAATTACTTTATTTTGTTTGATGAAAGATAAATTAATTGGTGGCTCTGCTTCAATCTTTTCGCAGAAAAATTTTACTTGCGATTTGTATTTTTATTTTTGTTTTTGACTAGCTACAGGATGTATTATATTACTTTTATAGATGATTACACAGGGTATTGTTATACATATTTGCTTAAGAGCAATATGAAGCTCTTGAAATGTTTAAACATTACAAAAATAAAGTTGAAAATTAACTTAACAAAACGATAAAGGTAATAAGAAGTAATAAAGGTAGAGAATACAAGGCACCATTTGGTGAATTTTGTTCCCAAAATAGTATTATCCATTAAACTATTGCTCCTTATTCACCATAATAAAATGACATTGTAGAACATAAGAATAAAATATTAAAAGAAATTATCAATGCTGTTATAACCCAATTTTGGCCGGTTAGCTTTTAATTTAATTTTACAAGGATTAAATTTTAAAATTAAAATACCAGGGATTTATTTCGATAAAAAGTGTAACTTGTCAACTTGTGGAAAAACTAGGGTCTACAACGTGTTTTGTCATTTTCTCCTTATCATTAAGATAATGATAGTTATCCTTTTTTGAATTTGATTCTTAATCAAATTTAAATTTCAAAAAAGAGAATGAGTTTGTTTAAAACTTTCTTTCCTATACGTCATGAGACTCTTGCACTATAAGTACAAATCTCAGTGCATGTGCACAAGCGAGGAGGCTATTACAAGAAACCCTAAAGGAGATGACAAAAACCTAGAGGAGGCCATTTTAAGTAAAACCTAAAAAAAAAAAAAAGAAAGAACAAACACAGGATAGAAAACCAGAAGGCATATAGACGCAAATAGAAGAAAGCGTTAGGACGAACTAAAAAAAGGAAAGAAAAGGGACAGAAAGAAAGACTAGGAAAGATGAAGGAAAAATAGAAACATGAGAGAAAACAATAGTAGTCGGCCAACCCTCCATCACCTTCGTCTTCATCTTCAAATAACAACACAAGTAAGCTTTCCCAGTGTAATTCTTTGGTGAGCATTGCATTACACAGTGTGAAGATAATTATAATTACCTTTGAATTATTCACGCATGCATACTTCTTTGCCCAACCGGGTCACAAGCTTGGGCCAGTGACCAGGCTGGGCTAGATGGGTCCAGCCCAGCTCGTACGATAGCATTTTAGCTGGGTTCAGAGTCGGGAACATGATAGGAAGAATAAAAAAAAAAGAGGAATAAATTTTTAGCAATTTAAGACAAAATCAGCAATGCAGTCTGCCTCGGGTAGGAGACTTAAGGGGTGATAATATCTTTCATTTCGCGTAACCAATCTCGTACCATAGAATCTCTGTTAACCAAATAGGGTTCCTAGTGACCATAATACTAGGTGACAACTCCTTGAACTAAATAATTTTCCCCAAAGAACAAGATGCCAGATATCTGTTTTTTTTTCTAGATTATTTTTAATCGGTCGCCATGATGTCCGGGTGTGACAGAATGATGATTCCACTGGAATTTTTAGGACTAAGCTTTGCTATTTATCTTTTTATTATTATCTCGTTTGTTGTGCTTGTTCAATTTATTTGATTGCCTTTACTACTTTAGCATGTATTCCTGTTTATATTATCATGCATCACTTCAAGAGCACACACCTTGAAATTTAGGATATGTGGAGAAGTAACGGTACCCCAATGGTTTTAGCTTGGGTAAGACTCGGAAACTATCCATCTCTTGTTTGATTGTTTACTCGATGGTGGTTAATATGCCAATTTGATATTACTTAGGGCCTCTATCTTCACACTACCTATAAGCCTTCTATCGATCTTTTGAGGATGATCACTGAGCATGTAAGAGACCTTTTGAGACTAAATAGTAACATATCCAGGTGATGCACTTAACTACTAGAACTGACCTGCTAGGTTGTACCTCGTGTAATCTCACTATGGCTAGCCCAAGATGCGGCATCTTGAATTCCAAGACCATTGGGTGGCAAATGCTCATCACATATGATACAAGAGTTTGAGTTATTATAGTTGACAAGAGGGAACTAACTTGAATTGAAACCTGAAAGGTTTATCAAAAGCTCAAACTTAAGCAAAACTGGACAAGTATCCCCTCGTTGGCATGATAATGACATCAGGTTCCTAAAATCCATGAATATAGACCATTTCCACCCTGTGACGGGCGAGTCCACATTAAATCTGCATTTTCCTTGTTGATAACATCATCACTTGCACATGATTGCATAATTTTCATTTAGCGGGTTGAAATATAGGTTCCTCATTGAAATGCACCTATAACACTCGACTGTGAAAAAGACAAATGGAAAAAAAAAATAAAGCCCAACACCGAAAAGATTTGGAAAGTCTTAAAGAAGAAGTTGCAAAGTTTATTAGTATACTCGAACAAGGCTTGAGATCTAAATCTAGAGAAGCAAAGTTTACAGCTCAGCCTGAGCCTTTGCTTGCAAATCCCTAGAATCTAGGGTCAAATGAGGTGTCATTTGAATCTCAACTGGTTACGTATTTCCAAATTGCTCAACTAACATATCTTATAAAAATGTTGTCTACCATTGACTTTACAATGAAGAAATCTCAAAAGGACAAGATGGTAAGAGAAGATGACCTGGATAATTGGTTGCCCTAGAGCAAAAGATGAGGGCATTCAAGGGAACTAGCCTACATGACCATATAAAGACTACTGAGATGTGTTTGGTGGCTAATGTAATCATCCCCATAAATTTTATAGTGCCTGAATTCGTCAGATATATAGGAACTCAATGCATTGTAACCCATCTCAAGGCATACTATAACAAAATGATTGAGGTGGTTTATGACGAGAAACTATTGATTAACTTCTTTCAAGACAATTAAAGTGACTCTGTCTTTACTTGGTATATGCGGTTGATCAATACCAAAGTAAAAAAGTGGAAGGACTTAGTTGATGCTTTCATTAGGCAATATAAGTTCAATATGGATATGGACCCTAATAGGTCAATCTTGCAAGTTATGGAAAAGGACAACAAGGAGTCCATAAAAGAATACACCTAAAGGTGGCATGAGACAGCCGTACAAATTAATCCTTTTTTGTTGGAAAAAGAGATGATTAATTTGTTTGCCAACACTTTTAAGGCCCCCATACTTTAAATACCTGATTGGAAGCTCTGCACAACATTTTTCTGACCTGGTTGTGATAGTTGAGAGAATTAAACAAGCCATCCGGTTAGGAAAGATTGCTGACTTAACTAAGGAGAAAAGTTTCACTGGAAAAAAATAAAGAAACTGAGGTTCACAATATCGAAGGTGGTTATAAAGGCGAGAGAAAGAACTACCAAAACAAAGACACCTGGAGATCAATTATCTTGAAGACGAAGCTAGAGTGTCATTAGGCCAAGACTGGACTAAGTATGACCTCAACTAACTATTGAAAATGTGCCCCTGTTGAGGAGTTCATAGTAGAGAGATAATTGGAATATTCTAGAAATTCCAATCAATGATTGCTGAGTGTTTAACCCTTTCATGTATTACCTTGCTAGTAATCATAACTTAAGATGTTAGTATAAGGTTTTTGCTATTGAGCCTTTTTTCTAAAATTTCAATAAAATAATGAGTTTGACCTTTAATTATGTACCTTCCTTTAGTTTATAGCCAAATATCCTGAAAGAGGTTCCCTCTAAGAACTCACAAACACACTTTTGAAACTTCGCGTGATCTCATAAACGTGATTCATTTCTTTTACCAAAATCTTTTCCCCTGGTGGAATTTTGAAAAAAAAATTAAACTTGCATTTTGATTTCAAAAATGATTTGATGTTTATTTAGAACAACACTTTTGACATTTTACTTGTAGAATGACACATAAATCAAGCAACTCCTTCATTGAGGTGACTAAACTCTAAACTAAAGTGCACGAATATAAAATGAATTTTCACCTTCACACCATGACTTTTGAACCATGTATTTTAAATGCATGAATAATGATATGTAGTGAACTCGTTACTCATAGACTAATAAAATGCATTTCTTTGCAAAAGTCCAAACCATCATACTAGACGAGGTCAAAGTTTATTGATCTTAATTATTTGCTCTTGAAATGAGGAAATATCATCTTTGTTATTCTTTTCACATTCTAAAATAAGTATATCCCTTGCGGTCCCTTTTCGAGCCTGAATAATTTTTTTTTTTCATGAAAAATCTCAACTAAGATCATACCCCACACTGAGGGCAAGTGAAAATTTCAATGATAAAAAAGGATAAAAAGTTGTGAGCCAAAAAGACAAAAGAGCCTAAGAAACTCAAATGCTAGAGGGCATGCCCAAATCACAAGGAAAAGTGATGGTCAAAACAAAGTGAGTATGCCCCAGCCAAAATAATAAAAAAGGAAAATCAAAGAAGAGCAGCAAAAAGAAAAAGAAAAGGATGAAAGACACAAAGAGTCAAACTGCTAATAGTGATCATCATTCTTTAAAACCTTGAAACACTCTTTGAGCCTTATGAATCCTTTTCTTTCATAGCCAAGAACCACAACCTACGTTACGTGCCTGTAGAAATCCTTTTTAATCAAACAAGCAAGCAATCTAAAACAATAAACCAGAAGGCACACAAACACAAACAGACGAAGGAACAAACACATGATAGAAAAGCATAAGGTACACAGACGTAAAGAGGAGAAAACACTAGGACGAACTAAAAAAAAGGAAAGAAAAGGGACAAAAAGAAGACTAGGGAAGATGAAGGAAAACAGAAACATGAGAGAAAACAACAACAGCTGGCCAACCCTCCATCACTATTATCTTCGTCTTCAAATAACAGCATAGGTAAGCTTTCCCAATGTAATTCTTTGGTGAGCATTGTATGACATAATGCAAAGGTAATTATAATTACCTTTGCACTGTGCAGCATGCATGGGTGAATTGTTCACGCATGTATACTGCTATGCCCAATCGGGTCATTGGTTTGGGCTAGTGACCAGGCTGGGCCGACTGGGTCCATCTCAGCTCGTACAGATGGGCTAGATCTAGCCTAAAAAAAGAGTGGGCCGGATCTGAGCCTTAAGCCTAGCCGACCCAAATTGTGTTTGCTAAAGGTGTGTTTGGCAAATAATGTCTAGGCATTTGGAGTGAAGAATGTCAGGGCCACTTATCAAAGAGTAATGACCACCTTATTCTATTATATGATGCATTAAAAAGTGGAGGTACATATGGATGACATACTTTCCAAATCAAAGAAAGAAAAAGATCATGTGCAAGTATCAAGAAAGTTGTTCGAGAGGTTATGAAAGTTTCTATTAAAGTTAAATCCCGCAAAGTGTTCATTTAGAGTAAAAACAAGAAAACTATTGTGTTTCATAATGAGTAGTCAAGGAATAGAATTTGATCCAAACACAGTAAAGGCAATCCAAGATATATCAGTGTCGAAGACAAAGAAAGAAGTAAGGAGTTTCCTTGGGCATTTGAATTACATAGCCCGATTTATATCCTAACTTATGATGACTTGCGAGTCGATATTTTGATTACTTAGCTTGTTAACAACTTCTTGGCAATCACCATTCTACACCCTTGGATTTTTCTTTCTAAGTAATCAGAATATCTTGGTATTGAAAAGATCTTGCCAGCGTTGGGAGAACATCAGAGCAAATAAGGGCCAAACTATAAAGGACCATACGTTTTAAAGAAAGCCTTCTCTAGAAGAGCTTTAATTTTGACCAAGATAGATAAAGATGATTTTCCTAAGATTATAATCTTTGATGTTTTAAAGTATTATGTATAATGTACTTTGTCAATAAGTCAATAAAGATCAAAGTTTTGCTAGGAATTCTTTGATGTACTTTCTCTTTTATAAACTTTCCACATGATCTTTGATAGATACATGTACCCTTATTATTGTTGTTATTCTTGTAAATTGATGATATTGTTAATAATGCATGGGATTATAGGAAACTTCTTTAACAAGTTGTGTTCAGTTTTTAATTTTTTTGTTTTTACGAGAAACTCATTGTTATTAGTGATTTATATTTTTGAGTAAATTGTAAATTAATCTCTTTAATTTCGAGAAATGAATTAGTTAGTTTTTTTTTGCTTTAAAAATTAATTATTTAATACTTTGATTAGTGTTGATTATATTTAATTTAATATTACTTTATTCTAAAAAATATGTTCTTTTCTCATCATTTTTTTTTTCATAGTATCTATCTATTTTTTTTAATAAAAACCTAAAATAGATGAAAAGAATTAAATAATTATTTTTAAAACAAGAGGGGCTAATTAATTTGTTTCTCAAGACTAGATAGTTTAATTTATATATTTACTCATATAAACTGGACATGTGAATGACATATATCATTTGGTTGAAACTTATTCAAATAAAATAAAGGATAAAAAGATTTGTTCATGTTAAAACCTTCAAAAGATAAAAAATATAATAAGTTTTTGATAAAAAGTTTTTGTCACATATTAAAATCTTCAAAGAATAAAAATATTATAAATATAAACTTCTCAAATACTTTTTTTTTTATTTTAACGTGAGTCAGCTTGCGTGCACTTCGATTAATCTCACGGGCTCTGAAGTTAACGACCATGTAGCCTCCAATAACCATCATATTAGCAACCACATGACTCAAATCTGAGACCAACAGGATGAGCAAACCTTTTAATCCTAAATTCTTACGACTGTATCAAATATTATATAATTTTCTCAAATACTTAATTTTATTTATTTATATGTTTTATTATCAAAAGATTATTCCAACTTTTTACCGTAAGCTGGGACCCAAAGACATTGTCTTTACCGATTCCATGGATAAGTTGGATTTGATAATTTTGACAACTAGGGTAGCCACTTTCCCTTTTCTCCGCCGAGCAACTTTAGACATCACTCACATAAGTGGTAAGAATGGCCATGATCAGTCCAAAAGAGAAAAAAGAAAGAAAAAAGAAAAAAAAGGCAAAAAATCAACTAGCCTAACGGACAAAACAAAAGAGACGTGGACGCAGGAATAGAGAAGGGAGAAAATTTAATTGAACGTTATGCATATTTGGTACGAGCCCTGCCCCATTCTTTATCTGGTCCCACTTTCCTGCATAACCCTTTCACTTCACTTCCCAATCTTTTGTCCTGTTCTACTTTTTTATTATTGCAAGGAAATCTCTTTAATTTGCTCTCTCTCCTACAAGAAGCTGTGTTTGTGACTATGATAGATGTTTTTTCTGATAAAAAACAAACACGAAAGTTTGTCTTGTTTATCAATGGTAGGTCATGGGTCGCTATAAAGGAGCGTACATCTTCCATAGATAAATTTTCACAGCAAAGCCCCCCTCCTGTTATTATTATTATTATTATTCTTCTCCTCTGCCTCGAACTCCCCATCTCTCTCACTTTCAGCTCTTAAACCAACTCCTGTCCACAGATTAGCTTGCATTCCAATGACGAATGAAGAAAGCAGTACCAGGTCAAGTAATTCAATATGTACAACATCATCGTCGTCGTCGTCGTCGTCGTTTGCCACTACCATCACCAACAAGCTCAAGAAACAAAACCCAGTGGACCAAAAATCGAGAAAGGCGAGAGACTGCAGCGAACACGCAGTTTATAGGGGTGTTAGAAGGCGAGCCTGGGGCAAATGGGTGTCCGAAATCCGCCAACCTCGCAAGAAATCACGTATTTGGCTCGGAACATTCCCTACGCCAGAAATGGCTGCTCGTGCTCACGACGTGGCTGCCCTGAGTATTAAAGGTGACTCTGCCATTTTGAATTTTCCAGAACTTGCTGCCTCATTACCGCGCCCGGTGTCATTAATGCCACGTGACATTCAAGCAGCTGCGGCGAAAGCTGCTGCTATGGTCGACTTTAACTCATCGTCACCACCCTCATCATTGTCGTCGTCATCGGTATCGGTGTCTGAAGATGTGGCAGAATCCGAGGAAGAATACTTGAGTGAAATAGTGGAGTTACCGAATATAGAAGGAAGCTTTGACTCCCCTGACCAGTCACAAACCGAGTTCATGTTGTTTGACTCGGTTGATAGGTGGGTGTATCCACCACTAGACTTGAGTGGAGAATTTTGCGATCAGTTACTGGGCCTGGAGAGCTTGATTCCGAGCAACTTTGGAGGATCTGAGTTGAATTAATGGCTAATGAAATTGGTGGTGTGCTTGCTTTTTATTCTGTATTTAATTTTCTGCTTCTATATAGATCATCCATAAAAATGTTTGGCTACTAGTCATCATTTTTATTCTTACTACTGTAATATGATTGATAATACTGTTTCCTAGACTAGCTAGATGCTTTCTATATATATCACACACATAGATCATAGACGCTAGCTAGTGCTTTGTAAAATACACAGCATGCATGTTTGAATAAATATGACTTTAGATGTGTAATATAATTATTTCAAATACTAATTAATTAGTTTTCTGTATTAATTTGGTGATTATATCAAGAGATTGTAGTAATAAATTGTGATTAGCGGTCCCATCTACCATAAAATCACAGTAATTAATACAGAGGCTTCACGTAATATCAAAATCTTTTAATCTTAGCATCTAGTAGATGGTAGCAAGAACTTGAAATTAAAAAATTTGTTTTTTTTATAATTTTATAATTATTAGACATTTAAAATTTACATGAATATTAATTTTAAAATTTAAAAATTAATAAAAATATATGTAAAATAACTCGAATATTTATATTAATAAAAAAAAAATGTTGACGAGTTTACATTAAACGAGTGGGTTTTGGTAAAATCCTCAGCAAAGGACTTCTTTCCATATTTTACTTCTCCAATTACCAAGAAAGGGTTAAAGAATAAAAAGGGTACGAATGGGATATTGCTGATACGAAGAAAATATCTTGATGGCCTGGTTTTAACAAAGAACATGTGGTGGGCCATGATGGTCTCTTCCAGAGTTAAGATTCTTACAACAAGAAACACGACATGTATTTAGAGTTAGTGGTTATTAAAATAATATATATTTTTTTATTTTTTAAAAAATATTTTTAATATCACACCTCTAAATAATTTAAAAATATTAAAAAAGATTAATTCTTTTAAAACACAAAAATATACTGTCTCTTGTTCTCTTGTACCGTTTGTTCTTCCGTGATTTAAAGTATCCTTCGTTGCTTCTTTCACGTTTATTTTATTTTGGCGTATCCCAAATTCCATTCTTTTTCTTGTATAAAGAAACCTCTCTTGAAACAGTCATAGCTGCCGTCAAAATCAACGGAGACAACTTCTCCTCTTTTATTATTCATGATTTTATATTTTTTTTTTCTTTTTTTTTCTTGTGTGGGTGTGAATAAATCTAGATAATGGATTTAGATTTATGTTGTCGCATATCTACTTTTTGTTCCCCTTGCTCGTTAATGTTTTTCTCCTTTTAAATCAAGGTCTAATAACTTTTTTACCTAAATGGAAGAAATGATACTTGTCAATGATTTTGGATCTTCTATCAACAAAGCATATTAGTCCAGTATATTCCCTCATTTATGATGACTCAAATTCATTTGTGTGCATGAATTGTAATTAGTTTTTATATAGATAGCCTAGATTTGAGAATTTCAGAAGTTTTTTTTGTATTTTTTTTATTAACATGGATGTCCAGGCTAATTTGCGCGTCCCTTCACTAATCCCACGAGCTCTAAAGTTAACGACCACGTAAATCTCCAGTGGCTCTGAGAGACTCAAACTTGTGACCATTAAGGAACAAACCTAAAGTCTGACTAGTTGATATTGCCAAATATTCTTTTAAATAACAAGTTATAATTTTCTAGATATAAATTGAAATAATATTTATTTAATGTAATAAAATCATTGTTTTTTTTTCTAAAAACATACTATTTTCTCTGTAATTAAATTAAATAATTATAAACACTTTTCTTCTTTAACTATTTATAGATGGATATATTTTAATTAAAAATTATTTTAAAAAATAATATATACCACAATTCTAAATACACAACATACCTTTAATAATAGTATGTTATCAATTTAGAATTTATTTGAAGTAAATATTGTTTTTTAAAGTATTTTTTTACTTCAAAATATATTAAAATAATAATATTTATTTATTTTTTTAAATTTATTTTTTATAGTAGTATATTAAAATAATTCAAAAACATAAAAATTAAATTAAATTAAATTAAATTGCAATATCAATATTTTAGTGGCGCCATCATGTCGTCACCTTCTCTCTCATTGAAATACACGAGGAATGCAAATTGCAGAAAGTGCCGTTGGAACTTGGAAGGTTCGAAGCTTGTTGATGTGACACAAGCGGAAGGTACCGTTGCAAGTTTTTTTGAAATTCATTGACTTTCCATGTGAGATGATGACAACAGTGTGAGCGACAAATTTGCACAGACATTCGGTGTATTGGACGTGAAATGTAAACAACTTTCTTTTTTTCATATATAAAAAAACTGTTTCTTATAAAAAAAATATTAAATTAAAATTTTTTAAATATGTTGATAATAAATGTAAAAAAAATAAAAATTTATTTCAATAAATTATTAATTAAAAATTACTTTTTTAAAAAATTATCCATCGTATTACTAAACATATAAAATTAAAAAGATTCAAATAATGATTAGGATGCTATTATCCTAAAACCAAGGCAGGACAATTCCTTAATACCACGAACCATTATAAATTTAATTAATTAATCATCATAAAAAAATCGTTTTGATTTTCTCTTAAACTAATGCAATCAGACGACTAATATTAGCAAAAATAGTCCAAGCTAACCATCAAAGCTTTGGATATAACTTTCAAAATTCACCTCCAATCAAAACCATTTACTAGAAATATTTCTCTTTAATTCATGATACACACACGTGTGTGTGTGTGGGGCATGCCCGTTTTCCACTTGTTGATGTCTATCCAAATTATGTATTCATTTTGAACCATTTATAAGAACATATTGGATGTCGATCCAAATTATTGCATGAAATGAGGGTTTGATATTAAAGGTACATATTGTACAAAATTATCACAAATAAAGTTATGTGATTTTGATTTGGACAATTGAATACTTGGATATCAAAACACATTTATCCTTTCATCCAAAATTGATAAGTGAATATTTGTTGTTTATATTTTTGTGGCTAGAAAAATCATTAGACAAAGTGGGTTTGGCATAACACATTTGGATTAAACAATTAACTAAACTCAAGGTAACGTCGGTCTAAAAAAATACCAAACTTAAGATGTGCATGAGCTCAACAATCAGTTGAACCCAATATAACATGGATCTGACAGTATGTCAAACCCAACACACTTGGATTTGACAATTAGCTGAACCCAAAGCAACGTCGACTTAGCAAAATGTCAGACCCAATATGTTTGAGTTCAACAATTAGCTAAACCTGAGATAACATTGGTCTAATAGTATACCAGACCCAACACACTTGGATCCGACACTTAGCTGAATCCAATGCAACATAAGCTCGGCAAAATGTTAAACCCAAAAAGCTTGGGTTCAACAATCAGTTGAACTCGAGATAACATGTAATTGGCGGTATGCTAGGCCCAACATACTTTAGTTTAGCAATAAGTTAAACCTAAGGTAATGCGGGCCTGACAAAATGCCAGACCCAATATGCGTGGGTTCAATTATCAACCGAATCCAAGGTAACTTGGGTATAACAATATGTCAAATCCATACGATCAACTAAATCGAAGGTGCTAGTACGTATTAGATAAATCATCATATCCTTTTTTATCGATGTTTGGCTACATCTCAAGTCTTGAGTGTCAAGGGCTAATGAGTCCTATTTTTAGAATGATTACATGATTCATTTATATCAAGGTAATGATCTTCTTATATCCACAGATGTACAAAAGGTCCCTTAAGAGCCTACCATAAGTATCATCTCATTAATGATATGTAAATGATATTTATCCCGTATTAATGATGTGTAAAAGATAGTTGTCTTTCATTACTATGACTGAAAGGAAATGACTTTTCAATCTTTCTCTTCCTTAAAAATGACAAGGTTCAAGGGTTATAAATATCCCTTGAACCATCTAGGTAAGGAATCATTTTTTTTTCTTACTCTAAATAGCTTGGATATACTTCAGAGCATTAATCATCTTAAAATACAAGAACAAACATCTTTGTTCTCAGAATTTAAGGCTCTTTTAAGTCATTTATTGTTTTTCTCATACGTTACTGACTTTATCATCCGAGGGTCTTTAAATCCCCCAATTAGAACTGTTTTTGCAGGTACTTCGTTTTTACCATTATTTTAGCATTTCCTAAGCTAAGGAGAAGAAAATTGTGTTCTTGAACACTTTAATTAACCATTATCCAAACACTAAATAACCTATTACTTGAATATTATTGATTCTGGACATCATTAGTGGCGTTATCCATGAGAAAACATTTAAAAAGTCATAAATAACTATTAGTTAATTGTTTTCCCTATTCCTAATCATCAATGACAAATAATCAGGACACTTTTGAACAAGTTATTGATCTCCTTGCTACCATAAATATTCTTGTGCAGCCAACCTTACAGCAACTTATTAACTAAGCACAACTCCTCACCCAAACAGTGTTGGCAAATTAATAAAATGAAAAAAAATCCACCTAAGCAAGTCTCAGTCTCACATCAACAACCTATTACTCATCCCCATTCACCACCCCAATAGCAGGCTCCACCTAGTGTCCGTAAACGGTTACACTACCCGGAGGAATGTGGGCAAAATGAGCCTATGAGAGGTTTTCAGCCTCAGGGGTCATCAAACCATTCCAATAAAACATACACGTCCTCATAACACTTAGGCATAAAGTGTTCTCTCTAGACTTCCATCTGGACACCATAAAGAAGAAACCATCCATGTATCATGCCTCTCTTCACTAGAAGCTTCAAGCTTTTTTGAACCCTATAGATATATGCATGGCAAGCAACCAGAAGAACATCTCATCCAAGAGGATATCTACACCCTACCAGATCATAAATTCTCTTTTATCCAGACGTGCGTTGAATACTTGCATATCCAAGGACTACATCACTATAAAAATAACTTTGGACAACTATGATGGGCTCACAAATCCCAGGAAACATGTACAAAAAATACACAACAGTCTAGAGCTAGTCGTTCAAGACAACCATTTCATGTGCAAAATCCCCCCTACAACCTTCAAAGGTTTAGTATGATCAATGATCTTTGTGCCAAGCTAGTGGTGTGTCTTAGTATAAGTATTCCCGCAAGAAAAGTTCCACTAAACTCTTTGGAATCACTCAAATAAAGAATGAGCCCACAAGGCCATACATGAAAAGGTTCAATGAGAAAATGTTTAAGATTGAAGAACTAATTGAACTTATAAAGGCATACGCCCTTATTAGTGAAGTAAAGGAAGAAACCTTGTGGAAGGTGTTATACGCCCTACGATAGATGGTTGCTAGAAGTAAATCAAACCATGAAGAATCTCTAAATATAAACACTAGAGAACTCTTCCGACCGAGGTCGTTCCCCCTAAAGGGAACAATCTCATAGGAGAGATATCAACATCAAGAGGAGCAAGAGGAAACTAATGAGGGAATGATTGGGTTACTCTAAAGTGCGTACTATTCCACTGAACACCTCTCTCACTAAAATCCTTGCGAAAATCCAAGGCATATAATTTATCCAACATCCTTCACCCATGAAGTCTCCTCCCAACACTCGTTTATCCAAAAAATACTATCTTTTTCACAAGGAAAGAGGACATGACATTGAAGACTGTTATATCTTGATGAAAGAGATTGAAAGATTGATAGCTAAGGGCTACCTTCATTAATTTATAAAGAAGGATTTTTTCCCCATAACAGAACATAGAGGATCCTGGTCAATCTACATTACCTATGTAGAAGGTGACTCCAATAATAGAGAGAGAAAGTATAAGAAGTAAGTCCTCACAAATATCAGGTTGTCAAACGAATGACACGAGCTAATAGTTTTTACTCTTGAGATAGGTGATTAGTACTTAAAAGTGCATTTTTATCAAGGTTTTATATCATTATTTTGCACTTGAAGTATCAATAACTCCTTAACTAAAGCATGTTTTATAATAAAAAGTCTGATACTATAAGATACCTTTAATTTATGGTAAATGTTTATCTTAAATGCAGGTCTATCACATAAATCTAATGATTGATTGATGAGTTTAACTACTGAAATTAAGAAGACAAAGAGAGGGCGAAGCTTAGAAAAGAGATGCTGGTTTAGTCCAAGCTAGAACACCATTCGGTTATTGGATCATAACTGGATCTGTAGAACTTGGATTTAGGTCTGGTTTATATGGATAGAAAGCTAAGATATAGGTCTAAAACTTTCATGAAGAGTCAAAGATTCAAAAGGACCGTTTTCAAGTTCAAATTGTAGCAACAACAGAGAAGTCGGAATCTGTCCTGCAGCCCAGACACTGTTCAGTGTTCAGCCAATATCTCGAGTTCTAGAAGTCCAAATGCACCCATTATTTTTTAGTTGGAAAGCTGAGACAATTTCCTAGAACTTTCATGAAGATAATCTGTTCAAATTTTGATGTTAGTAATGACGTTTTGTTTATACAAGAAAATAAAGATTGTCACCAAGTCAAGATGTGGCCACCCACTCAACAATTAGTCATCAAATCAATAGTTCTGAATTTTGGCCTATAAAAGGAGGCATTTGCCATGCATTTAGGCATCTTGGTTTTCAGATCAAGATCATGTTCTTGTTCTCGCTCTCTTTATATTTTTGTAATGTTTAAGTTTTGTTTATATTAATCTCGTGTTTATGCTTTTCATTTCCTTTCCTTTAATTAGTTAACTTATATTTTATTTATGTTCTTATCTTGTTTATTTATATTTCTCTCTTTCATTATGTTTAGCTAAGTTTATTATGTCAAGGTGAAAAGGTTACACTAATGGTGTAAGAATAAGTGTAGTATAAACTCAACATGGACTTTAATGTTTGATACTAACATGTTTTGTATTTGTTATCTTGTTCACTTTTAATACTTTGCTTGTTAAATGGTTAATCTAGATTTATGTTGTATAACCCTTGGTATAACAAATACTTGTCACTTTCATAGCTCAACCATATGGTATAACCGACACCTGTGCTATGAAATGAACTTGATTTGTTGTTAACATAAGTTATAATCATGAATACCTGACAACATTTACAAGTATTAGCATTATTCAAATAAGATAACTAATGTAATCATGTTAACAATTTATAATCTGATTGGAACCTCTCTTGTGTTTGGTTTCCAGTTGAGTAATAAAAAGAGTTTATACTATACTTGTTTGAAATACCATTAGTGGATCCTCTAATCTTGACAATTATTTTATCCTTGTTTAATCCTTATATCAATATCACATCTCAAAGCTCTCTTCAACTCCTTTTTTATTATTATCTATTTTTTCATTTGTAGTTTATACAGTTAACCTCCCTGTGGTTCGACCCCAGTCTTGCCGGGTTATTTATTACTTCAACACTTCTATACTTAAGAGAAGACATCAATAGGAAAGAAGTAACTTTTACATAGGAGTAACTTTATATGTATATATGTATGTATGTATGTATGTATATATAAAGGGATGAAATTGTAAATAATAGTTACACTTCCATCATCTAATAACACCTAATGTACTTTGTGATTATAAGTAATAGTAGTAATGACGAGGGTATCTTCATATGTAAAAGTTACTCCTTCGTTATCTTCAAGAGTAAAAACTATATATTCTTCATCACATCCTTCCATCATAGTTTATGACCAACGAAGTTAAATATCACTCTTATATAACGTGTATCATGAATATTTTTTTGAAATGAAAATAAAAATAAATTATGGAAAAGTTAAAAAAATAAATTGACGTGTAGACCAAAGATAAAAAAAAAAAACAAACAAACAAGCTTTGATAATTACTAGCATTTGACCTATGTTCCATCGCATGCAAGATATTTTTTATTTTCTAAAAACATTGTTTATACTAAATTTTTCAATACATTTTTATACATACAAAATTATGTAAAAAAAAAGGGCTAATGTATACATGTAATTAAATAACTTGAGAGCTGTAAGTGTTGATGAAAGAGAAAAAAAGTCATTAACGATAACAAAAAACAAATTTGAAAAAATAAAAAGACAAGTATAGATCAAGATACTTAATCTCGCAAAACGTGATATTTACCCGGTTATGCTTGCTGAATTTATTTATTAAAATTATTTTTTATTAAATCAAATAATAATAGAAATAGACACACATTAAATTGATTGAATAACATAAAAGAAAAAAAATATTATGAAAGACTGCATATATTATAAATATTATCTGAAAATATTTTTTATTTCCAAAAAAAAAAGTTCATCTATATAAAAGATAAAATAAATAAAATTTTAGATGACTCAAAATAATATTTTCAAAAACTAAATACAAACAACACCATTTTAAAACAACAATCTCTATCTAAATAGGTTAAATAAGAAAAACCGGGATCAATATTTGTTTTTCTTCAATTTATATCTAACCTTAAGAAAAACCAAAAGAAAGCCAAAAAAGACTAGGCTCTCGGGCTCATAGCCCAGCTCATCTGGGTCATTACAAAGAAAAGCCCAAGCGCATAAGTGAGCTTCCAAGCCTGGGCCCGCGCATTTGGGCTTTTTTTTAAAAAAAAACAAGTAAACGACATGTCATCCACATGCCTAGATTCCGGCCACCCATTGGTGGCCGAAAAATTAGGTATTAGATTCTTTGTTCATAAAACCTAATTTTTAAGCCATTTTAACCCAAAAACACCTAACCAATATTCTTGAAACACCCATAAATCAACCTATCAACTCAAAAATACTAAAAAAAAGTCCATAAACATGAAATGAAGCCGGGTTAGATTTAGAGTGTGTTTGGTAATGCGGTAGCTGTTGTGGTTGTGGTTTGAAAAAAGTTGTTTTTAAAAAAGTACTTTTAGTTGAGGTTGGTTTGAAAAAATAGGTGTTTGGTTAAAACTGTGGTTGAAATTGAGGCTGAAGAAAAAGTAGTTTAATGTGTTTGGTTAAGAATGCTTTTGAAATTGAGGTTATAAAATAATTTTAAAAAATATATATTAATATTGATATTTTTTAATTTAAATATTGTAGATTTAACTATTTACTATTATATCATGAAATAAATAATACTTTATATAAAATATTTTTTATTGTACCATTAAATTTTTTAAGAGCGCAACAACATAGGTAAAATATAATTAGAAATAAAATTGGGATTGCGATCAAATTCTGCAAATATTACGTCATCAAGCGATCTCTGTCTAATTTATGTAGTGTCATTGAATAATATTTAACACTATTTTTTTGAATAAAACACAATTAAAAATAAAAAATATATTTTTTTTATTTTGTTAGATTGAACCCGGCTCAATGTATTTTTAGCGTTGAGCCGGGCTGGTCCAGCCGGAATAGTGGAGCATGCTCCACTGTCCATGGAAAAAACCCATGCTCCACTGTTCATGGAAGAAAACCATGAACAGTGGAGCTAGCTCCACTGTTCATGTGTTTTCCAGCTCAAGAAGCAGCAAATTGTTGCTTCTTGCAAACTTGTGGTAGTGCCACAATTAACGGTAGGCCCCACCAGAAGAAATCTGCTGTGGGAGCATTACCAAACGGGTGAGTTGCTGTGGTTGCTTCAAACGCAGAAGCAACCACGCAACAAAACACCCACTTAGCTTCCTCAGTTTAGATATATTTTTTAAGGCAACATTGAAGTTCCAAACAAATACCATTAAGCCCCTCTCATTTCATGAAATCTGTGGACAACAAAAAATTTCATTTTAGTGGTTGAAAATGGCCTAAATGTTGCCCTTCTCTCTCATCGCCGGAATTCTACTACCTCTCTCTCTCCCCTCTCTCTCCTCTCTACCAATAGATTGAAAAATAATATAAATAAATTTTTGTACAAAAAATATTTTTTTTGAAATCTAAAGGAACCTAAATTGTAAAAATTGTATTATTTTGAAAGTTTGAGAACATAAATGTATTTTTAAAATATATTCTAATATGTCACCTATGTTTGACGTGTTTTTCATTTTGGTCCATTTTCTTTTAATTTTACCATTGCCTAAGAAATCAAAATTAATTGGTATTCAATTAGGATGAAATCGCTCAAAATTAAACTTTGAGGACCAAAATGAATTATCAAAAAAAGCGCATTGCCATCATAATGTTTTATGTGTGTATGAATAGCGTGGCTCCATAGTACCTCAGCCAACGTGTTTTAGATTTTAAGTAATTTTGAAAATTAGAGATAAAAAAAAAGTTGAAATAAGAACTTGGAAATGAAACCATGAACCAATACTGGATATAAGTGAATATATAACAATTGGACACGTGTTATGATCATGTACATTTAATGGTGATATTTAACATCATTAATCACAAATCTTATAAGAAGGGCATGATGATGAAATTAATATAAAAAATAATATGGGAATCTCTGTAAGCATTTACCTATTAAGAATTCAAATAAAAATACTACATAAATAAATAAAATAATAATATAAAACGTAAATTAAAAAAGTCAGAAAAGTTAACAGAAAAAATAAATAAATAATAAGACAAACAAGATTTTAATCAATTCCCTTATTTCATTTTTTTTTGAATTTTTTAAATTATTTTAATATATCATTCTTTTTCTAAACTCGGGTCAAATAAAAATTCAACAATTACTAGTCAATTGGCACATATTATATTGTGAGTTGGATAAATTGTTTTTCAACACAAAATTTATCTAGGTATTTATAAAGTGTTTTTTAAGAGAAAACAATTTAATCATAAATACAAAATTTAACACATACTGAATGATATCTTTTTTTTTTTTCAAAACTGAGACGGTGATATATTGAAAAAAAATATTTTTTAAAATATTGAGACAACATCATATTTGAATGACTCGAGTCAACTAGCGAAATTCGCGACTTAAATCATTAGACTGTGATAACTTTATAAAAAAAATCAAAATAAATAATGATGTTTAATACCAAATGTTGAAGGATGAAATAAAAGATAAAAATATTCAATTAAAAAAAATTAAAAAAAAGATTCGAGTGAAATTATGTCAACTTATTAAATCCACGATCTAGATCATGTATCTCACTGGATTTAACAACTTTTTGTTTCTTAAATTATTTTTTTATTTAATTACACGACAACCAGGTGTGTGAGACTTTTTTTGCACTAACTAAAAAAATTAAAAAAAAAACAAACAAACAAGACAAGCGCATGGGACTAAAATACAAAAAATAAATGACTTATTTTAAGTTAAAGACATTTAAATAACAAATAACAAAGGATGTTTCTTTTTTTAAAAAAAAAAGTTTAAGGGGCTGGAAATGCATTAAGTAAAAACTAATTAAAAAAAATTAACAATCAGGCTAGACGCGTGGACCTAACCATGCAGCCAAAACCCCCCCCCCCCCTTTTTCTTTCTAATATCACACCATCCAGCCTCTATTTTGTTATAAAAAATACGCGAATGAACTGTTGTCAGCATCCCTAGATTCTAATGATCGGAGGGTCGGTGTAAAATCGAGGCCCTAGTCACTGGAAATCAGGACAAATGTATTTATGCTTTAAAATTTATTTTTCAATATATTTTTCATCCAAAACACCTAAAAAACACGTTATAGGCCTTGATAAAACCATTTACGATCTCAAATAAATAAATAAAAAAGGGTTCGAAAGGCCAAAATAGCCCTAGATGTCAAACTGTTTTCGAGGTTAAAGCTACCATCCCAGGCTATGGAAGGTAAAACAACAACACTTTAGATGAACTCCTCTCATTGAATGGAACCCATGAACACCAAGATCAGTTTTTCTCGTAGCTGAAATCGGCTTTAACTGACATTTTCTCTGTCTATTACCGTTATCTAATGACTTTTTTCTCATCTCTTAAACCAAGAACTGAAAAAAAATAAGAAAAATAAATTTTTAAACCAAAATTGAATTTTTATAAACTAAAAAGACCGTAAATTATAAAACTAAAGTGAACTTTCTGCGTGAATTTTGCAACCACCTTTAAATAAAAGCGTTTTTTTTCTTTTTCTATCCTTTTTCTTTTAACAACAATTTAGAAACAATTGGCCATTAATTTAGCCTCAAAATAACTCAATCAAAGAAAATATAAGTTTAAAAATCAAAATAAAAAAAATTCACTACATTCCACTGAAAGGGAGCACAATGAATTTAACTACAATGATTTTTACATGTGGCGTAGCTTTTGTTAATCTCTTATGCTGGCTCCATTGAAAAGCCACTATTGCATTTGCCGTTACAAGGAGAGGAAAAGTGCATTTGTAATGATTATGGGCTGGGGAATAACTTTAAATTAAGATGTAATTTAAGGCGCCTTCTCCCTTCTTCTTTTTTTTTTTTCTTCTTCTTCTTTAAAAAAATGCTTTCATAAACATTTTTTTTTATTAATATAGGTATTTGGATCAACTTGCACATATTTCAACTAATCCCACGGATTCTGAAATTAACAATTTTATAATTCTTCAATGATCATCATATTAGCAACCATAGAGTTTGAACTTGAAACCACAGGGAGAACAAACCCCTTGGTCTTTAGCTTTTATTATTGGGCCATGATTGTATTTTCTTAATTAAACGATTGAATACTACAACAAAAATTACCAACTGTATACGTGTTTTCGCAAACTTTTCATCACCTTCACCTTATGCAAAATTGGCTATTTTATGCCCACTGCCACCTATTTGCTTTAAAATTGGCAATATTCTTTATTCACTACACACACTCATATTCTTTGTCGACTCCTTACAATTTGACAATAAGATAGTTGCTTTTGAGATTGTGGTGCGCAATTTCAACAGTGTTTAGGCTCAAATAATTGATAGATATATATATATAAAAGAAGAAAAGAATGGGCACGAGATATTGCCTATAAAGTGTGATATCCAAGCGTGCTTCATGATTGTTAGCTGAAATGTCCCGCTCGTATACTTGTGCTTTTATAAGGTATTACATTAATGAATAAATTTGCTTACATTGTTATTGCTGTTGTTTTTAAGACATGACGAGAAGCGAAGACCAAGTTTACGGTTGTTAGTATATGAAAAAATACTGTCAAATTAAAGGCCTGTTGATTTGTTAGATAACATGTCAGAATCATGAACCTTAACCCTAGATGGATTTGGGTGGTGGTTTTACTTTAGGGAGACATTATGAGGCAATTAACGTTTGAAAATGACATTTTCTTTTGTCTTCATTGTAGTTCTCACCATGCTTGCTTGCTTGCTTTCTTTCTTTTCCTTTAAAGCACTGTCGACCCAATGTGTCTATTCTTTTTTGTTTCCTTGCTATATTGGTTTACAGTTGTGTGACTTTTAGCATGCCACTTAATCCTTACCTTTCATTTATTAAGATGTTAATGGCTTTTTTTTTAAAAAACAAATATTTACGAAATGGGTGTATAAATAGGACAATGATAATTTTGAATGGAAATATTGCATTTTTTTACACGTGTATATATGTATAAAATAACACCCAATACTACATGCAACACATTTTCTTCTCTCTTTTACCATCCCTCAATAATTGATTTCTCAGCAAACAAGTCAACCACACAACTATAAATTGATCAAATTGTTCATCTTAGAAAACAAACAAATTTTCTTTGCTCTATTTTTTTTTTTTATGTGTGTTTAAATCTTCTTATCTATTCTCGTAGTGAAGCAAAGTATGTTGAAATCTTAACCCTTAACGCTGAACGGTATAAATCAAGATGCTGAAATTCTTAGTAGTGTGAATATTTCTTGTTAAATATTGATTTCTTTGAATCCTAAACAAAACTAAAAGTGTTTGACTGACTTGTTTAATATGGTTGTAAAATCTCCTTACTATGGTGAGGAGATGTCTTTGCATTATATACTAACGTTACAGCTAAAGAATCATATATAATAGGAGAGGATAAGTGCAAGTAAACAATTTGATAGTTACAAGGATTCTATGTTAATCAGAATGAAGATATCTTAGGGATAACTTTTATCACCCCTTTGCAAGGTAAGCATGGGAGAAGGGAGGACGCGAAGCTTGCTTCAAAAGAGAAAGAACTGCGGTTTGGACACACCTTTTGTAATGGAGTCAGCAAGTTGCAGAGAAGAAGGAACAAATTGTAACTTCAAGGAGCCATTAGCAACAAGCTCGTGTACAAAGTGGTAGTCAATGTGCTTGGACCGTGATCGAGTAACAGGATTAGCAGCCATGAAAATTGCACTTTGATTGTCACAACAGAGAGTATGTGAAGTTGATAACACGAAGGTCTCTGAGTAATTGAACAATCCAAGCAATGTCAGCAGTGGCTACTGCTAAGGAGCGATATTCAGTTATTGCACTTGATCGCGAGACAGTACTTTGTTTCTTGGAAGACCATGAAATTAAATTGGAACCAAGAAAGATTATATAACCAGTAGAGCGACGAGTGTCAGGAAAACCAACCCAGTTAGCATCAGAATAAGCAAGGAGTTCATGAGTGGATTGTTGTTGCAATTGAAGACCATAGTGAACTATGCCTTTAATGTATCGCAAAATGCATTTTAGTGCATGAAAGTGGTCCTCTATTGGAGCATGCATAAATTGGCAAATTGAATTAACACTGAATGAAAAATTAAGCCTTGTGATTGTTAGGTATTGTAATGCACCAGCCAATGAACGAAAAGCAGTAGGTTCAACTATCAAATGCTGTCCCACAACAAATGGTGTAGAGATTGGCTTAACATCAACCATAGAAGCTCACTGCAAGAGATCAAGAGCATACTTTGTTTTACTTAGGAGCAGACCTTGATTATTATGCTGAACTTCAACACCAAGAAAATAATGAAGAATATCTTTCAGTGAGAACTTCTTGAAAAGTGAAGCAATAAACTAATGAACCAGAGATGTGCTACCACCAGTAATTATTATGTCATCAACATAGAGGAGTAGGTAGATTATCCTTAGAGTAGAGTGATAGACAAATAACGATGAATCTGCTTTGTTGGAAATAAAGCCAATCTAAAGAAGAAAAGAGTTGAAGCAATGGAACCAAGCTCTCGGTGATTGCTTCAGGCCATACAATGCTTGTTTGAGGCAACAAACATGCTGAGGAAATAAAAGATTAGTATAGCCTAAAGGTTGTTCCATGTAGACTTCATTATGAAAAAGACCATGTAGGAAGGCATTATTGACATCAAGTTGATGTAAACACCAACCTAATGTAAATGCCAATGATAGAATCAGTCGAATAGTAGTTGGGTGAAGAACATGACTAAATGTGTCATCAAAATCAAGACCCTGAACCTGAAAGAACCCTTGAGCCACAAGGCATGCTTTATGATGCTCAATGGACCCATCAAATTGAAGTTTGGTATTGAAAATCCATCGACAACCGATTACATTGTGAGATGCAGGACGAGGTACCAGATTCCATAGCAGATAACCATTCAGGGTGTTTAGGTGTTGATTTAAAGCCTCATGGCTCCTTGAGAGCAAGTAGAGCTTAAAAAGGCTGTAAAGAAGAGCCAATAGTCATAATATGTTGTAACCGTGGTTTAAAGACACCAGTCTTCCCTTTGGTAACCATAGGATGTCTGTTTGTGAGCAAAGAAGATTGGGAAGACTCAGGAGATGTCGAGGCTATGGTGGTAGAGGAGGGAACATACAAAGATGTCTGTTGAGTGGGAGAGGCTGCAGAAACAAGAAGTGATTGATCTGGACTGTCATAGCAGGGCAGACATGAAAGACTAGACACACATTCTACACATTCAGAAAAAATATTGTAATCATTAGTTGAAGGCATTTTACAGACTAGACCATCAATATGAGAAAAAATAGTTTCGAAAAACTTTACGTGATGAAAAATATAGACACGACATGTCTGCTGATCAAAAGATCGAAATCCTTTATGAAGGTACTGTAACCTAAAAAGACACAGGGAGCGGATTTTGAAGATAATTTATGTGGTGAATAATCGTGTAAATTAGGAAAATAAAGACATCCAAAGGTATAAAGCATGGAATAATTAAGTTTCTTACCAAACAATAGATCATAACGAGTCTTACCACTAAATATCGGTGAAGTTGATAAGAAATACAGTAGTAGAGAATGCCTTAACCCAAAAAGATACTGGTATACGAGTATGAAACGTAAGAGTAAGACCTGTTTTTATGACATGACGATATTTACGTTCGGCAATGCCATTTTGACTAGGAGTGTATGCACATGCTAAACGAAGAACAATACCATAAGACTGTAAACAATTTCAAAACTTAGTATTTTTAAATTCGATCCCACCATCATATTGAAAAGATTTTATTTTTGCTGAAAATTATGTTGTAATGTAATTTTGGAAATTGATGAATGTATTAAAGAAATCAAATTTATGTTTCAAAGAAAACATCCAATTAAAAAGAGTAAAGTCATCGATAAAAACAACGTAGTAGCAATAACCATCAACAAAATAAATTGGTGATGGACCTGACACGATCAAAAGATTGATGTCTTCTTCCAAGTGCAGGAGTGTCGAAGTAATAAATAACCCGGCAAGACCGGGGTTAAACCACAGGGAGGTTAATTGTATAAATTATAGACAACAATAACACAACAACATCAATAACAATAACAATAATAGTAGAATAGTAGTAGTAGTAGTAGTAGTAGTAGTAATACTAATAGTAGTAGTAGTAGTAGTAGTAATAATAATAAAGAAGTTGATGAGAACTTTGAGATGGAAGATTAATGTAAGGATTAAACAATGATAAAAACAAATGTCAAGGTTAGAGGATCCACTAATGATATTTCAAACAAGTATAGTATAAACTCCTTTTATTACTCAACTGGAAACCACACACAAAGAAGGTTCCAATCGGATGATTTGTCATTAATAGCTCATTATAAATTGTTAACATGATCATATTAATTATTTTATTTAAGTAACACCAAACTTTTAAATATTGTCAGGAATTTATGATGCTAACTTATGTTAACAACAAATCAAGTTCCTTTCATAGCACATGTGTAGGTTATACCATACGGTTAGGCTATGAGAGTGCCAAGCATTTTTTGTACCAAGTGTTATACAACACAAATCTATATTAATCATTTAAAAAGTAAGGAATTAAGAATTAATAAGATAAAAATGATAAGACATGTTAATAGCAACTTGTTTAGGATATGAGCATTGAAGTCCATATTGAGTTTATATTATAGTTATTCTTACACCATTAGTGTAACCTTTTCACCTTGGCATAATAAACTTAGCTAAACATAACGAAGAAGAGAAACATGAATAAACAAGATAAGAACATAAATAAGATACAAGTTAACTAAGTAAAGGAAAGAAAATGAAAAGCATAAACATGATATTAATGAAAGCAAAACTTAAGCATTACAAAAATATAAAGAGAGAGAGAGAGCAAGAGCAAGATCTTGATATGAACAACCAAGCCCCTAAATGCATGGCAAATGCCTCCTTTATAGGCCAAAATTTAGAACTATTGATTTGATGACTAATTGTTGAGTGGGTGGCCAACTCTTGACTTAGTGACAATCCTTATCTTCTTGTATGAACAAAACGTCATTGCTAACATCAGAATTTGAACAGACTTGAATCATGAAAGTTCTAGAAAATTGTCTCAGCTTTCCAGAAAAAAAAATGGAGGTAATTTGAACTTCTAGAACTCGAGATATGGACTGAACACTGAACAATATCTGGGCTGCAGGACAGATTCGGACTTCTTTGTTGTTGCTGCAATTTGGACTTGAAAACAGCCTTTTTAAATCTTAAACTTCACATGAAAGTTTTAGGCCTATGTCTTAGCTTTCCATCCATATAAAGCAGACCTAAATCAAAGATCTACAGCTCCAGATATGACCCAATTACAGAACAGTGTTCCAGTTTGGACTGAACCAGCATCTCTTTTCTAAGTTTGGCCCTCTCTTTGTCCTTTCAATTTCAGTACTTAAACTCATAAATCAATCCTTTCATTTATGTGATAGGCCTGCATTTAAGATGAATATTTACCATAAATTAGAGTATCTTATATTCTCAGACTTGTTATTATAAAACATGATTTAGTTAAGGAGTTATTGATACTTCAAGTGCAAAATGCTGATATAAAACCTTGATAAAAATGCACTTTTAAGTACTAATCACACACCCCAACCAGCTTATTACTAGTCCCTAGTAATCAAAGCATTAAAATAGAAAAACAATTTGCAAATTCCACAAAGCAAGGCATTCATCATTCAACTTCCATTAATCTATCTAGATAAACAAACTCTTATTAAATTTATATATATGCGCAATACCTCTTAAACAAGATATTAATAAACCTTTCTTTTATGCTCAATATATCAATACATAGTTATGGGGCTTTACTTGGAAGAAAACAAAATTTTTGTTCTGATGTTTAAAGTTAACTTTCTTGGGTTAGGATTATTATCTTTTTTTTTAATATATATACATATAATTTAAAACACAATGCATCTTTAACCCATGTAATGAGCTTTCGGCTGATGACTCCCAGACCAGTTGATCTTAGGGCATTAGGTGTTGAGACACCCCTACGAGTTTAGTAACTCGGGTTGCAGATGTTGATACGTAGATAGTGCAATGTTTGATTCCCTTAAGCTTTTCTCCTCAACCCATGTAACAAGCGTTGGGCCAATAGCTCCCAAGTCAGTTGACTTTAGGGTATTAGGTGTTAAAACACCCATTCGGGCTTAATTGCTTAGGTTAGGGAGGCTACGAAACCAAACTTCTCTACATTTTTATTATCATCATTTTTATTTTGTTTTTTTTATATATTATCTCTTTCCCTTAGTTGTTACCTTTAACAAAAGAACATAAATAATATAATAATCCAATGTGCAACCCATAATCATATGTTAAAGTGTGTGTGTGTGAATAAATGTTTAAGAATACTTGTTAAATGAGTATATGAGCGGAATTAAGTGATAACAATGCGAAAGTTTGTAAACCTGAATATTTCAAGAAGTATTCTGATAGACCTTGTTAAGAATGTTTACTAAGATGCGTATCAAGAGTAAAAGAACTCCTTTACTTTGCCATCCTAGTAAAAATAGTTTTGCAAATGGTTTATGAAATAGAAAACACAGTTAGTTAAATTTTTTTAAAAAAATATCAACTACTACCCTTTCCCCCTAACCAAAACAAGACATTGTCCTCAATGTCCTAAGATAGAAAGGTAGAGTATATAAGACATCACCTGAAACAACGAAGACTGACAAACCTAAAACACACTTAAACACATATAAGAAACAACAAAACACAATTATGAAACCAAAAGACATAAAGTTTTTACAAACGAAGGCTCAAATCCAATCTAAGCTTTTTACGGCTTTCCTTAGTTGACCAATTTATGCGACTTATGGAGGGATCAATTACAGGGATGAAAGATTGTAGTTGGTCAATCAATTGTTCAGCAGTAGCAGCAGAGATTATGATTTGTCGTGCCGAAGATGTTAGAAATTCATGTTCCACAACATGATCAAGAAAAGACAACAACTTATCATAAAAACCATTAACATTTAACAGACCTATGGGTTTATGGTGAACGTGCAATTGGGCCCAAGAAGAAATATGAAAGATCTCTTCCAATGTGCCCAGATCACCTGGTAAGGCAATGAAGGCATTAGCATAGTTAAACATTGCATTCAGTCGATCAGACATTGTGGGGACCTGTAGTTCCTTTCCAATTGTTTTGCTAATGATGTCCCCTTTTGCTAAAGCTTTGGGGACGACCCCCAAAACCTGACTACCTCCTAAAAATACAGCTATTGACACACCCCCATTAACCCAAGGCTGCCTTCTCCATATATTAAATGAATCCTTTTCTCAGTTAGTACCTGACCAAGATGATTTGCTGATTCTAAAAACTCCTTTTTCTTTCCAGGACTGGATCCACCGAAAACACAAATATTTCTTATATGATAACTTGAGGAACCTGCCATTTCTACACACTTCTATATTTGCTGAATGTATGGGTTGAGTAGAAATGAAGGGAAGGAAGAGAAGATTTTATAGATGAGAAATTGAAAATGCAATCATACCACCTATATGTAGGCCAGCTGGAGTCTCTCTCTCTCTCTCTTTATTTATTTATTTATTTTGAAAAAGCATGTGTATGTACAGGTAGTTGTGATTGTGACTCACATCTTCCCTTAGTTTTACGTCCAAGAACGACTTAAACGCCCTTTACGGGTCGAGGATAGGCTTCCCATCCAGTTTTCTTAAAAATTGGCGAACATGGTCTTTTTTAGTTAGATTCCCAAGACTATGTCGAGCATGTTCTTTATGGAATTGTGGCCATAAATCATGAATTGCACGATGCACATCTCTACTAGGATGCGTCTCAAGAGTCAATAGAATATTATCTAAAGACCCCTTACTCAGGACATCCTTAATGAATTGTATTTTATCTTCACGGTTTACAGATACCATTCCTAAAGAACAACATGTTGCATTACAAGTTCATCTGGCACATCTGTGACAGACTTTTAGTCATTTTGCACGATGTTTCTTTGCAAAAGTGCTTTTACCTGTTCCATGCATGTATGAAATGAAAGAATTGGAGGACTCACCTGATAATCGGACCTTTGCTTCAATTAGCCAGCGAATATCTTTAGAAATTTCATGATTCATTAACAACTTCAATCTTGCACATCTAGCATGATAAATTTTTGTAATCACATTCTGAAGTAGAGTAGGAAAATACTTTTTCAATTTTTCAAGAGTGGTGTCCATTTTCAAATGAGAATTGGAGAAGAGATTCAAAGAGGGGAGAAAGAGTAAAGAATTGCACAAATATATACACAGATATCAGTTATTGTGGGAAACTGAAAGAACCGACTTAAGTCACGGAGTACCGTTATCCGCCATTTGACCGGGGTGAGAGAGACTAGCAACAGAAGATTCACACCAAAACGAAACACAAAACAATGTGAGAAAAAGAATCAATCTTTATATACAGGATCACTCAATTCAATAGAGTCATTTTCAACTGAAAAATTATCAAAGTAAACTTTCAAACGATGTCCATTTACCTTGAAAACATTGTCATTCTTTGGATTCTTGATATCACAGGCCCCATATGGATACACATGTTTCACAATAAAAGGACCACTCCATCTTGATCTTAGTTTTCTAGGAAATAAATGGAGTCGAGAATTATAAAGCAAGACTTTTTTACCAACATTGAATGTTTTTCTTAGTATTTTCTTATCATGAAACTCTTTGATTCTTTTGTTATGAATTCTTGAATTTTCATATGCATCATTTCTTATTTCCTCAAGCTCATTTATTTGTAATTTTCACAGCTGACTAGCATCATTAATGTTAGAATTGAATGCTTTAATAGCCCAATAAGCTTTATGTTTAAGTTCTACAGGCAAATGACAAGGTTTTCCATAGACTAATCTATAAGGTGACATATCTAATGATGTTTTATAAGCAGTTCGATAAGCCCAAAGTGCATCATTAAGTCTTAAAGACCAATCTTACCGATTAGGGTTCACTGTTTTCTCCAAGATCTGTTTGATCTTCCTATTAGCAAGTTCTACCTATCCATTCGTCTGAGGGTGATAAGGGGTGGCAACTTTGTGTGTGATTCCATATTTCTTCATTAAAGACTCAAATGGCTTGTTGCAGAAATGTGTTCCACCATCACTTATCATGGCTCGAGGGATTCCAAATCGACTCAAAATATTTTCTTTTAAAAACTTTATCACTGTTTTGTGATCATTATTTCGACTTGAGATTGCCTCTATCCATTTTAAAACATAATCTACTGCGACTAATATATACAAGAAACCAAATGATGGAGGAAATGGACCCATGAAATCTATACCCCAACAGTCAAAGATTTCAATGACAAGAATAGGATTTAAAGGCATCATGTGACGTTTTGAAATAGATCCCAACTTTTGACAATTTTCACAAGTCTTGCAGAATGCATGTGAGTCCTTGAACATGGTGGGCCAGTAAAATCCACTTTGTAAGATTTTTGCAGTTGTCTTTCTTGATGAGAAATGATCCCCACTTGCCTCAGAATGATAAAATTTAATGACACTACTTACCTCATTGTTAGGAATGCATCTTCAAAATATTTGATCAGGACAATATTTGAATAAATAAGGATCATCCAAATAAAAATTCTTCACTTTGTTTAAGAACTTTCTTTTGTCTTAGGTACTCCAATGAGCTGGCAATTGTCCTGAAACAAGAAAATTAACAATATTAGCAAACCAAGGCATTGTAGAGACAGAAAATAAAGATTCATCAGGAATGTAGTCATTGATTGGTGTGATGTCAGATCTTGAATCTGTTGTCAATCTTGACAAATGATCTGCGACAATATTTTCGGTGCCGTTCTTGTCTTTGATTGTGATATCAAATTCTTGAAGTAACAAAATCCACAGCACCAGTCTAGCCTTAGAATCTTTCTTAAAAAGAAGATATTTCAATGCTGCATGATCACTAAAAACAACAACAGGTGAGCCAACAAGATAAGATCTGAACTTGTCACATGCAAATACTACTGCAAGTAATTTTTTTTTAGTGGTAGTGTAATTCATTTGGGCACTATTTAAAGTTTTACTTACATAGTAAATCACATAAGGTTTCTTATCTTATCTTTGTCCCAAGACAGCACCCACGACATAATCACTAGCGTCACACATTATTTTAAAAGGTAATGACCAATCAGGAGGTTGAATGAGAGGAGCAGAAGTAAGCAAGTTTTTAAGTTTAACAAAGGCTTTTTCACATTGTTCAGTCCATTCAAAAACATTTTCCTTTGTTAGAAGGTTACACAATGGTTTAGATATTACACTAAAATCTTTGATGAACCTTCTGTAAAAACCAGCATGTCCTAAGAATGATCTAACATCTTTAATAGATTTTGGTGTTGGCAAGTTAGCAATTAACTCGATCTTAGATTTGTCAACCTCAATTCCTTTTGATGAAACAATGTGACCAAGTACAATGCTGTTTGTTACCATAAAATGACATTTTTCTCAATTTAGTACAAGATTCTTCTCTTCACACCTGTTCAAAACCTTTTCCAAGTTAGTGAAACAATCATCAAATGAATCACCAAAAACAGAAAAATCATCCATAAAAATCTCAAGAAAACGTTCAACCATATCACTGAATATGCTAAGCATGCATCTTTGAAACGTGGCTGGTGCATTACATAATCCAAAAGGCATTCTTCGATATGCAAAAGTACCAAATGGAGATGTGAAAGTAGTCTTCTCTTGATCTTCCAATGCAATTTCAATTTGGTTGTAACCTAAATAGCCATCTAGGAAACAATAAAATTCATGACCTGCAACTCTTTCTAGGATTTGATCCATGAATGGTAAAGGGAAATGATCTTTTCTAGTCATTGAATTAAGTTTCCTATAGTCAATGCACATGCGCCAACCAGTAATAGTCCTAGTTGGAATTAACTCATTTTTCTCATTTGTTATCACAATGACTCCAGACTTCTTGGGTACAACTTGGGTAGGACTTACCCATTTGCTGTCAGAAATAGGATAAATAATTCCATTATCTAGAAGTTTAATGACTTCATTTTTCACAACTTCTTTCATATTAGGATTAAGCCTTCGTTGCATTTCTCTAGAGGGTTTATCATCTTCCTCCAAATAAATCTTGTGTGTGCAAATCAAAGGACTAATTCCTTTTATGTTAGCTATGGTCCATCCTAATATATTTTTATGCATTTTCAGAGTTTGTAATAACTTACCTTCTTGATGTGCATTAAGTTTTGAAGAGATTATTACCATAAAAGTTTCATTTTCTCCAAAAAATGAGTATTTGAGATTGAATGGTAACGACTTCAAATTAGCTTTTGGTGGTTGAACACTTGAAGGTATGGACTCAATTGATCGTGGTGGCAATTCTTTAATATTTGGTCTCCAACTATTTGCCTTTGATTCTTCCTGAAAATAAACCATTTGCACATCGTCAGATTCATCAATCTCAGTTTCACTGGAAGTGGTTTGAAATTGACCATGAACTAATTTTTCAATAAAGTCCACTTCCTATAAATCATTACGATCTCCAAGTTGCTTGCAAATGTTGAAAATATTCATCTCCAATGTCATGTTTCCAAATGATAGCTTCATTAGTCCATTCCTACAATTAATCAATGCATTAGAAGTTGTAAGAAAAGGACGTCCTAAAATGACAGGAATTGAATTACATGCTTCAATAGGTTGTGTATCCAAGACAACAAAATCTACAGGGTAAATGAATTTATCAATTTGTACTAACACATCCTCAACTATTCCTCTAGGCACTTTTACAAATCTATTAGCAAGTAAAAGAGTTACAGAAGTTGGTTTTAACTCACCTAAATTGAGATTTTAAAAAACAGAATATGGAAGTAAATTCACACTAGCTCCAAGATCAAAGAGTTTAATTTGTTACCCGTTCTCCTTGAAAGTTTCAAAGAGTCTATATCTGATTGAAAGTTATGAATGATGGCTTTGTAAATGGTAGCAGACCTTTTATAGGTAATGATGGTTATCATTTAAATGGTCTATATGGAGGAGTGTTTTTTATAACAATTTCTCTAGATGCATCAGTCATACTAGATGTGAGTAATGGATTATTTCTAGGTATATATGCTATTGGAGAGGATGAAAATAGAGATGGTTTATGCATGTTTTGCATGACTCTATCAAAATTAGAATCAACAATAAACCATTTTGCATTATGTGTGATAGACAAAAGGTAGGATTATCTTTATATTTTATGTAACTCTTTATTTGTTTTATTTTATTTTTATATGTTTGTTTGATTATGAATTTTTTGTATATAGTTTATCTGTAAGTGTTGTAGAGATTTTCCCTAAAATAACAAAAAAATAATGTGTAAAACATATTTATCCAATTCTTTTTTTTTAAAAAAAGGATACCATGAGTTAGAGTCGACAATAGGGGTTTGTGATTCTTTTAAATCATATACAAACCTTAACTATTGCAGCCATATCAAAGATATTGGTGATATTAATAGTGGTGCAATTAATTAGTTAAAAAAAATCCCTTTTGAAACAATTGGTATACTAAGTAAAGGTTGATAATGTAACAAACAAGATGGTGGAATCATTGGGTTGGGAAGTATAAGAGTATACCAATTATGTTGTTACATGAAAAGATCAAATTGAAGTTAATGTCCAGGTTCCGTGATTGTTTTGTAAAGCTGTAAGTCGGGAGACTAAAACCACTTTTTTTTATAAGGAAGGTGTTGGACAAGGTAATGGAAAAATATGAAGATTTGAGAATTATTTCTACAAGTTCTAATAAATACTAAGTGTTTGAGGGGTGGCGTAGACATTCATTGAATTTGAATAAGAGAATTTGATCTTATGGTGAATGAAAACTAATATGCATTTTATGTAGACACATTTTTCCTTGCACGTCGTATAAAAAAGTGATTTAAAATATAATTTTCATAAGTTTTATACAATTAAGAATTTGAAATAAACTTATAGTGACATAGTCACCCATTACCAGAAACTAATCTTCATCTACATGAAGGGGATGTAGTAGTTTTGTCTCTAGACATTAAGAGGAGTCTGGGTAGACCTTGAAAGAAAAGAAAAGAAAAGAAAAGAAGAAAAAGAAAAAGACCAACCAAGATCTCGAGGAAAAAGTCTTCAACAAATAGGTGTAATACATGCAAGTTATTTGATCATAACTTAAGGCCTTGTCACAGTGATAATGTTGAAAAAATTAATGTTTTATAAAGGGACAATGCTGAACAAGTTAATGTTGGCCAAAAATACAATGTTGAATAGGTTAATGTTCAATCTACTGCAACTATGGAAGCTAGTATAAATAAAAAAGGTAGTAGAGGTGCTATAAAAGCCAGGGATGGAAAAAGTGGCAGAAATGGTGGTGCACACAAGTGACTCAGATGTATGCTTGATTTTTAATTTGAAATATAATTATAATACTCACTAATCATGTTTAACATAATTACAAAAGATAAGTTTGAGAATTAATTTTGGTACATCTTCTCAACCCTAAACTTAAACAAGTTGTATTAATTGAGAAATGAATAAGATTGATGTTGTTAATGATATTTATTAGATAAATAGTTTATTTTGCTTAAAAACTTAATTATATTTTGAAAGCTTGTTTCAACTAGTACTATTATTTGGATGATTTACCACCTTGATAAATGAGGGTTAATTTTATTTCATTCTCATTTTTAATTTGTTCAACATGAATTTGCTACCAACATTAACTTTACATTTGTAAAGCTTGCCTTTCGAATTGCAATTCTTGATCCTTATTCTTCATAATTCATCTTTTATTTTCTTCACTGTTAGTAGTATTGATTCAACATTATTATCACATCCTCTAGTAGTGGTTCCAGTTTTATTAATATGTTTACACTAGTTAATGAAGGTATTTTCATATAACTTATCATTATATTTATAGAATATCTTGTTTTTGCTAGCTTCAGGTTTTTTATATCATGACAATATCTCTTTTCCTATATTTGTTACACTTTTTATTCTTAAACTTGATTCCAACCTAGTTGGTGCCTTGTATAAAGTTGATGTTGATGCAAATGAATACGTGTTGATAATGTTAGGATAAAGATGAAGGTATGTGTGTTTGTCTTTTGGTTTTTAAAAACTTATAGAAATGGTGGTATAAACATAATGGTGGTAAAAGAAAGAAGATAATAAAATGATGTTCATGGATAACAAATAAAGATGATTTAATGTTGTTAATGGCAAGAAAAAGAACTAAGTCAATGGTAAGAGAATAAGCTTTTTGTTGCCTTTAAAAAGAAATGATTAATGACTATTTTTTAAATCAATTTGTAAAGACTAGTTTATGACAAAGATATAATATTTCACTTATTGATCAATTTTATGCGTTTTTGACTTATCATATAAAGTGTTATAAACTATATTAATAATAGTTTGTAAAGTGTAATTTTTCAAACGTGGAAAGGATAGTGCAATCCAGAACAAACTTTAGAAAGTTTAACGTAATTTTCTCTTTTTAATATTATTTTGATGAATGAAGAATTTATCATTTTAAGTTAGTTTTAAAAAACAAATTAATGCTTATTATAAGCTAAAGTAAAAAAATAATCTCTCTTTATTTTTTCAAATATTGCAAGTTTTTTGGTAATATATATAAAGGATATAATAAACTTCTTTTTATTATGTTATTTCATATTTCTCATCAATTAAACAATATATATATAAGATTGACAAAATTAGCTACCCAATTCTGATTGATAAAAAGCCTCATTGATGAAAATAATTTTATTTGGGGGTAAAGAAATACAAATTTAGATAGGTAAAGATTCAATGAGAATTTTGGAAGGCTTATTTAATTTTATTGAGGACTTAATTGCAAGAAAATTTGATTTTTGAAGTCAATTTATGCTTTAATTGAAAGAAATTAAAGTATGAGGGTCGAATTGCAATTTTAAAGAGTTAATTTGGTCAAATCAAGGGTTTAATTGAATAAATATTGAAGTTTGATAAGTAATTAGGGATTTGATTGAAGAAATAAAAAATCAAGGATCAAATTGAAAAAACACACATAAATACAAAGGTTAAAATTGATCAAATATCATAGGCCAATTGAAGAAATTTTGATAAGTAATTTTGATATGAGTTGTTTACCACTATTTACTAAATGTGTAGAAAATATTTTCATATTTATTTTGTTAAAATAAAATAGTTTTTATATTCTGTCAAATATAGCCGCAGTAGGCGTGTGATGCTTTTTACATGAAAATTGTTATCTGATTCCACACACAGGGTAAGCCTTCATCAAACCACTCCTCGGCAGCCAGCAAATGATTGATTCTCTTTCACATTCACCAATCAAATTGTCGGTATTAATTAATTTGAAAGGGTTAATGAGGTTGACTGAATTAAATAATGAATTTTTCTTTTCTTTTTTTACCTTGGCTACTATATATACGCATTACTTATAATTAGACAGTACTTTTGTCTTAATTATCATCAATTTTTATAAAGACATCATAAAAATGACGTCCGGCCTGTTACTATTGTTAAGGTAGTTGGAATCACTTATGATTGTGATCAAGCTAAGGGTAGAGAACATGAGCCCATGTGTCCTAAGTGAAAGTTAAAATTACGGTCCCCACTTCTACCCCGTAGAGGACAAATAATCGCATGAGAAAGTTCTGTCCAATCTTGTAGGAAAGACATTAACTGTTGGAGGTCCCAAAGAAAGGAGGTTGTGTCACATACTGTTGCTTCTTGAAATATATGTCATGTTCATAAGCCATCGTTCTTTGAAGTTCTGTCCAGTCTCTGAGGGGACGTGGCATTAATGAAGCTGACCCCACACACCTACTACTGGACAAACTAGTCCCAATTAGCTGGTGAGTTTCATATTCAGAATTTTAGGAGTTTTAAAGAAAATTAGAATCCCCTTTTAGCTGATTTTTCATCTTCTTATTTCTTGGAAGATGCTGGGCCATTGAATTTACGAAGAGGAAAATACTGCTCTGAGTTCTGTTGTCTAATTCTTCAATGGAAATAAGAAGGGTCCATTGGCATATGCAGAAGATAACTCATTAGATATTTTATTGACAGATTGGTGAGCTACATAATCAATCAACCAAGACGTTAATCCCAATTTTAAATGCAAACTAGCTAGCTGGTATTATTAGTCAAGTTGTTTGCTAATCTCATCATCGGGGACAGGTATAGCCCTATTTGCAGGAGTGCATCCATCCCTGTTGGTAGTTGTCAGCTTCTAACCCTATACTCAAAACCAATAGAATGAAGGATGATTTGGTGGTTATGATGAAATAATCTTTGTGATTTTGAACCAATAGGGTATGAATATAGCTGGAATCAACTTACTTTTTATGCTTCACAAATGCAAGAGTGTCTTCCTCGGTAGCTATACCAAATTAATTGAGCTGACTGGTCTGATTTTCGTTTTGGTTTAAGTTTTGAAGATCGATATGCCTTGAGGGCTTGAGGTTGCATGCATGAGAGTTCAAATCGGACCAATCCATTTTTCATACGAGCAAACGTTGAGTTCTAAGTGTGATCAGTGGTAGATCCATCATTAATTAAAAATGAAAACTTTGAAGATGGATACATAATCCAACAATAATTATTTTGTTGAGGTTTGGATGTTCTAAGAACTACAGAAGGACCTCCAGGAAGTAACAGTAGCAAAAACCTTGAAACCAGTAGCAGCTCCAAACAGTAACAACAGTATCGACAAGAGACAACAACAGCGACAACTCTGTCCATATGAGTTTTCTTCTTTCTTTCTTAAACTAAATGGCCTTTGTTCATGCCTTTTATGCTTGCTGTATGTGAAGAAAACTTTGGGTTCAAATACTAGAAGCTAAGTTTGCAAATCATGAAGTTTGTTTTGGAATCTATGGTAAAAACATTATAAATGAGTTTTATTTTCCTTTCTTGAAGTATGGTGCATGACTGTGGAAAATTTATGGTTCAGAGAGGGTTTGATTATGCTTTCAATATCTCGGTTTTGTTGGCTAAGAAGGAACTAGTACTGTGATCATGCATGATATGAGGTTTGTTTTCATTTTTTTGCTCATGCGTATGATGAAGCCTGCAACAAGCAAGTAATCTTGGGTTCTTGTTTTGTTTTTTGTTTTTTCCCCCCCTCTATGTTAATCTTATGCTTTATTAAACTTGAATGTGTTGTTGCATCATGCATGCATATTGAAAACAAAAAAATAAGTTAATAAGTTTTCATCACGTGAGCACATTTTAGAAATTTATTATGAAACAATCTAAATCAATGTATTTTCTATTTTTATTTTTTTAAAATAGATAAATTGATGAGTCTCTTATTTATTAGAAACAAATATTTAATTTCTTTTGAATGAACTAATGACAAGGCTCTTATTTATATGAATCGACATGAAATTTTTTATAAAAGGCCAAATCAACAATTTTTTTTATTTTTTAGGAATCAATATCAATTTTTCATAAAAGGCCAAGTTGACAAGTTTTCTAATTTTTAGAAACGGACATCAAATTTTGTGAATAGCTAAATCAAGGAGTCTTCTATTTTTAAAGACAGACATCAAATTTTTCACCAATAATTTTAATTGACGAGCCCTTTATTTTTCTAGGGAAGGACGCCAAATTCTATAAATTGCCTAATCAACAAATCTTTTGTTTTTAGGGACAAATTTTGAATTTTTAGATGGCTTAAATTGACAAGTCTTCTATTTTTAGGGATGAGTGTTAAATTTTTCATGAATGGTTTAATCGACGAGTTTTGTATTTTTAGGGACCAACATCAAATTTTTTTTTGTGGAATAATTAAATTAAATAAATTTTGAATAAGCTTAAAAACAATTTAGACAAATAACAACATATGAAAAATAAATTTACGAGAAAACACATGGCAAAGGTAACCTTCATTTGAAAGAATATAGTAAGGGTGATGTTGATTTTTCCTTAAACATAACTAACCCTTTACTTGAATATATGGAACATGTGCTCATTTTAGAATTTCTAATTTTCTTTAATTACTAGGTGACGACTCTATTTTTTTTAATTTCCTTTTAATATAAGAGGTCTCAATAATCATGCAAGGTGTGACAACCATCATTAAAGATTTTGTCCAATTGAAGCAATTTGGTATGATTTGTTACAATTAATGTTATAAACATCAATTTGATATAAGTTTGATCAATTAAGGTTTGTATTGAAATTTTTTACTAATTGTTGTTATTGAGAATGTTGTCCAATTAAAGTAATTAAGTATGAGTTGATGCAATTAGGTATGATTTGTTGTAATTGATGCTATAAATAACATCAATTTGGTATAAATTTGATCAATTGGGTTTACATTGAAATTTGAGACTACTTACTATAACTGAAAATGTTTTGTTCTTAAAGTAATTAGGTATGAATTAATGGATTTGATGTTATCAATAACATCAATTTGGTATAAATTTTATCAATTAATGTTTGACGTTGAGGATTTTGACTAATTATTGTAATTGAGAATATCATTCAGCTTTAGGTATAAATTGATACAATCTGATATGATTTATTGGAATTGATGCTATAAATAATATTAATTTGGTATAAATTTCATCAATTAGGGTTTACATAGAGATTTATGACTAATTGTTGTAATTGAGAATGTTGTTTTATAAAATATGTCTTCTAATATTCTATTCTTATGTCAACATATTGGGTCTGTTGTTATTGATATGAACAGTAATATAATTTATAATAGAGTAATTAATATGGTTGTGAGTGCTAGTTTAACACGTCACTAGCTAAAATTAAACAAGTAATAGATGAAGGAATTAGGTGGAATTATAACGATGTTAAAGTTGATATCATAGTTATTAAACCCAGCCCGGGGGTTGACCCGACCAAGAGGCCGGGTCCTAGGTTTTATAGGTCAACTTGAGTCAACTCGGAAAAATAAAATAAAAAATTAAAATTTTAATATTTCATATGAAAAAAATCCATGTAAATATAAGTTATATATATTGTATACAATGAAGTTTAAAAGAATATTTTAAAAAGTTTTTTATCCCACATTAAAAAGATATTATGTTAAGCTTTTAAGTTGAAGTATTTAAATCAAAAAAGTTTTTTTATCCCACATTGAAAAAAATATGAACTTTTTCTTGGGAAAATAGAGTATATATACTAAATTACTAATTGGTTTCAAATCCCACATTGAAAAATATAACTTCTTTCATGGGAACATAAAGTATATATACGAAAGGGCTTCAAATCCCACATTGAGAAGATATTATGTTATCCTTTTAAGTTGAAATATTTAAACCAAAAGGTTTTTTATCCCACATTGAAAAAACATGATTGTTTTTCTTGAGAACATAGAGTATATATACTAAAAGACTTCAAATCCCACATTGAAAAGACACTATGTTATCCTTTTAAGTTGAAATATTTAAACCAAAAGGTTTTTTTATCCCACATTGAAAAAACATAATTTTTTTCTTAGGAACATAGAATATATATATATATATATATATATATATATATATATATATATATATATATATAAAGGGCTTCAAATCCCACATTGAAAAGATACTATGTTATTCTTTTAAGTTGAAGTATTTAAACCAAAAGGTTTTTTATCCCACATTAAAAAAATATAATTTTTTTCTTGGGAACATAGAGTATATATACGAAAGGGCTTTAAATCTCACATTGAAAAGATATTATGTTATCCTTTTAAGTTGAAGTATTTAAACCAAAAGCTTTTTTTTATCTCACATTGAACAAATATGATTTTTTTCTTGGGAACATAGAGTATATATACGAAAGAGCTTCAAATCTCATAGTGAAAAGATAATATGTTATCCTTTTAAGTTGAAGTATTTAAACCAAAAAGTTTTTTTATCCCACATTGAAAAAACATGATTTTTTTCTTGGGAACATAGAGTATATATGTGAAAGGGCTTCAAATCTTATATTGAAAAGATATTATGTTATCCTTTTAAGTTTAAGTATTTAAATCAAAAAGTTTTTTATCTCACATTGAAAAAACATGACTTTTTTCTTGGGAACATATAGTATATATACTAATGGGTCTCAAATCCCACATTTGAAAAAAAAAATAAAACGGGTCTCGTCCGGATTTGCCCGGGTTTGGCCGGGTTGTAGCCCCAGCCGGTCTTTTATTAAACCCGGACCAATCCAGCCACCGGGTCGACCCGCCAGGCCGGGCTAGGTTTAATAACAATAGTTGATAGTATTTTACAATACTCATTTCTTGTAATGTGAGTTTAAGGACTATGGTAGAGTTATCCATCCAAAATGGATTAAAAATTATTGAGTTGTATTTGAATAGTTAACCTAAACGAGTATACTCCTCTTTTACTGTAAAGCGTGAGTATACTCAGGTCCTAGTCCCCATATCTACTCGAAGAAGTACATAAGCATCATAGTCGGGTGGTTTGTCTAGGACAATTAGGGGTGGAGTTAACTTTTCATTCATACTATAATTTATAAGATTAACTAATCCAAGTATGTATGACCATGCAAACATTGACATTGATTATGACTTTAAACCTAATGACAATAAAGATGATAGTATTTTGGGTTTAGTTGAAACATAAGGTGAAAATGGGATGATAGAACCTCCTATTCTTGAATTTGATGATAATAATGTTGGATTTGATGATATGATTTGCTATTATTGGGATATTAGTCATAGAAATCCAGTAGGATGTGTTGAGTTGGTTATTGGACAAACTTTTAGTACAAAGACTTATTTAATTAATATAGTTAAGTGGTGATGCATTATACATGTGTTAGAATACAGAGTTTAATATTCAACAATAACTTATGTGTAATTACAATGTGTAGTGCACCATAATATGAATGGTACTTACATGGGATGTACCATAAAAAATTGTATTTGTTTAAGATATTAAAGTTAATTGGTCCTCTCACATATATTATGCATTTGTTAGAAAAGACCATTGCTAACTTGATTTAAAATTTATTCCATAAGTGGTTACCACATTATGGCAACTGGGATTATTATAAACATTCCTACCATTTGAGTATAAATAATAATAATAAAAACAATTTGGGCTCACTATTTTGGGTGTACTTTGTCTCCATGAAAAACTAAGACATAAAACAACAAATTTATTGAAGTAATTAAAACCCAGTTCTTACATTGAAGCACCTAAAATCACCTGTTATCGCAACATGTAAAACTATCCAGTATGGTTCCAGTTTAGTCTCCCCTCAAATTTTAACCCATATATATTTCGAGTTTTATACTCCAATTTATGTAAGGTCAATCATCCCTAGATATAACTTTTATGAAGAATCTTATCCTAAATTTTATCATTTTCATACCCTAATTTCCTCTGGAAATTAGGTGATGAAACTCTCTAGTTTTTATTTATGAATTTTACAAACAACCAATCATTTCTATTCATCTTCTCATCATTCAAACAAGCATTCCCCTTTCATACATGTTATACTTTCACTAATTTCAACCTTCTAAGAACCAATTAATTTAACTCATATTTTATTTAAAATAGTTGAAAATATTTCAATAAAAAAAAAAAAACACATTATTGCAGTTCACATATATACTACATTTCACAACCATGATCATAATCACATTTACTTCCAATTTATTTCCTTCTTAGCCTGCACTACAACCTTTTTTATACCATGATTTACTTTTAAAAATTTTAATCAAAACTTTTCTTTCAAGAGAAACCATGTACTACACAATAATCTTTACCTCTAAATGCAACGATCTTCATCAACATTCCAATTCACTACCATATGCAAATTTACTCATTTTATATAACAGAACCAAACTCATTCAAAATTCATTTCCATACAACATTATGCATTAATCTCTCACACAATTTTCTTAAGCAAACACAATTTTATCGTATACTAACTAGTCCTCTCTTGGCCAACTTTAAATGCTCTTAGAGACACCATGCTTTGTTTAAGCAACCAATTTTCATTGTACCCACTCTACATATTATTGTTTTGTTATTGAGCTTGTGATTTTCAATTTAGGGTTTAATGTTTATGATTTGCTGCTTGAGTTTAGGGTTTAAGTTTTTAATTTAAGCTTATATTTTTTGGGTTTGGCTTTTGGAGTTTGGTTTATAGTTTTAAATTTAGGGTTTTCTTAGATTTTACCCAATTAAATTAAAGGGCAATGATCCAATTTTTTTGCTTTATAGATTGTTGGGAACAATGCAATTAACTAAGTTGCCCTCTTGGAAACAATGAAACAAATTTAGCTTATACTAATTTCCCAAAATATTTTTTTTTGTTTTTGAAAGTGCCATTCTGGAAAAAACAAATCCTATACTCATCGTATCAACTCATGCATGTATAAATGAAGACAAGACAAATGAAATAATGTTAGTGATCTTTACTTTTTAATATGGAACTATTATGTATTAAATAATTAGTGAGAAACGGTAGCGTGAAGCGCCCATGGCCTAATGGATAAGGCGCTTGACTTCTAATCAAGCGATTGTGGGTTCGAGTCCCACTGGGCGTGCGTTTTTATTCCAGTGGGAATGGGTTTGTGAGAAGCTGATTTTATTTTATTTTTAGTACACACTAGAAAAGGTCAAGACTTGAGAGATTACAAGAAAGACTCCTCAATGTTCTGTTATTTTATTTTAAAAGAAAGATTTCTCGATATCTCTAGACAATATATATGGGATTTTCTCATTTATCTAAAACAATTAGCAGAATTTACTTTTCATAAGATATATTTGATTTCCTTTATTTTTGGAGGTTTAGACTAATTATTAAATGAGTTTGCTTCCTATTTTATAATACAGAATAGAAAGTTGGTGAGAAATATTATTTACATCAATATATGAGTTCATATATAAGTATTATATTTAGATATGCTCTTAATCTCTGTACATTAATAAAAAAAATATATAAATTATTTTTAAGAGCATATTAAGACTATTTTTTAAGGTGTAATGTCATTAATCACTGGTTTTAATGCTTTATGATTTCTATTCCCCCCTAGTTTCTTGTGCGAAAGGGAAGAGGTTTTCTTGCCAGCTAACACGAGATTGAATAAAACATTTTTTTTTGGGTATATATATATAATTATACAGTAAATTATTCAGTGATAAAAGCTCAAGATTAAAATATTTATTTTTTCTATAGTTTCAGGTTCGAGCTTTGTAGTTGCTAATATAATAATTACTAGAGGTTTATATGGTCGTTAACTTCAGAATTCATAAAATTAATCGAGATATACGTAAGCTGTCCCAAACATTTATGTTAATTATATTTAGAGTTGGGATTTGATTGATTAGAGCTTTAATTGCTTCATTATCACTCTCTGCTTTTTCAATAATAGAAGAGACAAACCTAACACTTGATAAAACCCAAATCATCGTCGAAGTCTTGCTCGATCAATAGTACTTTTTGAAAACGAAGGAATGAAAACAAAATTGGCAACGTGTAAGTTCCACTAAAGACACAATTCTTTGTTTACCTAATAATTCTCCAAACTATTAAAAGAAGCTAAATATCTTTGCAAAAACATTCTAGAAGCATATTCAAAAATATTATTTACTGGAATATTGTAACGGATGATTTTATCTTTTCACCAGAAATATTTAACATTGGTTTTCAAAGATATGAAAGTTTTTTTTATAGATTTTAGTTATTATCAAATTAATCATATAAAAATAAATATTTTTCTATTTTAATCACATAATAAAACAACTAAAATACATTTGAAAGCAAAAAAATAAAAATAAAACTAGCGATATTTTGGAATTATAATGTCAGCTTATGAACAATATGATATTTAACTAAATAAAAAAATAAAAAATAAAAAAATAAAAAAATATTAAAAAGCATAATGAAAAGTCTAAGACACCCTTAAAAGAAAAAAAAAACTTAAAAATAGTTTCAATGATATATTTTGTATTATAATGTCAGCTTATGAACATTTTGATATTTGACTAAATAAAAAAATAAAAATATATTAAAAAGCATAATGAAAACTTTTAAGACACCCTTAAAAGCAAAAAAACTTAAAAATAGTGCCAATGAGCATTTTCATCATTTCATAATAGTTTTTGGTTATTATTAAGTCAGCTTAGAAGCAATTTAATATTTGAACATATATAAAAATAATACAATAAAATGGGGCGCGTGTGACACACTTACTAGCAAATGAAAGGTGTGTGCGGTGCCTCCCAACATCTAAAAATACCTTTTTCTAATGTTGTTGGACACGTCATCACGTCCTCTTCTTGATGGAGCGGCGCATGTCATTGGTGATTGTCTGATTTATCACCGGTATGTTTTTTTTTCCGTTCTTTTCTCTTTTCTCCCCTAAAAATAACAATTTAGCCGTCTTTGTCGTTGGTATTTCAACTTCAATACTTCTTCTTTTGATTTCTAATTTTTTTTTCTTGGTTGTTTAGTAGAAGTTTTATTTGTTTTCAATTTCTTCCTTCCATCCCAATTTGCTATATATTATTTTTTTTCAATTTGGCCCTCATTCTTTTGATTATTTTTTGGGTTGAATTAATTTTTATTTTCAATTCCACCCTTCAATATTTTTTTTTAGTTTTTAATTTTAATTTTGATCCTCATTCTTTTTATTATTATTTTTTGTTCCTTTTGTTAAATTAATTTTTCTTTTCAATTTCACCCTTCAATAAAAAAATATAATTTATTTTGTATTTGAATTTTGATCTCTATATTCTTAAATGTCAGTAATTAATAGTCTTTTTTCAAGTTAATCCTTCATCATTTAATTGGTTGGGAATTAAGTTTTGTAATTTTTTCAGATAGAGTGTTTCCGATTTATTTTATGGGGTCATGTATTTGAAAAGTTAATGCGAGTTGACATTATTTTTTTTAATTATTTTTTATTTATTTTCTTTTCAGTCTTGTGATTTCTTACGTTTCCTTTTTTATTTTTGTTATCTCAATCTCATAACTTGAGTCTCGGGTTTGACGGGTTAACTTGAATTGACTCATCCCTTATTACCTGGGTTACAAATTTGTCATGTTAACTCAGATGAATTCGAGTTTGTTTCTTTTATTATTTTTTATCCAATTTCATCCTTATGTGTTTAATGGGCTGAGAATTAGCTACATTCTTTGTTCTTGTTTAAAGAAATGTTTTGTTTTTAGGTTACTGTTGTTATTATTATTTAATTTGGTCAATTTGTTATCTTTATCTATTTTTTTATTATTTAATTAAAATAAAATTACCTTATTATTTGAACCAACCCAGTTTATGAATCAATTACCTGTTATTTTCCCTACCTTACCTGAACATAATGTTCTACGCAAAAACAATAGCCCAGTTTCATGAAGATGTGATTCCCAAATTTTTTTTATTATTTTTAGATATAGAATTAAGGGCATGCTTGTAAGGAGGTATTTTCTTAGTTTACTGTATAGAGAAATATTGATTTTCCTTGGTGGGTCTGATCCTCACTATTGTGCTTATATATATATATATATATTTATTTTGGAAGAACATGGAGGTGGGTGGTGTCTTTTTCCTATCCTCCCACCTTATCTATTGACACCTTTCCTGATTCTTGAATTTCGTCCCTCTTCTATAATTAACTCTAACTTTGAGCAAAAGACTCTCATACAGGATTTTTTTCATGACGAGTAATTAAAGGTCAAGAAATCAAATTAGAGTAAGGATATTAATCCCATGGCTCATTTTGCACTATTTTTGGAGAGAATTTGGTGGACAAAAGAAGAAAACATATGTAGGAATTTATAAAAATAGTGATTAATTTAAGTGATCCCATTTATTATTTTTAAATAAGATTTTAAGTTCCAGTCTTATGTATGAAGCACGCCATGTTGAGAGAGCTTTAGTTTTCAGTGAATTGATCCAACCTGACTGGATTAATTAGAATCTAGTAAGTTTTTGGATAACAAGATTTAGATAAAATAAATATAAAGACTTGTATGAAAAATTATATGATGTGATGGATTAAATTGAGATTTTTACTTGTTTTTGATGTTATCTAATTTTTTTTATTTTTTAATTAATATAAATATTTATATCAAATTACATGCACCTTGATTAACCTCTGAAAAATAAAGCATCAAGTTCATCTACAACCCCGCTAGACAAGAGGCTCAAGCAAAGGGAGCCAACAATAAAATAGCTGCTGGTATCCTTAATAATACAGTGATTTTTTGGTTCACCTTCCTTCCATCATACTAAAAAAATTGGAGAATTGGCATTAATGTATCCCAATAAATTACAGGAATTGATGCGAAAATCTTGCATTATCCTAGATTTAAAACTTGATAACTAAAATATTTATATAAGTCCCTTTACTTCTCAAATAATTCAATAATTTGTTGACATTTGGATCATTGATTTTGAAAACTTTTTTTCTTTGATCTCCACGGGTTCATAATTTAAATGGCCCGGTTGGAACCATATTTTCTAAAAGAATAATTTTTTATTTTAAGAAAGAACCACCATCATAATTGCATATGTTCGTGAAAACATTCAAAACGTATGAAAACCATCAGTTATGGCACTCTCTACATCAGAATTCGGAGAAAGTGAATGGTTTTCAGATTTGTTGTTACCAGCACCACCCTGCTCTTTCCTCCACTTTGATTTCCTCAGATGGTGTCCAACCAACTTAACCCCAAGATAAATGAAAGCTGATCCTAGAGTACCAGCGAAAATGGAAATTAGAGCCTCAAATGTCCAAACATTCCCATGACTATCTGGCATAATCACCCTTATTGCTGCAATGTAAGCGGCAGCCATGAATGACACTGCCACCCACATGCCCTTGTGAGCAACCACCAATAGCTTCATTAGCGGCTTTCTTTGGAAGGGGATGATGCTAACTAGAGCTATTACAATGCATAAGGATGTGAACAAGGCAATGTTGTTGGTGATTGAAAAAACCTTAAAAGCTGATGTCCTGCCTGCTGTTGATTTTCCTTTCAATGGCCCCTCCTGGTAGACACCACCTGGAGGATTGATGCCTGCTGTAAAAGTCACCGTAGCAATCATAATAGCGACTACTGTGAGTGTGTTCCTTGCATTCTGTAGTGCCTCAGTGTATGCCTTGTGTTGCTTCCTATGATGGCGCTTGTGAACTTTCATTAGCTTTTTCCTGCGTATTATGCTTTCATGCCTGTAAAGTGAGGAGCCTTTTGTTTCGTCTGACAAGTATTCTGATTCAGATAGATCATTATTATTGTTAACTTGAAGCTGAAGAGGTTCACCTCTTGCATCGGTTCTCATGATTAATTCCGGCATGCTCTTAGAGATTGGGATGTTTTCTGCAGAATGTGCTTGAGAAAGTTGGTGTCTTTCAGATCCACAACCAAGCTGCAGCTGCAGGTCAAATTCTCGCTCTAGTGCATCTCTGGGGCTTTCAGATTTTTGTGACCAAGAAAGACCAGTACCTAATTTTCCACCAGCTTTCTTCAACATGTCTCTAAGATCCTGGATTTCTAAACTGCTTCCAGCATGGTTGAGGATGTCAAGTGCTGTATGTCCTCTATTGTTTTGATGATTGATGTCCACTTTTCTTTCATTGATGATACTGCCTGCTAACTGGAATGAGCTCAAACAAATTACATTATACTATACCAATCATCAGAGGGCAGGGGGTGTACATGATACTATAATGATGCATAGTTAAAGTTTGTGCTTCTATTGTGCCCAGAAAGAACACACACACACACACACACACACACAGATCCATACATGATAGAGTCCTCCGGAGATTGCAATGTGCAGAATGGTGTTGCCAAATTGATCTGGTTGTTGGAATAGCTTGGTATCACTGAACACATGTTCCAAGCACATGAAGGCACTGTGGGCATTGAATCTTACGAGAAGATGAAATACATTGTCCCCATCGGTTGTGAGACAATAAAATGATGTGGGAGCCATAGCCAGAAATTCTTCAAGGATTGTGCCATTGCCATGAATTGCTGCCAAGTGCAATGGTTTGAAACCCTTGTTATTATATATCAGAGTAAGGTCCAAGTCATGCCTTAGAAGTAATTTTGTTATCTCCAAGTGACCATTTTTACAAGCATAGTGCAGAGGATTACATCCGTCACTGTCAATCTTCTGAGCCATAATTGGGCACGCTCGTAATGTCATCTTCACTATATCTGCATCAGTACACCCGTGATCGATTATTACATAAATTGAACATGATACAGCTTGTCTGTATAAAATGAAAAGAAGAAGAAGAAGAAGAAGAAGAAGAAGCTTAAACAGTAACCAACCAATTTCAATGTACTAGTAATTAAGCGTGTTAAAAGGTAAATATGCTTATCTATTGACAAGCGAAAGAGGCACATACCTGTATGGCCTTTTGATGCAGCCACATGTAGAGATGTCCGGCCATTAGGATTATCATATTCTAACCTCAGAAACAATGGCTGATTCAACAAAACCTTGAGTACTTCGAGATGCCCATAACTGCAAGCGATGAGTAATGGAGACTGATTTTCCATGTTAAAATTGCTGGCCACCCATGAACCTGTCTGTAATAGCAGCAATACAATCTTTGATTTTCCTTCGCGACAGGCTTCATGCAGAGGAGTCTCCAGCATCTTGTTCTCAGCTTGTACCATGTTTGGCCGCAACTTAATGATTTCCATCACCAAGTCAACAAATCCAAGCCTTGAAGCAAGGTGAAGCACTGTGTTAGAGGCAGTACTGGTTCTTTGGTCAAGAATTGCTTCATTTTTTCGAACTAAACTGATAAATGCATGAATATCATTGAATAAAACTGCTCTGTAAAGTGCTGGATCCATCTCCTTGAGCTTGTAATTTTCTTAGAGAAAGCAAAATACTGCACTTACAGGAAATATTATTCGGTGCAAGAATACCTTTGGGAAAAGGTCACGTGGAAAGAAACAACCAAGAAAGTGAGGGAACGAGTCTTGTTCCCTTTATGTTCCTACTTTTCCAGAGGGACATTGACTTTGTCAACCTTACCAGTTTCCTCGACACATCTGCCATCTTCCTGGAATCTTCTTCAAGGAAGATATGTTGAAAAATGCAGCCTCTAGTAAAAAAAAAGAAAAGAAAAAAAAGAAGTATAATTCCTCGAAGCTCTAAAATTACTTACGGTCGTGAAACTGAAAGGTCGTGAATAAATTTTATAAACAATTAATATCTCATATGAAAAATAACAAAAAAATAAATTGTTAAATAGGAACTAAAACCGACATAGGTAATGAAAATTAAACCAAATACAATTCTAAAACCTAACTAGGAAAGAATTAAAAAAAAAAACTCCCAAACAATAGTTGAATAAAAACTTATGTTTTTTTTCTTCAAAAAATTTATTTGACTTGGATTATAAAGAAAGTGAATTTTCCTATTTTGGGAATGGTTTTGTATGTTTAAAGAAATGCTGTATTTTTATATTTTTTTATGTAATTAGGTATAATTATATTTTGACAAAACTGAATAATGGTGAGACCGTTTAAAAAATACATTACTTTACATGTATATGACTATTGAAATATTTAAAATTATTTTGAAATTTCAGTTCGTTACATTGACACATGAGCATTTAATCACATATGTGTTATGAAGGAAGTGTTCTTTGAACTTGATGAAAAATACATTGGCAACATCACGTTGAGTGATCTTTCTCAAAGACATATTGAAAATAAAGACAAAGTTCTTATTAAACTAAAAAATGGTGAGCATAAATTTATTTCAGAAGTTTATTATATACTAGATATAAAGAATTATATTTAGAGTTTAGGACAATTTCTTGAGAAGGGATTTGCAATACAAATAAGAGGAAAAAATCTCAGCATATTTGATGAATAAGGAATGATTATTACTTCTGTAAAAATGTCAAAGAAAAAAATGTTTTCGCTAAATCTAAACATCTATCAATCAAAGTGTTTCAAGACAGAAGTCAGTAATGTTTCAACTCTTTGGCATCTTTGATATGAGTAGTTAAATCATCAAGATTTAATGTTGTTAGAGAAGAATAAGATGGTTGCTAAAATGACAAAGTTAGATCATACAAATAGATTATGTGAGATATATGTCATGGGAAAGCAATATATAAAGTTTTTTCTAAGGAGAAGTTCAATAGCAGCACAACCTCTTGATTTGGTGCACTCGGATGTATATGGTCTCATTAAACCTACTTCAATTGGTGGCAACATGGATTTTCTTACCTTTATAAATGATTACAATGGCAAAACATGAGTGTATGTATTAAAGTAAAAGAAGAAAGTAATGAATAGATCTAAGGAGTTCAAAAATTTAGTAAAAAAACAAAGTGGATGTAAGTTCAATGTTTAAGAGTAAAATGGGGTTAAAAGTACATATCATATGGATTTGATGAGTATTGTAAAGAACATGACATATAACATCAATCAATTATAACTCAACCACCTCAAAAAAATGGAGTGTTTGAAAGGAAGAATATAATCATTCCTAGTATTGTTAAGTGTATGTAAAAAAAAATAAAGTATCCTAAAGAATTTTGTGGACATGCAGTAGTTTATATATGTTGTTTACTTGTTGAGCATGTTTCTTATGAAAAGACTTTAGAGAAGATCACACTAGAAGAAGCATGAAGTCTTAAGAAACCCTGTTAATCCTCTGAGGATTTTTTGATAGTGTAGCGTACACCAAAATCCAAGAAGAGAAGAGAATCAAGCTTAAATAAAAAAGGCATAAGTGTATTCTATTAGGGTATGATGATAATTCATGTGGGTATAATCTATATAATCCAATTATTAAGATGGTGGTAATGTTAAAAGATGTGCATTTTAATGAAGAGCAAATGTTGAACTGGAATATTGAAGATCAACCACGTACAACAACTGATTATAAAAGATGAACAAATTAATACAGAAGAATGAAGAAGAATTCTAGGTAGCACCATCATCACCTCCTCGGGCTAATAGTCCAGCTGGTTCTTCAAAATCAGTTACGAGAAATATAAGAAAAACATAGAAGAGATATATGATGCCTCATAAAGAATTAATCTTGATGATGCTAACATGTTTTGTTTGTTTATAAGTGATGATTCTATTACATTTGAAGAAACTTCTTTAGAAGCTAAATGGAAAAAAGCACTGAATGAGGAGTCAGTGCTATTAACAAAATAGTACATTAAAGCTAACATCACATCCTGAAGGACACAAAATAATAGAAGTAAAATGGATCTTCAAAACTAAAGAAATGCAAAAGAAAAAGTTAAGAAATATAAAGCTAGATTGGTAGTAAAAGACAATAAACAATATAATAAGATTGATTATAAAATTTTTTTTTTTGCTCCAGTTGTAATAATGGAAACTATGAGATTGTTGATCTCATTGGCAACACAAAAAATAAAGATTGTACAAGATAAAAGTTAAGTTTGTTTTTCTCAATGAAAATCTTAAAGATGAAGAAGTCTATGTAGAGCAAACACCTGGATATGTTATTGAAGGAGAAGGAAAAAAGTGTGCAAGCTAAATAAAACTCTTTATAGGCCTAAACAAGCATTAAGAGCATAAAATTATAAAATTGATTATTATTTTACAGAAAATGCTTTTGTTAGATGCCCTTTTAAGTATGCCTTCTATGTGAAGAACAACTCACAAGTAAGTATGATGTTTATTTGTTTATATATGACTTAATTTTTACAGGTGATGATTCCATCATGATTGAAGAATTCAAGCAGTTTATGGTGAAGAAATTTAAAATGACAAACTTAGATCTTATGGCCTACTTCCTAGTCATTGAAGTGAAACAATTTAACAATAGAATTTTTCTTTCATAAACTAAATATGTTGCTTGTATCTTGAATAAATTTGCTAAATAAGATTTTCAACAGGTAGATACACTAGTTGAGTGTTGAATTAAGCTAACAAGAGAAGAAGAATAAGCATTAGTAAATCCAACTTATTATAAGAGCCTTATAAGGTATTTATGATACTTTATATGTACTAGACCTAATATTTTATTTGGAGTTGGATTGGTTAGCAGGTTCATGGAGAATCCAAGGAATTCACATTCGAATGCATAAAAAAGGATTTTGTATTTTATCAAACGATCATTCAATCATTATGTATTTTATTCATCTTCATAAAATTTTAATATCAGTGGTTATTGTCGCACCCGACATCGCGGCGGCCCTAAAAATAATCTTTAATTATGGAAAAAAAATAGATTATTTAAGGAAAAAAAACAGATATCTGACATCTTGTTTTTTTAGGGGAAAATATCTTGTTTAAGGAGTCGCCACCTAGTATTATGGTTACTAGGAACCCTAACTAATCAACAGAGATTCTATGGTATGGGATTGGTTACGTAAAAGGGAAGATATTATCACCCCTTAAACATTCTGCCTGAGGCAGACTGCATTGCTGAATTTGTCTTAAATTGCTAAACATATTCGCTTATGTTATGATGATTTTTTTATAATATTTCTGACTCTGGCGCCAGTGAATATTCAATCTCGAATAATTTCAACTTTGGCATTGGTAAAAATTCCACCACGAATAATTCCAACTCTGGCGTTGGTAAAAATTCGTAGCTGCGAAAAAATCAGTTTATTCTTTTTTTTATCTTGATATTAGTGAATAAATTGACAAAAATACATTTTTTTCTAAGACATGTAAAAACAATTTATTTCTACACTTTTTATTTTTTTTATTTTTTTATTTTTTTATCATCATTTTTTTTATCCTTTCAATAAATAAAATAATAATAATTATTAAAATAAAATGGTCAAAAATTAGGTTATGATAGTTGCCTCCTTTTTATAATATTTACTATGCAAAGATATTGGAAAATTTCATTTTCCTTTAGCTTTGTGTAGTAAATTTATAAAGAAAAGTAGATACAGAAAGAACCTTTGCTTTCTTTCTTTTTTTAATTCTTGAAAACAGTAGATTGACACACAACCTTTACAGAGAGATATAAAAATCAAGAAACAAGTCATTTGGAAGATGACCCACTTTTTTTTTTTTTAGTCTTGAAAACTTTGAAAATAGTAGATGGACGCACGACCTTTACAGAGAGATGTAGAAATCAAGAAACAAGTCATTTGGAAGACGACCCACTTTTTTTATTATTATTATTTTCCTTTTTTTAGAAGTGGTCTCATTGTGATGGGTGACCTACCCAAGTAAAAAAGAAAGGAAAATGAGGGCTTGAAGGCGCGCTCGAAAGAATGTGAGGGCTTAAAGGCGCTTGAAGAGGAAAGCTAGGGCTCAAAGGCGCTTGAAAAGAAGCGAGGGCTTAAAGGCGCGCTCGAAGAGGAAGTGAGGGCGTGAGGGCTCAAAGACACTCGAAAAGGGAAATGAGGGCTCAAAGGCACTCGAAGAGGAAGCGAGGGCTCAAAGGCGCTCGAAGATGAAACCAAGGGCTCAAAGGCGCTCCAAGAGAAGTGAGGGCTCAAAGGCGCTCCAACAGAAGCGAGGGCTCAAAGGCGCGCTCGAAGAGAAGCGAGGGCTCAAAGGCACTCAAAGAGGAAAGCGAGGGCTCAAAGGCACTCGAGGAGGAAAGCGGGGGCTCAAAGGCGCTCGAGGAGGAAAGCGAGAAAACATAAAGATTTTTCAGATGGCCTAAATCTCATAGGCAGCCAGACTAGGTTGAAAAATTCTCAAAAGTGAAAAATTTTCAAAAGCAATTTCAATCTTGGGCATTTCAAGTTGGCCTTCCACTTGATGGATTCCGTTGGAATTTTCTCTAATAAAATTTTCAAAACTCATTGTCCAATGTCTCAAAGTTTAGATGATATGCATGCATTTTTACCTGATTTGAAATATAGGCCCCCATTTCTTTTTAGTTTTCTTGTTGCTTGACTTATGAGGACTTTCTACCTCTGATTTGGGTCATCTTTATCGCTTGGCTTCTAGCCCACTCGAGTTGGCCCATGTAAGTCTATTTCCAGATTTGTTTGCACAACTTAGCCTTTGTGGTGCCCATCGTGACCCACTTGCTTGCTTAAGATTTTCTGACTCGTCAAATAATTTGAGAGGATCACTCACTACTCCTCATTTCACTGCTAGAAACATTCGGTGTCACTTGCTGAAAAGATCGAGCTATTTTTTGTAAACCAAAGTGCCCCCTTGTCTGGTTGAAGGAAATTACCATCTCTTTTTCTAGAATTTTTCCTTCTAAACATAATGTTGCCCCCTTGTATTGGTCATTGCCCCTAATTGTGCTCTATTAGCGACTTAGACAAATAATGGTTTTAAAAGGTCATTCTCTCATTTCTCTCCTTTTCAGTTTGGTGAAGGAATATGGGTTTAGAATGAATCTTGAAATCTTGATCTTGCATTTTGAAAACAAAAATTACTTCGATATCAGTCTAAAACATTTTGCTTTTGAAATCTTGCAACTCTTTGGTTATTTTATTTCTTGGAAAAGAGATTATTTGCTCTTGTGTTTGGCAATGAGGTCTTCAGTGAAAATACGTTATGATATGACCTTTTGTTTCAAGGTAAAGGGCTCGAGAAAAAGCTCGAGGTTTTGTATGAGAAAAACTTGTCTTTTTTTGAACATTTATTTTTATCAGCATGAATAATAATAAGTAGTTTATTCTTGATGTCATGAATCTTATGAAAAAGTATTCTTTGCATTTTGAGAGCATTGTTTATTGTTCTAGGTTGCTTGCATGCTTGATTAGAAAGGATTTCTACAGGCACGTAACGTAGGCTGTGGTTTTTGGCTATGAAAGAAAATGATTCATAAGGCTCAAAGAGTGTTTCAGGGTTTTAAAGACCGAGGATCACTAATCAACAGTTTGACTCTTGACGTATTCATATTTTCTTTTGCCGCTCTTCTTTGATTTGTTGTTTTCCTTTTTTTTTTCTTTTTTATTGTTTTGCTAGGGTATACTTGCTTTATCTTGGATGTCACTTTTTCTAGTGATTTGGGCATGCCCCCTAGCATTTGAGTTTCTTGAGCTCTTATACCTTTTTGGCTTTCTCACGGCTTTTTCTCTTTTCTCATTTAAAATTTTCTCTTGCCCCCCAGTGTGGGGTGTGATCCTAGTCGGGATTTTTTTCATGAAAGAAAAACTATTCAGGCTCAAAAATGGATCGCAAGGGATGTATTTATTTCAGAACGTGAAAGGAATAACAAAGATGGCCTTTCCTCATTTCAAGTGCAAGCAGTTAAGATCAATAAAGTTTAACCTCATCAAATATGATGGTTTGGTCTTTGCAAAGATGCATTTCATGGGTCATAAGCAACGAGTTCACTACATACCATTATTCATACATTTAAAAACACATGATTCAAGAGTTATGGGGTAAGGGTGTTTATTCATTTCTTTTTTCTCTTTTTTTTTCCTTTTTTTTAGTTTATAATTTAGTCACCTTAATGATGGAGTTGCTTGATTCACTTGTCATTCTACAAGTAGAATGTCAAAAATCATTTTTGAATAAACATCAAATTATTTTTGAAATCAAAACGCTAGATCAAATTTTCAAAACTCCAATAGGGAAACTGATTTTGGTAAAAGAGATGAATTGCATCAATAAGATCACGCGAAGCTTCAAAAGTGTATTCGTGAGTTCTTATAAGAAAACTCTCTTAATCAGATGAATAATGCCTGGTTGTGAACACGATTGAATGACAAACTTATTATTTCATTGAAGCTTAGGAAAAGAAGTTCAACAACAAAGATCTTATGCCAACATGAATACTGGCATGATAACACATAAAGGAGTTAAACATTTAGTGATCATTGATTGAAATTTCTGGAATCTTTCAATCATTCATTCTCCTCAACAAGGGCATCTTTTCAACAATCAATTGAAGTCATATGCTGATCATTCTCGACCTAATATCACCATAGTTTTATCTTCAAAATAGTTGATTTCTGGGAGTCGGTGCGAAGAAATTAACTATAGGAACGGTAAGTGCCTTGGCAACCCCCTTTAGTGTCCTTTTCTTTTTTGGTGAAACCGTTCTTTTCAGTCGGATCAGCAATTTTACCTAACCCAATGGCTTGTTCAATCCTCTCAGCTATAACAACCAGGTCAATAAAATGTTGTGCAGAGCTTCTAACCAAGTATTCAAAGTACGGAGTTTTAAAGGTGTTGGAAAATAAACTGATCATCTTCTTTTCCAACATGGGAGGGTTAACTTGTGCAGCTACCTCACACCATCTTCGAGCGTATTCTCTTATGGACTCCTTATTGTTCTTCTCCATAGCTTGCAAACTTAACCGATCAGGGCCCATATCTATATTGAACTTATATTGCATCATGAGGGCATCAACTAAATCCTTCCATTTTTTAACCTTGGTATTATCCAATCGCATATACCAAGTGAGGGCAGTGCCACTTAAGCTGTCTTGAAAGAAATGAATCAACAATTTCTCATCATCAACCACCTTAGTCATTTTGTTACAGTATGCCTTGAGATGAGTTATAGGGCATTGGGTTCCCATATATTTAATAAATTCTGGCACCCTAAACTTCTTAGGAATGACTACGTTAGGTACCAAACACATATTGACAGCTTTAACCAAGTCACATAAATGGTTTCCCTCAATTGTCCTTATCCTCTCTTCTAGGGCAGCCTATTTTTTCAAACCCTCTTCTTTCACCATCTTGCCTTTTTTAGATTCTTTCTCTGTAGAATCAATGGTAAACGGCATTCTCGTGTGGTATGCTGGTTGAAAATGCATGGCTTGTTGAAATTTAGATGACACTCTATTTGCCCCCAGATTCTGTGGATCAAAATGAGTTACATGCATATCTTCAGGCTGAGCTATAAGTGTTACTTTTCTAGATTTATCTCTCAAGGCCTGCTCGAGTAGACTAGTAAGCCTTGCGGTTTCTTCTTTAAGATTGTCCACCTCTTTTTGATGTTGGGCTTCCAACTGGGCTTTTTCTTCGTTTTTCATTTGTCCTTTTTTCTTGAATGAATGTTATAGATGGGTTTCAATGGGAAACTTATATTTTAACCTGCTAAATGTAAATCACGCAATTTATGCAAAAATATTGATAAAAAAATACGTATGAAATGCAAACTTGCCCTTAACGGGGTGACAACCTAGTAGGAAAATCCTAATTATTGAGTGCATCAACGGGTTGGTCATTATCTAGATTCAAAGGGTCTTTCGCATGCTTAGTGATCGTCCATGAAAGGTCGTTATGAGGCTTACAAGTAGTGTGAAAATAGAGGCCCTGAGTAATATCAGTTTGGCATATCAACCACTTCCAATTAAACAATGAAGCGAGAGTTGGATGGTTTCACGAGTCTTACCCAGGCTAAAGCCATTGGGGTACCGTTACTCCCTCACTTATCCTAGGTTGTAAAGTGTGTGCTCTCAAAGTGATGCATGGCAACATAAAAAAGGATGCATGCTAAAGCAGTAAATGCAGGAAAAAATAAACAAATAAACACAACAAACAAAATAGCAATAATAAGACAAAAGACAAAGCTTAATCCTAAGGTTCCCAGTGGAGTCGCCATTCTGTCGCACCCTACATTGCGGTGGCCCTAAAAATAATCTTTGATTATGGAAAAAAAAAATAGATTATTTAAGGAAAAAGAACAGATATCTGGCATCTTGTTCTTTTAGGGGAAAATATCATGTTTAAGGAGTCACCACCTAGTATCATGGTCACTAGGAACCCTAACTGATCAACAGAGATTCTATGGTACGGGACTGGTTACGTAAAAGGGAAGATATTATCACCCCTTAAACGTTCTGCCTGAAGCAGACTGCATTGCTGAATTTGTCTTAAATTGCTAAATATTTATTTGCTTATGCTATGATGATTTGTTTATAATATTCTTGACTCTGGCACCAATGAATATTCGATCTCGAATAATTCCAACTTTGGCGTTGGTAAAAATTTCACCACGAATAATTCCAACTCTGGCGTTGGTAAAAATTCGTAGTTGTGAAAAAATCAGTATATTTTCTTTCTTTTTTTTTATCTTGATATCAGTGAATAAATTGACAAAAATACATTTTTTCTAAGACATGCAAAAAAATTTTATTTCTACACTTTCTATTTTTTAATTTTTTAATTTTTTTAATTTTTTTAGGGGCTGGGCCCAGCTCAGCCCATATGGGCTAGGCTAGACTCAGCCAGCCCAGCCTGGTCACTAGCTCAAGCCAGTGACCCAGCTTGGCAAAAATCAAAGAAAGCACGCGTGAAGTGATTTCACGCGTGCATGAGCAGAATAGAGGGAATGAGTTAAAATGTGTGAATTAAAATTCAAAGTAAACAGTAGCTAGTGAATTAAAATGAAAAGCGGGGAAAGAGAAGTTTACTTACCTGGTCTGCTGCTCCTGAAGATAAAGACGCTGCTCTTGAAGATGAAGACGAAGTCGGTTCTCTCGGGTGGTTCTTCTTTTTCTGGTCACTGTTCTTCCTCCATTTTTCTGTGGTTCTTGGTCTGTTCCTCCATTTTTTCAGTTCTTCCTCTGTTTCTGTTTTCCTCGTTTTTTAGTCTCCCCTGCCCTTCGTGGCCTTTTTCTTCTCCCTGGTTCTGGGTCTCCTCTTCTCTCAGTTTTCCCCAGGTTTTTTTAGTCTCTCCGCCTGGCTTTTTTGGATCCGTAGTTTTTCTTTTTGGTTTCTCGTCCCCTGTCTCCTCCTTTTCTTTCCCCTGGGTTTTTTTTTTTCGCCCTAATTTCTTCGTTGTTCCTTTGTTTTATAGAGTCTGATTGGTGGTAACGGACGTCATGTAGAGGGATGACAACATTAAAACCTCCTTAACTGAGGTGAGCGGATGATTACTGCCCAAAACTGCTGGAAACGGTCTCTAGTTAAAGAAGAAGAAGATGAACAATGCTCTTTCAAACGACGTCGTTTTGGTATATGAGGTGGCCATTTGCATTTTGGCCCGTGAAGTTCCAAAAATTTTATAATTAAACCCCTGATTTAAACTTTAATTGCCCCTGCATTTCGGCGTCTTTTACAAGTTAGTCCTTGGACTTTAATCTGCTGCAATTGAGCCCCCAATTAACCCCAAACTTTGTTATTTCTTCAATTAAGTCCCTGATTTCATTAATTTAATTAAACCAAGTCCAATTAAGTCTAAAACTTATCAATTCTCCAATTAAGCCCATGATTTGATTAATTAAATTAATTCCAAGCTCAATTAAGTCTCAAAACTTATCAATTCTCCAATTAAACCTTTGATTGGATTAATTAAATTAATTTCAAGCTTAATTAAGTCTCAAAACTTATCCATTCTTCAATTAAACCCTTGACTTGATTAATTAAATTAATTCCAAGCTTAATTAGATTAATTCCAAAGTTTAATTAAACCCCAAAACTTCCAATCATATTGCCCTTAACCCAAATTTTAATTCATTCTTCATTTATTTCATTTTACTTGTTTTTTCATCATTATTATTTTTTTATCATCATTTTTTTTATCCTTTTCAATAAATAAAATAATAATAATAATTAAAATAAAATGGTCAAAAATTAAATTATAACAGTTATAATGAAAATGACTAGGATGGAAATCTTGAAGATAGAAAGAACATAATTGGTTTTGTGTTCTATTTAGGAGAAGCTTTTTTTACTTGGTCTTTCAAGAAACAATTTATTATTGCATTATCAACATGTGAAGTAGAGTACATTGCTATATCTTTTTTGTTTATATCATGCAGTGTGGTTGAGAAAAGTACTAGAAGAATTACAATAAAAACAGTAAGAAATAACCAAAATTTATATTCATAAGTGATAACAAGTCTACAATTGCATTAGCAAAAACTCAAGTTCATCATTAATGATCAAAGCACAATGATACTTGTTTCCATTTTATAAGAGAGCATGTGAAAGAAAATGAACTGGAGTTGATCCATGTTAGAACAGGTGAATAAGTAGTAGATATTCTTACAAAACCACTTAAGACAAAAGTGTTTTGGCACCTGTAGAAGAATCTTGGAGATATGATGTTTGAAGAAACAAGTTTAAAAGGGGAGAATATTGAATGTTGTGCAAAACTAAGAATCAAGAACTTAGAGCTATAATAATTTAGTCAAGTATGTTATTTAAGTTCTTTGAGATTTTTAAAAGATATTACTAAATATCTATATAAAAGTAAATGTAACAATAATTATAGATTTTTGTAACTCTCACTATCATGTGACTGTAAGAGAGACACTTTGTTTCTAGTTCCAGTGATTTAGTTTCCAATAGTAGGATTCATCGACCAATTAATGTAAATCACCAATCCAAAAGGTTCTTACTTCTTCTTCTAACGTTGTTGGTTCCTTTCTGGTGATGTTATTGCTGCCATTATCGTATTGAGTTCCTCTGCTTCTTTTAGGCTCTATGCATTCTTCCTTCAGTGTTTCATTGTCTTTTTTCTTTCTTTGAAAGTCCAAGGGCTACTACTCTTGTTGTTTCAACTCCCATTATATTCACCTCCTTTGTGGTAATTCCTCTTGGCTTCAAGTTATTTCATAGGGAACCAACTTCGAACATCCATCTTACCTTTTGCTAACAGCATATTTTGGACTTACTTCAACCACAAGAAAGCTCTTCCTCTCAATCTGCAATTGTCTTATCTTCTTCTCTGACAATTTTAAATATTCTATCGCTATATCACGATTAGTAAATTGGTCGATGAATTTCTCGACACTGAAATCTCCATCGAAAGTTGTAATATAAATCTTCAAACAAAATTCATTCACCTTGTAACAAAATTCGTCAATCAACATTATTATATTAGTCCAAAGAACAAGAAACCATTTTGTCAGCACCATTTACTGTTAATACTGGGAAAAAGATGTTTCTTGGTTTGTGTCTGTACGCTAGAGCCAGCGATCTCATGGCCGTAAAAGCGTATTGCAGTCAAGCATGGATGCCCAAAGTAATGTTCAATTTTCCACTTAACCTTGTAATGTGATTTACTTTGATGTAATTTTAAGACCATGGCACTTCGTTCTTCCAAACTATCATTATCTTTTTTTCGATCACCCAAATTGACAAAAGCATTCTTATTTTCTAGGACACCCCTGCATTCCAAATCCAATTTGCAAAGTTTATAATGCTTTTTGTTACTTTCTTAAGAACTGAAAGAACGAAGAGGATCATATTCCTCTGCAAGTGTCCCCAGCAATTGGGACAAGCCAAATACAAGTTCTATTTTCATGCAGCTAAAGGCTTTGAGTACAGCCATTACTTGAACATTTTTAGATACAATGGAAATATCGAAAATTAAAGAACTAAATCACAATGAATGGAGTTAGTTAGAAACTAATAAAATGCATGAAATTCAATAACAATAGCATGTCTGGAAAATAATCAAAGTACAGCTCCTAGCATATTAAATCCAACATTGTCCAATATGCAATGAATGAATCAAAAGACAAACGCTCATACACATGATTACAACAGCTGAAATCATATATTAAAGCAAGAAAACCAACCTATAGATAATAATAATAACTGAGCAGGAAATTAAATAGGTTATGGTAAACACCATAACAAAGCAATCAATGTGCCCATAAGAAGCGTTGACAATGAACCAAGTTTCACTGAGACAAATACTCCTGAACTTGGTTGTGGGGATGGTGCTAGCTGTCCAGCTGGTGGAGTTGCAGTGAGAGGAGAATGGTGGTGCAGACCCATCACTTCAATTAGCAAACGCTGGCCACCCATGCAGTGATTTGGGGTTCCACTGATGTAGTAGAAAGGCCCTGACCTGTCAAGCTTGAAGACACCATGACCATTGTTGAAGGCAACGATAGGTTTGCTACCGTCACAGTGATGGTAACCCCACTTGTCTACTTCAATGACTGAATCATTCTTATACTCGAAGGCTGCAAAGAAGGAAACAAAGAACGTATCAGAAATCTGACAATTTAAAAGCTGCTGGCTGCACAAAAAGAAAACTTTGTTTTAGCTGGTACTCGTTTTCTTGCAAGGACACCTGTGGTCATAAATCATTCCTTCCTGGTTTCAGAAATATGACATTTACATATAGGACACAACCATTTTTCCATGTTTACTTTCATAAGCAAGTAGAACAACAGCATCTTCTTTTTTTCATGACGAAAGAAAATTTTACATTGCAAGACTGAGTATACTGTCTTTGTTTTTTCCCCTCGATAACCACTAACCTAAAAAAGAGGCAACCTAAAGAAGTTGCATGGTCTTCCCATTTCTATCAATAGTTTAACTAACTCAACTTTATGCATCATTTGCAGCGAACACAAAACGAAAGAAACTTTACAATCCCACAAAGGTTATCATTAACATTGCATATAATTGTTCTATAAACTGCATTCTACCATATATACATCGATAAACTGAAAATGGTTGCCCACTTTGTGAAGTGTTTTATAACCAGAGAACATGTAGCGAGGGAGGGAGATAGCGTGGCAGATTTTTTAGCCAAGGAGAGTTTAGGGAGAGATGATGCTTTCATTGCTTGGTTGTAAATTTTAACTCTGCTACGTGCTTCTGTCAGAAACCAGCTGCCAGAGCTATTAATTTGTCCTTTTAATAAATTCTCGTTATTCATCAAAAACAAAACTTGGTTGTAGAAGTAGAAAAAAAAATCATTAGGAAAATATATACCCAAAATTAATCTAGCTAAAAGGTGATGAGCTAACTGTAATAAACTCACAGAGAGAATCTCCAACTTGGAATCTGTTCCTTGAAGCCCACTGAGTGTACACGGCAGAGCTGTTCTGTCCAGGTTCTTGCCATCCAAACTCATCCCCAACTTTGAACACCTTTTCTGCATTTAACAAACCAGTAGTAATGATAAAACAAGTGCAAAAGAAAACCGCAAGAGATGCCATTTTAGTGATCTTCATTGTTCTCTGTGTATCTGGCTAGATAGAGAGAGATATATGACCAAAAGTTAGCTTGCTATGATATAATGGACGTGGGTTCCTGCAGTACTTATATATAGCTGGATTGTTGCGAGTAGTAGTGGGTAGTTAATTTTAACTCGAAACGTGGGGGTTTCTTGTGGTTCCATTAATTAAGTAATGGATGATTATGGGGATAATCGTGAGTGGATTTGTGACCGTTATGATTTGAAGAAATCCAGAATTCATTGACTCTTTCAAAACATGACTTTGCTGGGAGTTTTGACAGCAACTTCTTCCAATTGAATAGTATCATAATAAACATTAATTTACATCCTTCTATCGAGTAAATAAGTAGAATGGAGTTAATTGAAATTAAGTTCTTGGCCACTTCTGCTATTAATTACCGACGCAACAAGTTGATCGAGCTTATATGTGAAGGTGTCCTTTGCTCTTTGATTGATCCACAAGCTAATATATATACCTCTTACTTTCAATTAAAAGAAAAACACAATTAATACAACTATACTAGTAGAGGTGATTACAAAAAAACCGTCACTTATTTTTTTTTAGTTTAATATGGGTGTCCGGGTCAACTTGTGCGCACCTCGACTAATCCCACGGGTCCTGAAGTTAACGACCATGTAAGCCTCTAGTGACCATCATATGAGCAACTACAGGGCTCGAACCTAAGACCACAGAGGGAGCAAATTTCTTGATCCCAAGCTCTCACCACTTTTTTGAGAATTATAGTTTGTTTGAACTTTATACAATGTCTAATTATTTATAGATTTTTTGTTTTATTTATTTTAATAACTAAAAGATCTTGAAGCATAGAAATAATAAAATTATTATCCATGATTTATAATTTAATTTTATAAACATAAATTCTGTTTTAGATATTTCATCAAGGGCATTCCTTTGATAGCATCGGCATTCTTATGAAACGAAAAATCAGGTCTTTTTTCTCAAGATATGTATACAAGGCGAGGGAGGAGCTCGTTTCCTTTCACGCCATGGCCTTCATTGTGACCAGAAAATACTTGAATCACACCAGAGTGATCCCTGGTATTGTTTCTAGGCAATGGTGTCCCATCTTGCATGATCCACCCATCTGGATGAACCTTCTGTGCATTTGCTACAATTACCTTTATCCTAAGCTTGAGTTCTTGACAGATCTGATCCATTTCCAAAAGACTCGTATTCCTGCGAAAATATGACTACAAGAGGATCCTCTACACCCTCCTCTTCAACTACCAGCGTGCACTTGACAGCCCTTGATGACCTAGTGAATGTGAACTCTCTTTTGACAATCGCCGTCTTTGTTGGTCTATCTCTTAATAACAACCCTAAAGCAGCACAGCCTCGAAAACCGCACACCAGCGACGCAGGCATCGACGTGGCCAAGAATCTACTAGTCTTCGAGAGGCTGTGTCCTTCAGCTTCTTCCTCATCTCTTACCTCATAGCACATGGACTCATGAAACTGGCTATCTATTTGTTGAACAGTACAGACGTAGATGATGCTCTCAGGGCAAACATTAATTTGAAGGTTTTGAGGTTCGGGATGATGGGATCGGCTATTGGTTCGGTTATGGGTTGTGTGCTTTTGATGCTGTCAATGATTAATGTGATGGGGATTTTGTCTTGTGGGAGTAAGGGAAGGAAATTCTTCTGTTTTCAAATAGAAAAGCCCTTGGAATTATTCGGGATTTATCAATAAAAAGCATTGTATTACTAAATTTGAGCTAATTAATTATTTATTATTAGTTTTTTTTTTATCATTTAAGTTTGTTTCTCCTTCTCTAATAACCTGATTCATATATTAACGGATTAACTTATTTTTTTAGTTAAATATATTTTTTTAATTTCATCCTTTAACTTGGATCGCGGGTATGATAGATTAATTCAAATTAATTTATGGTTTTTTTTATTAATTGGGTTGACTCATGTCATTTTCTTGTGTGTTTTTTGTTTAATTGATTTTTTTTTTATTTTTATCATTCAACATTGAATTGATTGAGAATTTAACTTTATAATTTATTTTGATTTGTTTCTATAGAGTTTATCTTATTCATGTATTCTGGATTGCGAGTTTGGTAAATTAATATAAGTTGATCTTGAAGACAAAAAAGGGTCATGAGCTTTTATTTGTATGCCAGGTCAAGACGAAGGGAAATAAACTAGCCTAAAGTTGTTGATCGAATGTGAAGTACGAAGCGATCAAGTGGAAGTATTGCCAGCGATAACCCCTCAACCAGCCATTATGTATCCATGGCTATTAGAGATGAGAAATGGGCTACGGCACTTCGTTATTCATACTCATCATTTATATGGTTACACTTCATTCCCTGATTTCAAGACAGTTGAAACTCCATTGTGATATGGGGCTCCCGTGATGGCAAATTAGCACGACACACTAAGGTGCGAAACTGCGCTCTATATAATAGGGCTTGAGCTTGAAATGCTTAGGAAAAAATTAAGCTATTCTATGGACAAGGAAAAGCTTGACGAGTGAAGAGCAAAAAAGAAGGTTAGACTGTTGCCCGGCTAACAACCTGGCTTTGAATAGGAAGGAGATGAAGAGAGTTAGAACAGAAGAAAGCCAAGCTGGAGTTAGCAGTTTGAGCCCTGATATCTTGTTCGTTTCTAAAGCAAAACGGGAGCTAAACCAGGGCCGCTATTCTGATTCTGAAAGAAAGAGGCACCCTAATCTTGGACGAGGCTTCTCTAGAGAAGGTGAGACGCTAAAAATGAAAGTGTTCGCAACGCATACCAAAAGGGTACCAATGAAGACGACCAATATTAATGACTAGTTCGAACACAAGGAGCGGTCTGATTAGGATCAGACAAACCGCTCTTAGAAAGAAAAGCAAAGTCTTGAATGATGGAAGGAAGGATCCCCCCTCACTCGACGAACTACCTATACCAATCTATCCCGGAAACTTTAACGTTAAGTTTACTAGGAAACTTTTCAAAGTTTGAGTTCTGAGAAGATAAGCGCTCATTCTATTTTTTTTATTTGAGTGGGTCAGGTTTCCCGAGGTACATATGGCCGGCCTTTCAGGTGTCTCGGTGATACAAACAAAAAAAAAGATGAATTCCTCCAATTGGTTGCCTCTCTCCAAGCCAATTTGTCACCAAAGGAGGAAATAGAATCGAATAATCTACCTTTTTTTTTCCTTCCCTCCCCAACAATTCAGCATTATGGCAAACCCGTGTCAAATATATAGTGGATTTGGGCACTCTAGCCAAAACGAATCCTGGTTCGGCTATTACCTTCTCCATTACTATGTTCTCATACGCCATTTACCAATGAATTGGATTCGCCACGATCAATAACAATAATGGGCTAGAAGAAAGGTTCTGTGACATGGATGCCCAACTTGATCGGTTGCTCGAGTTGTTTGTTTTATGATTTTTTTTAATTGATTTTTTTTCAATTTCATCCTTTAATATTGGATTAATTAGAAATTAAATTTCATAATTTGTTTTGATTTGTTTTTTATGGGGTTATCTCAGTCTCATGATGATCTACGGCTTTGAACCAATTAAAGGGAGTTCTAACGATCTTGTAAATTTAATAGGTTAACTTGGGTCAATCTAATAGTTTTCATCTCAATATTTTTTTAAAAAAAAATATGCCTTGAAGTTTTTAAATAAAACTACCTTTTTAATGATCATTCGAATTATCTTTTGACTTATTAAGTTAATTATATCACATTGAATTAATTTCTATATGATTTTTTTTTCTACTTGAAAATACATTATAGTATCTAATTGTCATTGGAACTCCCTTCTGTCTTATAACTAATTGTTTCCTTTTATATTACACTGATTTTTATATAGATATCATGTGTTGTAGTCATCCATATCCATATCCATTTTTATTTTATTTTTTCTTTTGTTTCATATTAATAATCTTTGTTTCTATTCCATCTTGTGTGAATATCTCTTCGTCTTGTCTATCCAAAACTCTTTTTAGCTGTCTGCGACCAACACCACTTGTCCATCATTCCATCTTACAGTCTTTCTCGGCTTCTTTCCTTGGCAGCTTGACTATATAAAGATTGTGCTCAAACGCTTTAACCCTAGGCAGGCCCGGCGCTCCGTTATGTTGTGAGGGAGCCCATGGACACCCAAAATTTTTTGGTAGTGAAATTTTATGGCTATATTTTAGACTCCTCCAATTAAATCCGTATAATTTCATCCATATATTCATGATTCTTTCAATTAGGCTCCTCTAAAAAGTGACCAAAACATGAACGGCTAGGCATGAAAGGCGATGCAGCATACTGCAAATAATTGTTTGTAGTTTTTGTTTTCGGTTCAATGCCTGCAGATTGTAATCTCAATTGGGTTGTTCTCAGTCGTTCCCATTTGGATGTTTCATTAGACATGGAAAGGATGCACATATTGGATCATTCAGACTCGGGAGTCTACCATGGTGGGTTTGCTAACTACTACTTCTGAAATGGAGATGATGATGCTGCAATTTTACAGATGAAAATGAACAACATGGGAAGAAAAAATTCGACAAGATGACATGGTAGTGTTGTACAGTTTTCTGTGTGTAATTTAATTTATGGAATCTGGTAGAAGTACATTTTAGGTTGGATTCTCCTTTGATTTTCATCCCATTTGGGTTAGTCCTGTTTTGATGGAGGATTTACTTTGATGACGTGCTTCCTTGTACTTTGATTTTCATATTAATGAAATCTTTTATCGGTTTTGAAAGGAAAAAAATAGAGCTATTTAACCATTCCTTGATATTTAATGAAAATAAACCGTAATAGAAGTACATCAGCATGCTTTATAATGCCAAACCATCCTTCACTCTTTCAAAAGTTTTATTTTTTAAAAAAAAAAACCCTTTTTCATAATTACAAGAAAAATATTATTAAAGAAAAAAAATTAACCAATTCTAACTAGTTTAGTTTCTGGCAATATTATTAAATCTGTCAATCCTGATAAGTTAATTTAGTCTTAAACAAGCATGGTTGTTGGCTTGAATCATATTTTCAATTAAAATGGATAAAAATTAACTTGTTATGATCCGATCGACATGAGACATCATGTCATAATTGGTCAATTCAATCAAAAACAAGTTTAATTGTTTTCAATAAACTTTTTTAAAAAAAAAATAATGTTGATTTAATGTTTTTTTAATATTAAAATGAAGTTGTTTTGAATTGATTCGAGTAAACTGGACTAACTTGCCCAACCCATGACTTGGGTCATGGGTTGACCAAGTTTATTAATTTTTCCTTCTGATTTGTTTTTTAATTTTTAAGGGATAATTATAAAAAACCTCATGTAATTTAGTTATTTTTATTTTTTATCCATTCTTTAAATAATTACAGTTTATATTTTAAAGTTGATAATTTCATAATACAATATTACATTCTTACTCTTTCACGTAAAAAAATCAGTAAAAAAATATAGATTATTTATAAAATTACCATTATATTCTATTTAATAACAAAAAAAAAACCTTACAGTCTTAGAATTATAAAATAACAAAATTATCATAAAAAAAAAAAAGTCAGTCCCTCCATTGTAACTTCTCTTTCAGACATTTCATCAAATAATTTCTCAACTCATAGTTTATTTATTGTAAGAGCCATCGATACTGTATTAGAAAAGTCTCTCTCATTACCGGTTGATTGATAGAAAATCTATGTTTTCCACGACCAATAGCTATCTCATCTCTAATTTATTTTTATATTTTAAAAGTCTTATTAAAAAAAATTAAAATTTTTTTATTTTAAATTAATATTTGTAGATATTTTTAAATCATTTTAATACGCTAATATCAAAAATAATTTTTTAAAAATAAAAAATATATTATTTTGATATATTTTTAAATAAAAAATACTTTACAAAACAAATAAATTTAAATAAAAAAATATTATTTAATGTTTTCCTTGAATGTCATCATTGGAACTTCAAGATTTAATCCTCCAGATGTCTCCACAACTTTTCTCATCTCGTTTGCAAGCCTTCCCCACCAACCACCGAATCTTTTTAGGTGTACCAAATTTTCCAAACCCTAAATTTCTAAAGTGATTAGACTACAATTCAATCTTTAAAATTCCATAATTTATTCAACACCTGTTTCTAGTAACCCCAAAAATCTCCACCTCATCTCCTTCCTTCCTTCCTGATAACATTGCATCACAAGCTTCTCGAAGTAATCAAAATCAGTAGGACCCACATTCACAAAATCATCCTCTTCAGTGTAGTTTCCTCGATTAATTACAGGATTAATTATATCATCTTCTCAGGCAAGGTGATTGGGACACATGCTGGATGAATTTGGAGGTGTTTATGGTGAAGGAACAAAACATAATGGAAATTCTCTACGTTCGATTGACTCGGGCAACGTGATTGGGACTGGGTTAATCAAATTATTAAGCGTCTGCCGATTTGGGTTTTCAAACCTGCATGGAGAACGGCGAACTATGTTTGAAGAGAGACAGAATGAGAATTTATGGTCAATAATTTGTTCTTGTTTTTAACATATTATATACGATCGAGGATAGTTTAATTTTTTCATTTCATTTTAAAAATTGGTTTGATCCAAGATATCAAAGCTAATTTCTAAAAGAATAGAGAGATTAAAAAATAACTATATTACATATTAATGAGGGTGATTTTCCTTGATATATAATTTTTTTTTGAAAAAAAATTATATTCCCATCAAATATTAATGAATAAATTATTTTAAAAATTCTACATATCATAATAATATATAATTATTCATAAAAAAATCGATAATTATGTAATAAATTAGATAATTATTTAAATATCATTCTAATAAATTAATGCAAAAAATAGTATTTAGAAAAAACTAAATAAAAAAAATATCTTGAAAAAGACCACCCTAGGCACGCCTGCCCCAAGAAAAATAGAGCAGGCCCCGTGCCTGGTTTAGCTTTCTTTTATTTTTCTCTTTCATAAAATAAAGTAGTGGTCGATGGTTCGCTTGTTTTGGCAGGTGACAAAATAATCATAGGGCTTGTTGGTCAAAATTGAAAGAGCATGAATTGCAATAAATAATAAAGTGAATGTGTAAAGTATCGTTTTAAATTTATAAAAATTATCAATAAATACTAAAATTATTAAATCTCTATCTTTTTGATGATTTGATTATAAAAATTTGTGAAATTAAAAAAAATTAAAATAAACAAGCAAATAATTAAACAATGTTAAAATCAAGTTTAACGGATCCTAGAAATTTTTACTTCCGCCTTAATTAATCCTATATAAATTTCTCAATTGAATTAATCCTATCAAAATATATTTATTATTATTGTTGATTATCAGGTTTTACTAATTTAATCAATAATTTCTCCCATGCGTCTACAAATTATTTTAACAAGCAAACTTCTTACATCTCTATGAACAATTTAAACTTATCAAAATTCATTATAAGCGATAAAACCCTTAAGGATTACACAAGTTCCATGGATATCTCCATCTTATAGATTACTTAAGGTATTTCAAACAATGATTGAGATAATTATCATTTTTTGTCTCAAACTAAATCCCAAATCATGCAAATAGTGATCAAGTGTACATAAACATTAAGTCCATAATGAAATATTCAACAAATATTGAATTAATTCAATTAAAAAAATATTTGCCTAATCACAGTTAGGCTACATCAAAAGTCCTAAAATAAAAAAACTACTTCATAGCTAAAAAAACAAAAAAACTTGATACGAAGAACATAACTCAAGAATATAAAAAGATCAGAGAAATGAACATCTCGAAGGAGCTACTATCCTTGGTTTCTTTAATTAATGTGATTAAAACATACCAAAATATATTAAAAATTACAAATAAAAATAAAATAAAAAATTATTTTTATTGAATATTTATGAGCATGTTTTTTTTCATATTAGTTATATAATAATTTTTAAAATATTTTTTAACATTCATATAAAAACCTATAATGTTATATATTTTATTATATTGCATTTTGATTTTTTTTAAAAAAAAACAAAAGATATAGCATAGAAAGAGGCCAAGAGCAAGGGCCTAAGAATTAGGTCTACTCTTCTGGCCCAACAAAACGCCTGGTGCACATTAGCTTGTAAGACGAGGTCCATGTGCTTAATCTTTTTTATTTATTTATTTATTTATTGTGTTTAAGAATTATTGACATGTTATTTGTTTTTTTATTTTTAAAAAAAAATAAAATAGATAATGCATTGCTTATAGGGGCAAATGACATGTTGTTTATTGATTAAAATTCCAACTATCAAAAAAGTGACGAGAGAGCTGGATCCTAAGTTTTTTGAACCCAAAAACCTATTTTTTTAACCTAATTTCACATAAAAACACCTGGTAAACAACTTAAGAATCTCAATAAAACTATTTCTAACCTTAAAATACCCCAAAATTGGTCAAAAACACAATATTAAACCAAATAAAAAAATCCTTCCTTAACTCTGATCTACTTTTCTAACGATATACAAGCTCAAAGAATCTCGATGACACTCTTTTCATAAAAAAAAAACCTATTTGTATCAATAATAATTTTTTTATTATAAAAATGTAACTAACCAACTATTTTCTCTCTCTTCTTTTTTATTTTTCAACTGCTTTCTCTTTTCTTTTTCAAAACTTAAGGATTAAAGTATATATATATAAAATAAAGTTTAGGATCTAAGCGTAAAATTCTAAAACTATTGAGATAAAAAATGACTAAATGAAGACTATTGGGATGAAAAATTTTTTTTCTTGAGAAACTAGAAAAGTCAAGTTATTGTTTATTGTTTTTGTTTTTTATTTAGGTGTTTGTTCTTTTAATATTTTTAATACTACAAATTTAAATCTCATTCCATTATATTGGCATCCAATTTAATTTTGAAATTTCACCAACCTCGTCAAAAATATGGATAGAGGAGAAATTGTCAACACATGAAACACCACAGACATGATAAAATTAAGGAAAAGAAAATTTCAAGGTCCGAGATTAAAAATATTATAAACAATATTATTTATTGAAAAATGCCATTAAAGGAGATGAACAATATGGAATAGTAAAAGGCTATTGTGTCTTAGATGTATTGTACTGGTTTTTAGTTTTTACATCCGTGCGATGCATGGAGCTATTTTCAAATTTAATTTTATTTAATTATATGAAAACGAAAATAAATATTCTCAATACTTTGAAAGATTTAAATTTTAATGGAGAAAATGTACTTCTTAAATCCAAATCCTCATTCTTTATTGCTAATTTTTTTTTTTGGGTGAAAAATATCTTTTATTATTTACAATGTAGTTTTTAATAAGAGAAAAAAATCAAAGGTAACTAATGCTGTGTTAGTTTTCCAAAAAGTGGTTTCTGGAAAATCACTTTCTAGATTTTCCTATGTTTGTTTGCCATTAGAAAAGTTGGTTAACGGAAAATATTTTCCAGTCAAAGGAAAATTTAGCTTGATTTTCAGAAAAGTGTTTTCCTTTTATTTTGGACGGAAAACACTTTCTGAAAGTTGTGAAAAATTTAGAAATGTCATATTATTTGCTGATTATATCAAATTTGGTCCTCAAACTTTTTATTGCTATATATATTTTGTTTTGAATATTTATTTTTTAATTTCATTCCTTAAAATTTAATTTTTATATTTAATTTTTGTCCTCATTTTTATAATTATTATTTGCTTTTCCCTTATCACTTTTTAATTGAATTTTTTTATTTATCAAATTTCATCCTCATTCTTTTGATTGTTACTTATTTTATTTGAAATAATATATGAAATGTTAATTATTATTATTTTAATTTTTTCATCTTTCAATTTTTTTTATTTTTTAGATTTGATCTCTATTATTTTGATTATTATTTATTTTATTTGAGATAATTTATGAAATTATATTTTTTTTCAATTTCATTCTCATTCAACTTTTTAATTTGTAAAATTTGTTTCTCATTATTTTAATAAACTTGAAAAAAATAAAACATTATTTTCCATCTTATTTTTCATGACATAACCAAACACTGGAAAGTGTTTTCCAACTTATTTTTCATTACATTACCAAACATCGAAAAATAATTCACTTTCCCGGAATTTATTTTTCCGGAATTCACTTTTCAAAAGAAAACTACTTTCCAGCAAACATACGGAACCTAAAATAAATATTCTCAAATATGTCAATAATTTCAATTAATGAGTGAGCCAATATATTTTTGGAATTAAAATATTTACTTAAAATATAAACATGAAATCTCTAATCTTATTTTAAAAGTATAGAATACTTAAATAATTATTAAAATGATATTGTAATAATTAATTTTAAAAAACATTTTAAATTCCAGGTCTAAGAGATCAGGACTGCTATATATATATATATATATATTGAGTGATGTTCAATGCCATCCGCTCAATGTAGACAAAAATTACAGTGGACAACGCGTTGTTGCCTGAAATAATTTTTCGGCGACCTGCAGTTAAGTATTTTATTACAAAATATGGAAAATTTGAATAATAAGAAATATTAAAAATATTGTCTCGATATTTTATAAGTGATGAAGTCAAAATAATTAATATGATAAAATTATGTAAAAAAAAATTAAGAAATATTAATTTTTTTTTATATTAGGTATATAATAATTAAAAATAAATTGTTAACATTCCTATAAAAAATCTATAATATTACTAAAAAAAACTACAAAACAAATTAAATAATAATTTAAATATCACCTTAAGTATTTTATTTATAACATATTTTAATAAAAATCTAAAAAATAATTTAAAAAAAAACAATAAAAAAACCATACACCTAATCCTATGAGATTGGTCCCCTTGCACCTGGCCTAATTAAACAAAAGTCTTAAGACATAATTAAGGGCCTAACCTAGTTTTTTTATTATTATTATTTAAGGATGGACAGCATTTCATCAATCCTTCTATTAAAATAATGCAAGGTGAAGAAAACATACACTAATACATAAAATATTACAAAAAAATTAAAAAAAAAGTTTGGTGAACAATCTAAAAAATTAAAAAACGATACGCACATTGACATGCCGAAACCTTTTAATTTGTTAGTATTAATATATGTGGTTTTGACCCAATTAATTAGCTTAATCGTGTATTTAATCCCATGAAAGGGCCAAGGAGTGGTTGATTGTCTTCTTTCCTAATTTTCTAGTTTCTCTTTTTACTAATCTCGAATAATTTAGCTCAAAGAGCAAAATATTTTTCAGAGACAAAAATAATGCTATATGAAAATAGTTATGAGCAGAAAATAAAGAAGAGTGCAATTAATTGCAATATTTACATAATTAATGAAATTGAATGATAAAATTTTGTAAATAACATAAACATAATAAAATTATTGTTAGATTAATGTCGTTCAATTAATTGTTTTTTATTTTATTTTCATATTATATTTATATTGAGAGAAGAATTTCTCCTCATTAAAAATGACCATACTTACAATTCACATGATCCAATAGATACGCAAGTTTTATAATTTTCTTATACGTACATAACAAAAATCACTCTTACACTGTACACAATATCCACGTGGCATTTTGTTGGATTGCTACCAAATTATCAAATAATAATATTTACTTTCTAACACTTGTCAACTAATTTTATAGAATTGTGCAATCTTGTACCATTAAATTTTAATTAAAGAATATAATACATATATAGGTGATAGTATTCAAAAATTGTACCATTAATTAAATTATCAATTTTATAGATAGTATTCAAAAATTTTAATTAAAGAATATAATACATAACGTTTCAAATCTATTAATAGCTGGTTTCATTACTAATGGTGATAGGATCTTGATGAATTAAAGGAGGTTAAATCCAAACATCTAATTATTTAAATTTTAAAGTTTTTAAAAAATTAGAGAGTATAAATGAAAAAGCAGCCCGGTTAAATCCTTAAAATTCCATGGCGAACTGACATTTCTAATGGGAAACTGCCATTCTATCGTTAAAGTTATCAGGGGTAATTAAAAAAAATAAAAAAAATTCAATTAAATTAAAAAAAAACTATAAAAAAATAATTGAAAAAATTGAACTATAAAAAAAACCCGATTAGAATATTTTAAAAAATCGATCGGTTTAGTTCGGTTTCGGTTTTATAAGTTTAAAACTGAAAAACCGAACTAAACTAAGATTAATAGAAAAACCAAACCGAACCAAACCAAGATTAATAAAAAATTGAGTCAAACTGAAAAAAACTAAGTCAAACCGAAACCAAACCTATTAGTAATTACAAAAAAAACCCAAAAAAACAATATAGTTTTTGGTTTTTAATATAAAATAATCAAATCTAACCAAAATTGAACCAAACCGAACCGAACCAAAACCAATTAGTTGGGTTTTAATTTTTATTCTAAAATAACCGAACCGAACTGAAACTGATTTTGGTTTGATTTTACTTTTTTTTTTTTTAATTTAATTCAATTTTTTTTTAGATAAAAACTAAACCAAACTAAAAATAATCACCCCCGGTTAAAATTAAAAAAAAATTCTCAAAACCTCAGACTTCTATAATTTGTTACCTCCGAGTTAAGGTGCCTTGAGCATGTCTGAAACAGTGTAGCACTAGCTAGCTAGCACGTACTAGAGTTTCGAAACAAGCTGGTCATAAATGGCTCTAAAAGTGAGACCCGCATGGTACTGTAACAAAATAGACAAGTCCTTGTTATTTACAAAGGGTTAAAGTGCCATGATCACAAAACTTCCAGTAATGATAGAAGATATCACTGGAATTAATTGAAGGATAAACCCTTATTTCGTAGAAGTCGTGCTTGTCCAGGAAGGATAACAACAAGTATATCGAAAGGCAGAGATCTTCAGTACTTGGATCTGGAGAGCCATATGACTTCCTGAACAGCAGATGCAGCAAGCAAGAAGCAGCTCAAGAAAGTGAAGAATATAGAGACAGCAACATGGTCACAGAAGCTCTGTAGAGGCTTGCAGAAATTTGGCAAAGCTGTATGTCGGATTCCTGTGCGATTGAGGTTGGTGACTCCTGATGCAGCTGCCCCAGCGCTTATCATTGCATATGCAAATACCTACAACGCAAAAGTTGATGAGACCTCAGTAGAGTACTAGATTAATGCACGAGTTGAAACCAAATGCTTGAAGCTGCACGAGTTCAAACTTTATAAAACAAGCACCCTTAAGTTACCAGTCAAGGTGACTAATTGGGCAAGCTTGATGAGACAACTAATTTACATTTTCAGCTAGGGGATGTAGCAGCACCAGGATATTTCAACAATTTGATAACTTTGGAAATAACAGCTCCAGAAAATTTGAGAATCCTTTGCACTAGAATATTGTTATATCGAAATGGCCATGGTTTTAAATTTGGGCTCACTCATAATGAGCTGATGAAGCGCAAACGGATGCAAATTCCAGGGGGCCTGATTCTTGGCCAGCCGTATTAAACCTTTGCATGATGATATCAGAAGTCCTTTACAAGCTAGTTTCGTTCCTGTAGCTGATAATATTTTAGTAGCTCAAGAAGCTATGCATATCAAGAAGTATAGCCTTACTCAATTCTCCCATTGAAACATGAGGAGGCACAAATATTTATGTCAGTTTCCAACAATACTTCTATGACATTAATTGCCAAGGGCTTTTTCAATTGTGCATGCTCCATTTGCAACTCCTAGCATGAGAAGGTGGAACTTCAACATGTAAAGTATGCACTATAGTCTATAGCTAGGTGGGATCAGTAAAGAAGACTCTTACTCGTTTTCAAGCTGACCTAGGTACCTTGTTTAGTAACATGAATCAGCTGAATTCTGTGGATTTTCAAGATCAGTGATAACCAAGCATATAAGACTTTTTTCCAGGTAACAAAAAAACTAATTGGACGAACAAATGAAAAATTCAGAATTCAGAAAGGCACTTTTTCTCATTGCAATCGAAACTACCGGGAGACTAGCAATCGGAGAGACAAGCAGATGCGTGCTTTTTAAGATATGGTTTTATGTATATACCTGATCTCCTGCAAAGACAAGCCATGCATGACTTCTTGATTGAATCACCGGAGATTTTCTAAGCAACCTTGACACGCTAATCAGCAGTTGCAGCAATGAGTGCGCTGCAACAACTGCAGAGACTCCAACCACATATCTGTTCAGCAGGAATGACAGAATTCTTAACATTAATTAGCTCATCCAAATTTACACAAACATAACTCTTTAATATATTTGGTTCTTAAGTAGGATTCGAGCACGAGACCCTCCCCAGTTCTGCTTTGCTTTGGAGGAAGGGATTAAACAGTCAGTGCAAAAGGTACAGGATTGTCATCAACTTGTCACACAAGATTTACTTCAGTCAAAAAAGTAGAAAATCATAATCTGACCAAGATCCGATAAAGTAAACACTAAGAGAAAAGCGAAGGAAGAAAACAACAACAGTCACGGGTTTGATTCTGTTCATTCAAATGCCATGAGAGTGGAGGGTGGGAGTACCAAAAATTTTGTTTTTCCTGAAAGGGCAATTCCGTCAACATAAAATAAAACATTTTTTCATACAACATGACAAACGAGTGAGGTCGTCAGGCTCCGCTTTTGCCGGTCAAGCTTGGAAAATTCAATTTAAAAAACCACAAATGAAGGGTCGAGAAAGAAAGGGCTCAAATTATTGCCACTTAATTTGGATTGTTTGGTTACTAAGAAAATATGCAAAAGTAAAGCAAGTAGAATCTGGACATTATCTTTATGACTATAAAATTAACTCAATGAAAACGGCAAACTCATATGATTAAGAGATATTTATGTGATAGCATATGTTTTTTATTTGAACATATTTTAAAATAATATATTTTTTATTAAATTTAAAAACAATTTGAAAACAAGATCGAATGAAAATTTTTTTAAAAAATCAAATAAATAATACCCTCAGTTATTTTCCTTCCACTTTCTGTTATTTTCCCTCAGTTTCCCTGCAACCAAGCAGCAGCAGCAGCAAGAACAAAAGGGGCGAGGGGCATTAGGGTAAATCTAACTTACTCAAATGAGTGAGAGAAGGACCACTTCGATTGAATAGGGAGCATGAAGCCATAGATGGAGACGGTACTGGACTGTTGGGCTGTGACCATGAAGGACAGAGCTGCAACGGATGTCACCATGCACAACACCCTGAGTAACACGTTCATAACTTCAGCTTTCCGGCCAAAAGGCCTCATAGCAGCTGCCGCTCCCCCTCCGGAAGCACCTACAAAGGGCCCACTTGTGTTCTCAGCCACCATCTTTGACTCAGGCAGCTGCACTGCCACCTCTGCTGCTGCCATTTTTTGGCCATTCATCATCATGTTCTTGGGGGGGGAGTAATGTTAAATTGTAATAGATATGATTTAGGAGGCAATCAGGCAATAGACGGTCAAGAGAGAGGGGAGGTTTTTATAGGCAACAGAGGGAGGCAGGGTACTTGTCTTCCTCCGCGGTTACTTGTACAGCGTGTGCTTAAAATGTGTTAAAAAATAAACATTTATTAAGTGCTTGTGATAGTATAATATTAGAGCATGACATTTTAGGGAAATTTAGCTGCAACTTCCCCCGGCCACCACCCACCATTGACAATTAACACAAGAAAACAAAAACAACATTGTTTTTTGTTATGCACTTCCTGTTCAACTACTCACTAATTACAGTATACAGTGTTTTTATATATATATAATTTCTTACAACTCTTAATCTCATCATCTTCTGAGTACTTTCTCCCATCCACCCAATCTTTTCCCTCATCACTCTCTAGAAGAAAAGGCCACACACAAAGGAGGAGAAGTCGAATGAATCAGTTCTCTCCCTATCTCTTTTTTATTTTGACAACCCAGAATTTACATGATGAATTCTAATGAAAGACTACATGATTGACAAGGGCCGAAGGACAAAGCAATCATGAGCAAAATTATGATATGTTGTGTATGCAATTCAAGGACCTTTTGGGTTCTTTAGATTTGTGGAAACTAGTTGAAGATAGGATATATTGAACCATAATCAACAACAGCGTAAGCAACCCTGAGTGATGAGAAAAAGAAGAAACTTAAAGAATCTAGATGAAGAGATAATGGACCTGTTTATTTTTGTATTTTAGAAATATTTAAAAAAAAAAATTAAATTTACGTTAGTTAGAAATGATGGCTCTAGCAAAAACTTAAAAATGCATGGGAGATTCTCATAAAATCCTGTAGTGGTTTTAACTGGGGTGCTATCATAAAAACTATAAGGTTGGAGAGCAAATATTTTATTTTTGGAGGGGCTAAATGCATAGCTTTTATGAAAAAATTGAAAATTTAAGGACTAAAATTAAATTTTAAAAAAACTTTGAAGACAAAATTTATATATATATATAGTGCTATAAATCTGGTAAACAATGGCAAACAATTGATGATGGCCCACGCGTTAGGAAATTCTATGCATCTTCATGAACTTCTAAACACACCCAGCTAGTTAGAGAATGTTCCTGTGGAGTCAATAAAACATCCATTTCTTTTAATGCACTGGAAGTTAACGAAATGAGGGTTAATTTTTCAAAGTCAAAAACACGAAGGCCTAATGATCACCATTATGCATAGGTACAGGGATCTACGACAAGCTTGGGCGCCGAGCTCCACCCCTAAGGTCCGCTAATAAAGGACTTTATTGCATATATATTTTTAATTTTTTTTGTTTTATTTTAAAGTATTTTGTATGTATCATACAAGTTGATTAGGATTTTATATGCTTTTAAGAATTATTGACTTTTTAAAGATTTAACATGTTTTTCAAGTACTAAATTCCGAATGAATTTGAAATTAAAACTTAGCACTAATTGATTTTTATTACTATTCTGAAAAGGTGAGGCATAGGCCTACAATTCATATGAAGAGCATAGAACTCAGTTTTCTTATTTTAAAGCTTAAAAAACAAGTCAAAATACAAAGTTTGAATCACACCTAAAATTCCTATGATCCAGACACCATCTTGAGTTTTGGCTTATATCTCAAGTCTCATGATTAGTTTTGTTAGAAATAAAATTCAACTTTCTACAATTATTCCAATAATAAAGAAGTCTTAATTTGCATATTTTCTACTCCAACTTTGGCACGCAATATTAAGAAGAGAAAGAATCCACGACTGAGAAGGAAATTGACTTCCTTTCCTTTGAAGGATAATGCCAGAATATATATACCTCTTTAGGTAGCAGCTAATGGGACTCTTGACACCCTAAACACACCATTAAAGATAAGAGGCAGCACTAAAAGAGAGAAGAATGTAACTAAAAAGAAAAAAAACAGAGGTAGCAGTAGACTTCAAGGCTTTTCTCCGGTCATCCTCTACTCTTGTGTGATGCTCATTGTGTCAAGTTTGTTTTTCTTTAATTTAGCTATGGAGTAGTCTATTATTATGAGATTTTTTTTATGTAACCTAGCTATGAATATGTGAATAATTTTTTTGATAGAATTAATTCACTAGTTGTTGAGTGTTTCATTCTATGTTTAATGCTTGTGTATATTTCGCCAATGTTTGCATGATTTATGATTCAATTTGAAACCATGAAGGCATTAGTAGGTAGTAGTGAGGTAGCTCTTATTAGTTCAAGTCGGTGTCGGTAGTTGTAAACTCTTTTTTTTCTCTATGGGAATCACAACCACATCATAGCCAAAACTTGTCTTTCTTGCTTGAAAACTTCCTAAACCTCTTGATGCTCATAGACTTTTGAAACAACTGTCAAATGTGATAGGTGATGAGGGAAGACTCTCTATCTTAAATAAAAAAATGCACTGAATACAAATAAGGAAAGGAGTCTACTCATGCTCAGGTATAGTGGAATAAATGACTTAAGTTATAAGAGACCTAAAATACCTTGCTTACGTATAATTGGAAAATACACTAACATAAATATGGCAGTAAGAAGAGATAATACAAAAGTGTGTAAACTATAAAAACAAGTTAAAGTGGATTGCCCTACACTAGCACTTCCATGTAATAACTCTACCAAGGGAGATCCTATTATTACAATTAGGAAATTGATTGATTTCTTATACCTTTTTACAGCAGTTAAATACATATTTGGGATAACAAATAGTTGCTTAAGATCCTAAAATATAGAGCAGTTTGAAATTGATTCCTAACTCTAAGGAATAACTATTTTGAAACTATCAGGTTGTTACAATCTGTTACAATCTTATGACTTATGATATGCCCACTCAAGATGGAGCTCGAAATAAAAGTTCAATCTTGGATTTGAGATAAAAAAAAATGGGCACGATGAAGAGGCTTATTGAGTGCATCAGTAAATTGATCTGCTGAAGTTATACAAGCAACATGAAGGACACCATTTTGTACTTGGTCCTTGATGAAGTGAAAATCGATGGCAACATGTTTCATTCTGGAGTGAAACACAGGATTGGAGCAGAGTTGTGTAACACTAACATTGTCATAGTATAAGACGGGACACCAAGGTAGTTGAACACCAAGATCAGTTAGGAGATAATAAAGCCAATTGAGCTTAGTAGTTGCATTAGCTACTGACATGTATTCAACTTCAGTGGAGGATCTTGTAATAGTTTTCTGCTTCTTAGAACTCCAGGAGACTGGATTGCGATCAAGATAAATGTCATAAGTACTGGTTAATGAAAAATCATCCTTATCACCTACCTAATCTGTGTCAAAATAGGCGTGTAAATTCAATGAGGACTGGCAATATATTTGTAGGCCTTTATTAATAGTTCCACATAGATAACGTAATAAATGTTTAACAAAACTCCAATGGTCGGTTGTTGGAGTATGCATGTACCGAGAGAGCTTGTTAACCGCAAATGCAAGGTTTGGTCTTGTAATCAAGAGATATTGAAAGCTGCCAACAATTTTTTTGTACTCTGTAGGATCAGACAAATGAGAGCCTGATTATAACATCAGAGGTGGCTACGTCGAATGGAAGTTAACATGGGTTTGGCATCATTCATATGAGTTCAAGCCAGAATATCCAGAAAAATAACGCCTTTGAAACAGTAAAGTACTTTGCTGATTTGGGACTACCTCCACACTCAAGAAATAAGATAGTTGTCCAAGATCCTTAATTGAGAACCGATGAGCAAAAAAATCAATAAAGGAGTCGATCATCTTAGTGTTGTCACTAGTGATTATTAAGTCATCCATATATACAAGTTTATACATAATATGTCCAACAGTAATAAGAACAAATAGTGAGGTATCTGCATGAGAATTCTTGAAGCCAAAGTGAAGAAGGAAAGTTTGAAGTTTATAATATCATGCTCTAGGTGCTTGTTTGAGGCCATAGATTGCCTTTCACAGTTTGCAGACATAGGATAAATGATCTTGATAAATACAACCTGGTGGTTGTTGCATGTAGACATTCTTGAAAAAATGTCCTTAGAGAAAGGTGTTGTTAACATCAAGTTGGCATAATGACCAACCCCAAGATACAACAAGGTTAAGGACAACATGAATTGTGGTTTGTTTTACAACAGGGCTAAAAGTGTCTAGGTAATAACTCTTGATTTTTGATGAAATTCTTTTGCGACCAAAAGTGTTTTGAACCTGTCAATAAAGCTATCAAAGTTACGTTTAATTCTAAAAATCCATTTACACCCAACGATATTCTATATAGAATCAGGTGGAACAAGTCCCCATATTCCATTTCTAACTAAAGCATCACACTCTTCAGACATGGATTGACGCCATTTTGGATCTATAAGGGCTTTAGTCATGGTTATTGGTTCAAGGTCATTGGATTTTGAGAGTTAGGTATGAAGATTCATTTCAATTATTAGTTTATGAATGTGGTTCTTGGCTCGGGTTGTCATTGAGTGAGTTGGAAAGGGATAACTTTCGATTGGGGTGGGAGGAGGTGACGTTGGGAGGTGCAGTAGTGGGGTTGTGGTTGAGGATGTCAAGGAAGTTGAGTTTGGTTGAATGGGTTGGGTTATGGTTCATTAATGTTGAGGATGGTTGTAGGGTCAGATTCGGTAGCCACGAGTGCTGAAAAACAGGAGAAAGAAAGGGGGAAAAATTAGATTGGCTTACATCACTTATGGTTGAGAAATCTAGAGATAAAAAGAAAGATAAGCCTAAATGATTACTAGAAATAATATATTTGAGAATTGATAAAGTATGATGTCCTCATCTATTATGCCAATCGAAGAAAGTGGTCTTTATTGTGGAGAATGAAATCAAAAGGAAGGAGATTAGCCACTCATAGACAAATCCAATGTCAAATAAGTCTTTATAAGATTCAAAGTCATTATAGAAAAACACTTCAATTTAACCATCAAAACCCTCTACTCTAAAAATGGTGGTGAATTCATCTCCTTAGCTAATTTTCTTTCAACCAATGACATCTCTTATCTCACCACTCCACCTCACACACCTGAACACAATGGTTACTCCGAAAAAAGGCACCTTCATATAGTTGAAACAAGCCTTGTCCTCTTCACTCATGCTTCACTACCCCTCTTCTATTAGACTTATACCTTTGTCACGGTTGTCTACCTCATCAATAAAATGCTCACTCCCACTTTAAATCCCTCCTCACCCTACCACTATATATTTCTGACATCACCAAATTACTTGAAATTAAAGGTATTTGGCTACTTATGCTACCTTTGGCTCTGATACCATATTACAATTAGGAAATTGATTGATTTCTTATAAATTTTTGTAGCAGTTAAATACACATTCGGGATAAAAATAGTTGTTTGAGATCTTAAAATATAAAGCAGTTTGAAATTGTTTCCTAACTCTAAAGAACGACTATTTTGAAACTATTGGGTAGTTACAATCTGTTACAATTCTGTGACTTGTGATACCTATTACCGGAATAGCTTTTGACATGTTTGTTACAATTTTTACTGCCTAATAACCAATTTGGTCCCAAGGTAAGGAATAACCAGTTACGCTAAAGGATGTGGTTAATACAACAAGAAACACATATGTAACCCAAGTCAATTAACAAGGTTTTTTTAAAGCCACACATGAGATATACACGAAATACATGCAGGATCATCATTAGAACCATCATACTTGTCAGCCATCAATGAATTGATCGGATTAACCAACCAAAGTTAGCTTCAGTCATTATGAACAAAAGAAAAGGCCTCAATGATGGTCAGACAATAGTAAAAAGTTATAGCAAACCCCGTAGCTACTTGTACTAAAAAACAAGTAAGCTTAATTCCTCCTAAACAATAAAATATATTTACATGAGGAGGAACATATTTACTAGTTATATCATCTACAATCATCTGAATCTCAAGATGTTCTTTAAACCAATCATAAACTTTATTAAGATAGGTAAATTGGGGCCTCCAAGAACCATATACGATAATTTCATCTCATACAGCTCAAACAGAAACACCTAAATACTAGTCAAAATAGATATCTGCAATAGAGACTTCTTAATTCTATGATTCAAGAATCCTCTTAAATACAAAAAAATAAAAATCTGCAAACTATCTTTTGTAGTTATATGCCAAAAAATTAAGTCATCTTATTTATTTATTAATGTTTATCGTTGCAGACCTCTTAAATCTTCTATTTACCTTTTTTCATGGTATTTTTATTTATATGAAACACAACTTTACTGGTGTTTTCTTTATGTTAGGAATTTTCTTGTTAAGATCCAATAAATTGATTTAAAACCTCATATTCATACTAGAACCATGATGATTCAATAAAACCTTCAAACTAACTAGGTACAAGGATTCACTAAGTAAGAACTCTTGTATCATCACTTTGAATAAATATAATGACTAAAATTCTAAAGAAAGGTTTATCCTTTGATCAAAATAAACATAGATAAAGAGCAGGAAGAAAAATCTTTTAATTTAGAGTTTCTAACTCTTTGAGATTTTTCGAAGTCCAGTAAGCAAGCAGGATTTTAATATTAAGTTAAGTATGAATCATAGCTCTAATACTTTGTAATATTTCATATATTTTGTGTTCCAAATACTGGAATAAATATCTGACAAAGTCAAAAACCATATTATAAGATAATAAACCCATTTTCTATATTATTAATAGGATCTATTATAACAAGTCGTATACTTATATTCTAGAAATATAGAAAGAAAGAAATTCCACAATCAAACTTGATGCGAACATTGTGATCACGTAACCCACAATTAAGATTGAGATCTGATCCTGAAAAGCTAAAATAGGTCTGATAGGAATGTTACACAATAGAAACCTTCCCCAAGGCACCAACATTATTGGAATGAAGTAGAATGATGTCACGAAGCTAGTTAATATTTGATAAGTCAGATTTAATTCGTTCGAGAACTAAAGAATGCAAGAATTACTCTCATACATTAAAACTGAAAAATTCAGAAGTACAGTCAGATTTATACCATTATGTTGTAAATAAATGATCTTATCATAGATCCATTGTGTTCTGGAAATTCTAATTTTTTTTCTTTTTATGTAATAATGGAAACAACAACCCTAATCGCCATCTTTATATCTGGTCTACTTGTAAGTTATACTGCGTATGTCTTATAAATTGCTTTTGGGCAACCCTCTTAACAACTAAGAAATCCATTCAAGGAACACATGTGTATTAGGATAAGTAGCAAGGTCTTATGCCTAAAGATCTTCTAACTAATATAGACTACAAGAAAATGAGAAATAAAGTAAAGTAGATTGGTGACCCTAGGTCAAATATATTTAGCATAGCCCATAAAGGAAGCAAGCTAATTAAGAGTTCCCTAGCCCTAAAGTTATTGCTCTGATCCTTATCATGGCTATTAGGCCCTCTAAAATAAAAATTCCTTAGTGTCTTTATATTTTGGATGAGTTGTTTCCCTTCTTCCATGACCTAGGATGAATACATTATACCTTTATGTCTGGTTTTCTTGTTTGCCTGTAGTGCATTGGTCATAGTTTATGGTGTTCGTCAAGCATTATGGTGTTTATAGAGGAGTTATGAGCTTCAATACTACTATGAGTAGGGTAGCTGAGTCTTTGACCTAACTTAAACAAAAGCAGTACGGAGCACTTTCCCTAATCTTCTTCTTCTATTCTTTTAGAACTCTAACCTAGTCCACTCCCTTTTGTATCGGGCATGAAAAGCCATTTGAATCCCAGAAGTAAATCCTAAACGCCATGAGTTTAGTTCCAACCCCCATATGCATTCTACCTAGGACCTTGCATCTCATATGCATCGCCAAAACACTTAACCATAATAGGTAGGTCTATTGGCCGGACCCTATGCTCTATCACCATGAAATCTCAATGAAGAATCAAGAGTATAAACAACCTCGCACGTGCATAATATTATTCAAAAATAAAACCAAGTCTTTTTCCCACATGTTTACACTCAATAGTATGCCACTCCACTCGTTTTTCACTTAAATTTTACCTTTTCATGATAATAGTCTCATCTTTTCATCTTTTACCTCTCATGCTATCCTCTTTAGTTCTTTAGGGAGCTAATCAAACATTTCAGTTTGTAATGCCTAACCAAAGATTTCAAGACACAAGACATTCAAGAAAAAAATAACAAAAATGAATATGAAAACGACAGCGAAACAAATATGAACATGAAAAAAAATAGAAATGAAAATAAAAACAAAAATGAATACGAAAACAAAACAAAAATGAATACAAAAACAATAATAAAATTCAAGAATTGACTCTATAAAACCTAAAAACTAGTGTAGAGTTAAACAATCCAAATTCAAATACAAACAAAAAAATACCTGGTAATCATAAATTTTGGCATTCAAAATCAAGAATTGTAATTGTTTTCTAAGAATTCTACATTCAATTGTATAATCTCTACTCATGGTAGAAACTATCTAATGTGATTTCATCTTCTTCTTTTTTTTTTTTAATAAACTGATTAAGAAGAAACTAAAACTTGATAGAAACTTTAGCTTTTTTAATAATAGATTCCATAATTTAATAACTATTAAAAAAAACAAGCAAATAACATGAAAATTTAAAGATAGACAAATAGATAAAACATGTGTTAGAGTTTTATTCTGATATCAACTAATGTGTACCAGGACAGTAAGAACCCTTGAACCCATATACAAGATAGAAATAACCTAAAAAGCTAAAATCAGATTAAAAAGAATTGAACCAAAGATTACCTAAACTAAAAAAACCATAGTTATTGGATGAAAGACCTCAACCCGTTGATTATAAAAATCAAGAACTGGAAGTATAAGGAAGAACGCCACAAGACAGTTAATCTTTGATAAATTCTAAATAGTTCAATGAAAAACCAAGAGTATGAGCAACCTCACGCACAAGCACACACAATATTATTCTGAAATAAAACTAGTTCTCCTTCAAATATGGCCTAAAAAGTACATAAAGGTCCAATCTGCCATACTTGCAACTTTTTAACTCGAACATCTTGACTTAGCCCATTAAATTTCTTCTTGATCTTCTTAGTCTTATACTTAGTAATAGACTTGATTGGTACCTCTAATACTATAGTTTCGAGTTCTTAAAAAAATTATAATTTTCAATTTAGGTCCGATCAGTGGGTAATTGTTTGACTTAAAAATTGATTTCGGGTGGTTGAAATTACAAGATTTTGATTCAGGTCTTAAATAACATGGCAAATCAGTTTATATCAAATTAGTTGTTACATTAGTAGTTTCCAAATTTTTTGAAGGCTTGATCTCAGGTTATTTGAATCTACTATGGTTTTTATTTCATAGTCCTTTTTGAATTTGTTTTCATTTTTATATTCATTTTCATTTCATTTGTGTATTCATTTTCGTTTCAGTTTTTTTTTCACTTTCATTTTTATTTTCATTGTTCTTAACTGTCATATTTCTTAAAATCTTTGATTGAACATTATGAGCTGAATTTTTGGTTATTGAGGAGAGCACGAGAGGTACAAGGCATAAAGGTGGGCATATTATCATGAAAAACAAAGCCAAAATTTGAGTGAAACACGAGTGAAGTGATATATCATTAAGTGTAAACACATGAGAGAATGTGTGATGATATTTTTTTTACTAAAATAAAACTTCATATTTGACTATGCCTTTCATTGATAGGTCATCACCTAAGGAGAAGAAAAATGATTTATTTTTGTTATAAGCGATGCAACAAGAGTTTAAGCGTATGAATGTGAAGTTTGATGATAAAAAGAACTAGATGGATAAACAATATTTTATGTTTACTAATTTGAGAAAGAGACTACCTAAAAGGTTCGGAATGCTAGAAAGTAAGATAAACTAAGGCTTTAAGCCCTGAAAGCTAACAATCAAGAAGCTTCAATGAGATTAGTGAAGGAGAGCAAGGATGCAAAATTATTAAAGAAATAAATAAACTACTTATTAACTAAGGAGCTACAATACAATGCTAAAAATATATAAAATATTAAGATGGTATTGAACCCTTAAAAGACTCCAAAGCTGATTCATTTGAGATGAATGTTTCAATGAATGAAAGTCCATTAGATTCATATCCTGAAAAAGATAACATTATTGATTCTAATCTTAATAATACAAGTGATGAAGAGGTAGAATATTCAGTTGAGGGTGAGTTATTTATGGTCAAGTCAAAGAGGATGATTTAAAGCATCAAAGAGGATGATTTGAAGCATCAAAGAAGAATATTTTTCATTCAAGATGCCACATCAGTAATAAATATGAGAAGTATTGGCCTTTAATGCCTTTCTTGTCTTCATATAAATATGGAAGAGAGCATCCTGACCGTCGATATGAAAGTTTAATATATGACGAAGAAGTTCATGCGTCTGTTCACATACATTGGAGTGAAAAAATTCTAGTTAGGAATATAACTTTTTAGAATATGTTAGTGGGGTTAACTTATAAGAAAACAGTGGTCAAGCTAAAAAAAATAGTGAGTTAACCTAGAAGAGAGAAATAAAAGAGATTGTTGAGGGAAAAATAAAGAATTGTGAGAGATTTTATGCATAAGAGAGTGTTGTAAAGAATGTTTTTATACTAACAAGCCTATTCAAAATAATGTTGTTGATTCTTTATTGCAGGATTATATGGATGTATTGCCTATAAATAGTGTTCCTATTATTAATTAGAGAATGACTCCTTTTATGGAGAGGGGGAGACTTAGTTTTATTTCATAATAATATTGTGTGTGTGCGAGGTTGCTCATACTTTTGATTCTTCATTGAACTCTTCATAACTTAGCAAATATTAATTGCCATTGTGACATTCTTCCTTATATTTGTAGTTCTTGATTCTTTATAATCAATGGACTAAGGTCTTTCATCCACTAACTTTAGTTTCTTGGTTTAGATAATCATTGGGTTGGGTTCTTTTCACTTTGATCTTAGCTTTTTTTTTTTATTATTTCTATCTTATTTATTGGTTTAAAAGTTCTTACTCTCTCAATTTGTATCAATGGCTGATATAATAATAAACACATGGGGTTATATAGAGAGGACAATACAAGAGGTAGGTGTTGTTTTGTGTGGGTTCAAGTAGTCCTTCATGATTGTAATATCAGGTTGCCTATCATTTCCATTAACACTTCCTTCATCTTTCTTCATTGATAACTAGACTAGGTCACACTTATTAAATAACAACTTAAAATAAAATAAACAAAGACAAAGTAATAATACTAAACAATATATTTACACATGGAATAAGGAACATATCATGAGTTGTAATGTAATTACAACTTACCATATGCTCCATGAAAAGAATTTCTTATCTATCGGATCAACATATTGTTAAGCTTGGTAGGATAGCTTAATAAAAGAAAATCATGCCACCTAAAAAATTTACAAGCAAGATCATTGCTACGATGCCTGATGACTAGTTAGTACGAGCAATGGATAAAGGCCATTCTCCTATCCAAGAAGAGCCAAACAATCCTCCATAGATGCCTGAAGAACAACCTACATTAATATCATTGTTTATTGTTTAATGGGTTTCAACAATTTCTTACATATTATTTGTCAATTGCCAAGCTGAATCACTGTAATTAGAAGTAAACTATAACTAATCAACTATAAGTCTACAAAATCTTTTCTTTTCTGTTGTTGAAAGGTTAAAATATATAGAATACAGTTTGTCCTTGTAAGGCTCGAGCCTTGATAAAAGAACATTTTGTACATTGTTAAACAACTATGTATGTAATGGTTTAACTCCATTGAACTAGGATCTATACAATCTTTTTCAGTCTCTACACATTCAAAGTTTCATCTTCTTTTTTTGTTTTTTTTTTCTCATTTTTTTTTTGAGAAACTGGTGGTTGGGTTTGATAAGGTGCCAGTTAAGAGCCAATTTTCCACATCAAAATAACATAGTTATTCTCTTAGGGTGAGAACGTACCACAAGGTAAAATTTAGGATAAAAATTATATCTTTCATTTCTTTCCAGCACTTATTAATAACCTTACTTCAACCAATATTTCGGATATACAGCCGAAATCTAAGGTTTCATTACAACGGTTACATTATTCAATTTACTGTAAAATAGAACAGAATAGATACTGAATGGAAACTGAATAGAAACTGATGCCTAGCACCACTCCATAACTCGTTGACGTGGTAAAGACCTCACGCCTTTAGCTGCTACAATCAAGCCTTTTTGGTTCAGGTTTGTCCTGGTCTTACGCTTGCACTTTCACTGCACTTCACTATACTTGGGATTCGGTTTTGTTGCTCTCTCAAATCTTCGTGGCTTATCAATACCCCCCTAGAAAGTGGAACCTTGTCCTCAAGGTTCAAGTGTGGAAACTAATGACACAGTGATTCAGTCACTTCCCAGGTAGCCTCCTCTGATGGTAAGTGCTTCCATTTTACTAGACTTTCGGCAAGAAACTTACCACCTCGCTTTACCCAACAATGATCAAGGATAGCCTTAGGTTCCAAGACAATTCCACCTTCATCTGAAACAGGTGGAAGATTTGTGTGTGTCGAATGCATCTCCTACATATTTCTTCAATAATGACACATGAAAGACAGGATGGATACGTACACCCTCAGGTAATTGGAGTTTGTAAGCCACGTTGCCCACCTTTTGGAGAATTGGATAAGGGCCAAAGAACTTGCTGGCTAATTTCTAGTGTACCCTTTTGAATGCCGAGCTTTGACGATAAGGCTGTAACCTGAGGAAAACCATGTCACCTTCTTGAAAGGACACATCCCTCTGCTCCTTGTCAGCAGTCTGTTTCATGTGATTGGTGGCAGTGGCCAAGTGGTGTTTGAGCTGTAGTAGAAGCTTATCACGGTGGAGAAAAGTCTATTCCATTTCGTGAATTGGTATTGAGCCATCAAAATATTCTGGAAGAGATGGTTGTGGTCGACCATAAAGTGCCTGGTATGGTGTCATACTAGTGGATGCATGGAAAGTAATATTGTACCAGAGCTCAGCCCATGGCAAGAAGGAATGCCATTTACAGGGCCATTGATGGACAAAGCTTCATAAATACTATTCCAGACAGCGATTGACTACCTCTGATTGGCCATCTAATTGTGGGTGGTATGCTGAACTCATTTTCAGTTTGGTGCCAAACATTGTAAAAAATTCCTGCCAAAATTTACTGATAAAGATGGGATTACGGTCACTGATAATAGACTTAGGCATTCCATGCAATATAACCACGCCTTCAACAAATTTATCCGCCACTGTTTTAGCCGTGAAAGGATGAGATAATGACATAAAATGAGCATATTTACTCAATCTATCCACCACCACAAATATTGTATCTTTACCTTGTAAAATTGGTAGGCCTGCAACAAAATCGATAGTAATATCATCCCATACCTGACATGGAATAGATAAAGGTTGAAGCAGTCCTGCTGGTGGCAATGTTTCTGATTTAGTTCTTTGACATATGTCATAGTGCTTCACATAGTCTTGAATAGATTTGTGCATTAAAGGCCTGTAGAACTGTATGGCCACTTTCTTAAAAGTGCATAAGACTCTAGAATGACCCCCTATTTTTGTATCATGGGCTTCATATATCAACTTGCTGCGTAGAGTTACATTGGAAGGAACCACAATTCTGCCCTTAAAAAAAATCAATCCATTTCGTTGAGTAAAGGGCCCTTCCGGTTAAGTTTGAGTCAGATTGCTAACAACAGCCATATAGTCGTCTCCTGTGGCATCTTGTTTAATTTCCTCCCAAAATATCAAGTTGTGGCATGAACAAGTGATTGAGAGTAGGATTGTCAGGTCGACAAGAGAGTGCATCTGCAACAGAATTTTCACGACCTGGCCGGTACTTAATCTCATAGTCATACCCCAATAATTTAGCCACCCATTTATGTTGTTCTGGTGTAATAATTCTTTGTTCCAGTAGATATTTGAGACTTCGTTGGTTGGTTTGAATAATAAATCGTCTCCCCAGCAAGTAAGGACGCCACATGCGTATGGCTTCCACAATAGCAAGCATTTCCTTCGCATACATAGACCACTATTTTTTTGAAACACCGAGAGCTCGACTTATAAAAGCAATAGGTTTGCCTTGTTGTTGCAGAACTGCCCCAATTCCATCACCTAAAGCATCGGTTTCCACGGTGAAAGTTTTATTAAAATTTGGCATGGCTAAGATATGCGTTGTGGTCATGGCCTTTTTAAGTGAAAGAAAGGCATCCTCTACATCTTCATTCTAGCCAAATTGCCCCTTTTTGAGAAGATTTGTGAGAGCCTGAGCAATTAGACCATAATTTCGAACAAACTTGCGGTAATAACCTGTCAACCCCAAAAATCCACGCAGCTCAGAAATATTAGAAGGTCGTGGCCACGCCACCATGGCATCAATTTTTTTGCTATCGACCTTCACCCCTTGATAGGAGACAATATGACCCAAATATTCCAGCTCTTGCTTACCAAAGGCACATTTACTAGCCTTGAGAAAAAACTGTTGTTGCTTCAAAATTTACAAGGTTTGAGTGACATGATGTAAATGCATTTCCCAAGTAAGGCTATATATCAGGATGTCATAAAAAAATACCAATATGAATTTTCGTAAATAGGGCCGAAAAATAGCATTCATAATAGCTTGGAATGTAGATGGTGCATAACTCAAGCCAAATGGCATAACTAGATATTCATAATGACCGTTGTGTGTACGAAAAGTAGTCTTATGAATACTGACGGTTGCACTCGTACCTGATGGTACCCAGCTCTTAAATCTAATTTGGTGAAATATGTTGCCCTATGTAGTTCATCCAACATATCTTCCACTATAAGAATTGGAAACCGGTCTTTGATAATGACTGCATTAAGAGATCAATAGTTGGTGAAAAAGCGCCAACTGCCATCTTTTTTCTTCACTAGCATCACAGGAGATGAGAAGGGACTAGTGCTAGGTCTGATGAGTCCAGAATTTAGCATTTCTTGGACTTGTTTTTCAATCTCTGCCTTCTGGAAATAAACATATCGATAGGGTTGAACGTTGACTGGCTCAATTCCTTCCTTGAGGGGAATATTGTGGTCAATTTCATGCTTGGGTGGTAGTTGTGTAGGTTCTTTGAAGATCTCAGTATATTTATCTAAGACCTTGCACATACTTGGTGATTAACTCTCTTCGGTTTCATGCATGGTTGATTGTGGACAGATTGCAAATACCAAGTGTCCTTGGCGAAATTCTTTTGAAATCTCCTTCAGTGAAGCGGCTTGAATAGGCTAGTCACAAAAACCTTGCAGTTGTCGGGCCAAGTTCTCCCAATAGAAGTTCATGGTGAGAGTTCGCCAATTACATATCACAGACCCTAACATTTCCAAACATTGGACACCCAGAACAATGTCTAAACCTGCCAGGGGAAATGAATAAAGGGTAAATGAAAAAGGAATTCCCTGAAGAAGAAATTGTACTTTTTCAAACTTTCCTTGACACTATAACCTTGCCCCATTAGCAACCCGAACTGTAAATGCCTCTGTTGGCACTACTGGTAGCCGCAGCAGATCAGCCATGCGAGTGCTCATAAAATTATGGGTGGACCCACTGTCAATTAGCACTACTACATCGAATATACCCACTTTGGCATCTACACGCATGGTTTTAGGTGCAGACCATCCAGTTAAAGCATACAGAGTAATCTCAGGTTCAACATTTTCCCTTATCACTTCTTCTACGTTAGCTTCTTTAGTAACTTCTTCATATGTGATTTCATTGAACCCGGTTGGTCCCTCCAGAAGCAAGAGCTGCATTCCTTGACATTTATGGTCGGCGGTGAACCTCTCATTATAATTAAAGCATAGTCCTTGGGCTCTAAGTTTCTGCATCTCTTCCCACGATAATCTCCGAAAAGGTGCATTTGGTGTTGCATATGTTGTTGTTGGTAGCGCCAGTGGTGTTCGATTGACTTGAGTTGGTCGCAAGAATTGACGTTGTCTTTTCATCTGTTCATTCTTCATGTGAGCTAGGCTAATTGCTTCCTTCAATGATTGTGGTTTGAACATACGAATTCCTTCTGCAATCTCTAGTTTAAGTCCTCCCATAAAGGTCCCAACTAAAGCCTTTTGGGTCCATCCATAAACTCGGTTTCCAAACTTCTCGAACTCACTCTGATAATCACGTAAGGATCCTATTTGTTTTATACGTGATAAAGCTTCATCAAAATCCTCATAATCTGTAGGTCTAAATCTAGCCTATAATTCATCTTCAAAAGCCTCCCATGTCATCATTCGCCTTTCCTCTCTGTATGTCCGACGAGCCCATTGCCACCACTGATTTGCTTCTCCTTCCAGGTGGAAAGAAGCCAATGATACCTTTTGGTTGGCTGGAGTATTTTGAAATTTAAAGAACTGGTCCACTTGATTAAACCATTATGTCGGGTCATGTCCAGAATATCGTGGAAATTTTAGCTTGGCCATTTTAGAAGAAAAGACTTGTCTATTCCCTTCATTCTCCTCATGAATTGTACGAGAGTTGCCTTCTCGATTTGTGTTGTCGTGGCTTGATTCTCCTTGCTTGATGACAACGCCTCTGAAAGTTTATTGATAGTTTCTTCTAGTTGACGCATTTTTCCAGACATGCTCATCTCCATTCTCTGATCTTGCACTCCACCTAGCCCAGCCTCCAACATTTCAATCCGTTCTTTGTTAGTCACCATTTAAACCTGGCTCTAATACCAATTGATAAGGTCCCAGTCAAGAGCCAATTTTCCACATCAAAATAACACAGTTATTCTCTTAGGGTGAGAACGTACCACAAGGTAAAATTTAGGATAGAAATTATATCTTTCATTTCTTTCCAGCACTTATTAATAACCTTACTTCAACCAATATTTCGGATATACAGCCGAAATCTAAGGTTCCATTACAACGGTTACATTATTCAATTTACTGCAAAATAGAACAAAATAGATACTGAATGGAAACTGAATAGAAACTGATGCCTAGCACTACTCCATAACTAGTTGACGTGGTGAAGACCTCACGCCTTTAGCTGCTACAATCAAGCCTTCTTGGATCAGGTTTGTCCTAGTCTTACGCTTGCACTTTCACTGCACTTCACTATATTTGGGATTCGGTTTTGTTGCTCTCTCAGGTCTTCATGGCTTATCGGGTTGAACAAAATAGCTAACGTGGAGTCATCAAAGATAAAGAAAGTTGTGTCACTCATCAGAGTCCCCAGTCACCCCAGCAAAATTCAGGGAGATGGCAACAGTGATGGTGAGTTGGTATCTAATGCAGAACAGTCAAGAGAAACCCTGAATTTGAGGATGGATTTCCAGGTGGCGGTAATTCCTAGAACTCGATGATGCAATTCTGGGTGGAATCCCTGAATGTTGCAGGCCATAATAAATGTTTTAGGAGAAGATCTTATTAGTTTCATGGCTCTGTTATAAAATTATTTCTGAAAGGTTAAAGCTTCAATTATTTAACCAAAACCCTGAAACTAATAAACCTACCATGCCATTGGTTCAAAGTTCAAAGCAGAAACCCCGAGCCCGAGACTGATGGTTCCTGAGATGGAAGCACCGCACAGCATAGGGCTATTGATTGTTACTGATGTTTGTGCAAGGTTGAGGCATCCTGCATGGAGAGTATGTTTGAAAATATGTGTTGGGTGTCGAAATTTCTCACTTGAATTGGAGGTCATTTATCAGCTTTGCAAATGGCCAACGGTGCGAACTCCATTTTTTGTAGTCTACCATGAACCATAGTTGGCGGATGGTGTCTATTCTCATTGAAATTATTGGGCAAATTAAGTTATTAATTCACATGAAAGGAAACATACTCAGGCATAGAGAGTACTAGACTAGGGCGCACACTACGGTCTACATCTATTTTATTTTATTTTTGTAAAAAACAATGTTTAGATGGCGGCAAGAGTATTTCAAGGAAATAAGAAAAACTAACTACTTGAGTTACAGCTGAATAGATTTAATAAATTGATTTTATTTTAATTTTATGATAAAAAAAGTAGATAATAATAGTAAATAGACAAAAAATTACGATAATTTGGAGAGAAAAAAACCTTTGGAAGCATAGAATTAGATTAAAAAATTAAAAAAAAAACCAATTGAAGTCAACCCGAGTTAATGTAATAAATATGTAACCTGGGTAATAATGAGCAAAATAACCTAAATTAACCCGTAAAACTCGTGGGCTAAGTCATAAGATTGGAATAACCCAACATGAAAAAAAAAGTAATGAAAACCACAACCAAATTTTAAAAACAATAAGGTTGAACAATGAAATAATAATAATAAAAAGATAAGCTATCAAAAAAATACTAACCTGAGTTAACTTTTCAAAATAACCTACCTCGGAAGCCGTCTTTCGGTTGCCTAAAGACGCAACACATGCCACCTGACGATCTATTATCCTTCTCTTGTGTAACGCACGTGTCAATTATTTTTTAAAATATTTATTAAATATTAAAAAATAAATTTTCCTCTTATCCCACTTAACAATAAAAACAAAGTGTGAAAGGCAAAAAAAAACCCTAAACCAAAATTAATTTTTCTTCAACTTCCAGGGCAGTCATGTAAGAGCCTTATGCATTTAAAGGTAAAAGACATGAATACCCCTAAATTCAAAGCTTAAATTTTTTAGTTTTAAAGGTGTTTTTGTATTTTCAATATTCAAAAAATAATAAAAATAGTAGTCATTTCACTATTACAAGAACTAAATTAATGTACACTGTAGACATCCCCTTCTCTTTTTAGTTTATTTTACTAGTTACATAACCCACGCGATGCAGCGAGTCAATTTTTTTCATAAAAAATATATAAAAAAAGCTAAGATTTAAAAGTGTTAGGTATTTCTGCAAAGCTATATCCGAAAGTCTTGGGTTTAGCTGCAACGCCTAATCCAAAAGTAATATTTATAATATTAATAATAACATTAAATTTGCATGACCAAAGTTTAAGTGGGTCTGGCTGCAATACTAGACAGAATAACCTTGGATGCGGGTCTGGTTGCAAGATCGTGTCATAAAAGTGTGATAATTAAATAGTTTACTTAAAAAGAAGAAAACAAAGAAAAAAACCAACAGAAAGAAAAAAACTAATGAAGAAAAAGAAAAAAAAATCTGAATTAACTGGGTTAACTCTTCAAAACAGGTTAACCCGTCAAACCAGATTAAACCGTCAAATCCGAGATCCATGTCATGAAATTTTGATAACTAAATAGAAAAAAAAAATTAATATTAACAAACCAAATTAAAACGAAAAAAATTAATTAAAAAGGAAAAACAAACAAAAACAAACAAAAGATATCAGCTTTTTCATTGTGGACTGTATTATGCAGTCCACAGTCAAAGGTATAAAAACGACAAAAAAGCAAAAAACAAAAACTAAAGGCATCAGCTGATAACTAAATAAAAAAATTAATTAAAAAGAAAAAAATAAAAGAACAAAACCTATAAGAAGAAAAAAACTAATGAAGAAAAAGAAAAAAAATTGAATTAATTGGGTTAACTCGTCAAACCAGGGATCCATGTCATGAAAATCTGATAACTAAATAGAAAAAAAATTAATATTAACAAACTAAATTAAAAAAAAAAAAGCATCAGTCTTTTCACCGTGGACTGTACTGTACAGTCCACAGTGAAAGGCATAAAAAGAATAAAAACCAAGTGCATCAGCTTTTTTACTGTGGACTGCACTGTGCAGTCCATGGGTTAATTTTTTTTTCTTGCATAAAAAATATCAAAAAAAGGCTAAGATCTAAGAGTGTTAGGTCTTTCTGCAAAGATACACTCAAGAGTCTTGAGTCTAACTGCAACGCTTGACCCTAGAGTAATATTTATAATATTAATAATAATATTAAACTTACCTGACTCAAGTTTAAGTGAGTCTGGCCGCAACATCAGGCTTAAAAGCCCTGGATGTGGGTTTGGCTGTAAGGTCGTGTAATAAAAGTGTGATAATTAAATAGATTAATTAAAAAAAAAACAAAGAAAAAAAAACCTGCAGGAAAAAAAAACTAATGAAGAAAAAGAAAAAAAATCTGAATTAACTGGGTTGACCCTTTAAACCAGGTTAACCCGTCACACCTGAGATTCGCGTTATGAAAGTTTGATAACTAAATAGAAAAAAAAATTGACGAGTTAACCCGTCAAACCCGGGATACGTGTCATGAAGTTCTGATAATTAAATAGAAAGAAATTTAACATTAACAAACTAAACTAAACATAAAAAATTAATTAAAACGAAAAAAACAAAAAAATTCTAGGTTAACTCGTCAAACCAGGTTAACCCGTCAAACCCGGGATCCGTGTCATGAAAGTTTGATAACTAAATAAAAAAAAATTAACATTAACAAACTAAATTAAACAAAAAAAATCATTAAAAGAAAAAAAAACAAAGAAAAAAGCAAAAAAAAAAAGCCTGGTATAAAAAAAAAAAAAAAAAAAAGACAGCTCAGCCTTTGCATTGTGGACTGCACTGTGCAGTCCAAAACCAGGTTAACCCATCAAACCCGAGATACGTGTCATGAAAGTCTAATAATTAAATTGAAAGAAATTTAACATTAACAAACTAAACTAAACGAAAAAAAAAAAATTCCGGGTTAACTCGACAAACCAGGTTAACCTGTCAAATCCGAGATCCGTGTCATGAAAGTCTAATAATTAAATTGAAAGAAATTTAACATTAACAAACTAAACTAAATGAAAAAAAAAATATTCCGCGTTAACTCGACAAACCAGGTTAACCTGTCAAATCCGAGATCCGTGTCATGAAAGTCTGATAACTAAATAAAAAAAATTAACATTAACAAATTAAATTAAAAAAATTCATTAAAAGAAAAAAAACAAAGAAAAAAGCAAAAACAAAAACAACTCAAAAAAAAAAAAAAAAAGACAACGCAGCTTTTACTATGGACTATACTGTGCGGTCTATCCACACTGTGCAATCTACAGTAAATAAATCTTTTAGTTTATTAGATAATAATTATTTATCATTGTTATGTTATATTTCACCTAATAATCATCCTTCTCTGAAATAACCTAATATCGTAAGCATGACCAGTCAATTTTGCCATGGAAGTCCCTCGACTGGGATATATATATAGCTTCACACATGCACATGTTTACGCCTAAACCAATAGACGGAAATACAATTATCATTCGAGAGATTCCGGTGCGTTTCCTGTCCACAATCTGAAAGTAATCAAATTCCGCTTGCAGCCTAGTTACAGTGCCTGTCTGAAATCACAGTTTAGTTTTCCCACACCAGTCCAACCTGGGTTTAAATGGAGTTTGCTAGCATACAAGACTTGACAACCCAAATTATCAAAAAGTGAAAAAGGCAGAAACTGCAATGCTGAAAAACAGATCGTTTCAATGCCAACCATCACGTGAAACTCCCATAGGCAGGTCTCTCTCTTATCTACGCTCAAACTTCAAACAGTTTCCCTTTCAGAAGAGAGTATAAGCTACCATAGCAAAAAAATGCACTTCTCCTCTCCTACTTTAAAAATTAGTCATTATAACAGAAAAATAATTGCTTCCATATCAACTTAACGATTAAAAACAAAAGTTTGGTTTCTATGATCTTCCAAATTCATCATAACAACACATTTCATTTCTCAACATTTGAGCAAATATCACAAGGCAGATGTCTTAGTACAGTATTTTTCTTTGTTTTTTCAAATAGGAGTCTTAGTACAATTTTAAAGACAGGGAATATAACAAATATCTCTCACATGGGAAAGACAATGAAACAAAAAACACTTAACTCTGTTATATTCTAGTTGCCGAAAACATTATACTATTGGTTGTAACAAGATATAAAAAAAGGCTTTTGGATCAGCACAAACTTCTAACCTAAATGCCAAACATAACATCGAAGATTTTGGATACCATGGACTTTGCTGGGGAAGCAATCACACCTCCTGACTGCCGGGCACTGGTGCTGCCATTTTGAAGATAGTGGGGGCGAGGAGAGGCTCTTAATGTGTTTGAATCTGGGGTTCTAGTCGATGATGGTGGGGGTAAGGTCATGAATCCCTGATTGTTAATTCTTTCGTTCAAAGCCTGGCGTTGCATTGGATCCACTAGCTTCACACCAACAATTAGTACTCCGTTGATTTGCATCCCATTCTTGCTAAGAGCCTTCTGAGCATCAGCTCGACTCTACACACAGCAAAAGGACAGACCATTAAATCACAATTCATAAGCTTTGACATGGAGCAGACTAAAAATCATGTAACACCTTGATACCATGGGCTAAAAGTATCAGAAAAAGTTGTGCACGGTTTCTGATACAAAGAAGCAAATAGAAAAGGTTCCAGAAGACTTCTGGATAAAGCATATAGGTATAAAGCACAATGACCAAAACAGTTGGACAGATAAGATTGTCAACAATGTATATAATAATAGTAGATATATAACACACAATTCTTGGTGAAAAAAGATGATGCAAACGTGGGACAATAAGCCAAGAAAAAAAAAGCGAGAGGAATAACATAAACCAGACAGCAGCAGCTTATTCTTTTTGTCTCAATTGTGTTCTTGCTTACAGAGTATTCATTCTGCAGGCTTATGGAATCAAATTAGGGTAAGAGGACTAATAAGAACCCAGGTCAATTGTTGATCTGAGAAATGATAGCTGAATAAACTATTCACTCAAAAGGGTCCAGAACCCAATTCAAACCCTTCAAAAAACTGCCAAAGGATGTATGTATATCAGGTGAACATTCTGTAGCAACCATATTATGCAAATAATCTATCATATTGGGTGATAGCAAAAATCTACAGAAGAACTTAGTTGATTAGAAGTCATCATGCTCATGGAACAACCAAACAGATATATATATGAATACTTCCATATTCCCACTAAACACAGAATTGAGGAAATGTTAAGCCTCCTGAAAGTTTCAAATTCTCTCATATGTATCACCATCTTTGTCAACTTTTAAGCTCAGTTAGCATATGTTTCTGAGATGCAATTGTTCATTCATATAGAAGAACCATAAAAGTGCCAAAAGCCAAAAGAAAATTTGCAACGATGACATGAAAAAAAAACAACAAAAGAACAACCTCTCAAATGATGATACAAGGCAAACGAGTAGAACCTGATAGAGAATGTGCATCCAGTTAGCTTCCCTTGGACCAGGAACATGTTTCAAGATCACACCGCATTTTTCAAACTCCCGTAACACTAAATTGGTATCACCCGGAGCAAATCTGAAATATAAATATTTCCAATAAGTGTTATAGATCTAGAATGTAAGGAAACAACATGGAGCAATGGAGGACATTTCTCAACTTGCGACATAGATTAATAAAGAATAATAATAGACAAGCCTCCAAGGCTTCAGATTCCTGGTTGCATGCTTTTAAGAACTTCATTTACCATCCAACCACTAGAAATGACTAGCAACAAATAATTGCAATCATCGTTGGTTTGGCTTAAAACACTCCATCTTAGAAGTCAAACATTGTTTCTCAATTAAATCTGAAAAATGATTAAATGGACCAATTCTCCCATTCTTTACCCCACCTCATTAACACATCTTTCTATAAGCAAACCAATTATTGGTCAAAATCTCCATCTCGTTTTGTTTTTGTGATTATGGAAAGCTGCTTATGTCATCTTCGTCTTTAGATGGATTTAAGCTTTATAATCAGAAATTGCAAGATTTTTCTAATAGAATAGTGAGAAAATACATGTTTGTAGGAGTCTTGGTTGAGAACTTCTTTGGCATCAGATAATCAACCTTGCATGAGCAGATGATACAGAGGATTTTACTGGCAAGACTTAAATACCACAGAAGGGGCTTCTCTATGACTCTCATAGTGGCAGCATAAGCAATTTAACAGCAATAAATTGACTTTGATCATCACATCCAGCATAAAATTTCAATATTTTTTTATTTGTGTTATGTGAAATTAAATTAGCTTATCTGCTTTTCTAATTGTCACACAGAAAACGATAATCTGGAATTCTGTCCAAAACATCAATCATTTATATAGGATGGCTGAAACAATTAAATTGCACCCTGCTAGCTCCTTTACATGGATAACAAACATAAAAAAAATTCCAAAATCAGTTTAAATAGAGCATGGTAACTTATTATGTGTTCTTGTTTAGTGGTTGGATGCGGCTTTTATGTCAAAATTTTATCTCATGATGATGCAGAAACATCCATACTTGTAATAACTTTTGAGAAAGAGTTAGAGATCTACATAGATAGATTTCAAAGACTCATCTGCTACAGTTACAAAAATTTTGAGGTGCACCTCAACGCCTAGGCACAATTTTATAAAGTTAAATGATATGATTCTGAAACTTATTTAACTATCTATATGCAACATACTAGCATTTAGATTGAACTCGTCCACCACAGGCATAGATAATAAAATGAGAATCAGATTTGTTTGTTTAATTCAATTTTACACTTGAATCAAAGTACTTCCATCCTAAAATTGATAAGATATATCCTCCCTCAGTCCAATTCAAATTGAGAAGGTGCTACCCCAGAAAGTTCGGTTAAAAAAAAAGGATCAAATTTGGATTTAATGATTTAGATGATGGGTTCAATGCTATCATATCTTTGACTAATTCCCTGTGAAGATATTTCATCAACTCTATTCATTTTCAACCTAATGATTGAGAAATAATCACAAATCATAAACTAGGCATTAACAATTTCAAAACTTTGATTTCTCTTAACATAAGTAACCTTTAAGGCTCTAACTGTCAGCATTGTAGAGATCTTCCAATAGTTTTGACAAGAGTTCTAGGCATATCAAGGTAGAACACAGAAAACATGGAAAGCTATTTGCACAACAACCATATTTCATCACTATCATAGTAAGACCGGCCCCAACTAGTTTGGTACTGAGGCTTAGTTGTGGTTGTTATTATAGAGTACATAAAGCCACCAATCTAAAACAACACTAAAAAAAAAAAAAGCCCTAATTCAACGTTATCTGTACCTGTGAAAATCTGAAAATCTAAATGCCCAGTACACATTTTCAAGCTAAAGTAAATATCCATTTGATAGTACAGAAAGAAGATAGCAAGGAAAAGGAGGTAACATCATCCTACATGACAAAATGCTAAGAGAGGAAAACAAGAAATAACAAATCAATGGGTGCATATAAAAAGGGAGATGAAATAATACCCATAAACAGTAACCCATTCTTCCTCGTCAAGGTTACCTGCAGGCACGCAGTTCCTATGCTTCTCCGGTCTTGCAACTTCTCGAGGCGGTGGAAGTGTGATTAAAGCACCAGGTTGGACGACACCCTCAACTGGAGAACCTTTACCTTTGTCTTCGTGTTCGCTGCTTCTAGCTTTTGATGGTGACCACCAAGTCGAAATGGGAGAACCCTGTTGAGTGTTCTGCCCACTGATCAAAGCAAAGGAAGTAGTAGCCTCGGATTTGGTTTTTTGGGGAGTACCAAACTCCCTCCCAGAAGACTGAAATGGAGATGTTGTAGGGTGAGATTTGATGTCAGGAGATAAAGGGTAATCAGGAATCCCAGACTCGGGAGAGATTTCCGAACGGTCCTCCAAGGTGTAAAAGGGAGGAGGAGGAAGATCGGAACCCCCAAAATTGTCACGCCATAGAGCAGATACAGCAGCAGCCTGAGCTGGAGTCGAGAACTTCCCTTTACCAGCAGAAATAGGTGATGCCAAATCTTGGAAAAACAAGGATTGCCTCCCAGAGGATTTATTCACTAAACTCATCTTTCTTTCTTCTTCTTCTAACAACACACCTAAAGCAAAGCAAAAGGAAACCTCTCCTCTCTACTACAACCTAAAGCAACACAGAAATCAATCAGCAAAATATTTAGAAAAACAATGGGAATTTCTGAAGAGATAAAGGGAGAGAGTACCTGTGAGTTTAGGGATTTTCCCTCCTAAAAGCAAGTAAGCTGAGGAGAGAGCTATTGCTGTGTCTGGGTCTAAACTGTAATGGAGCCCTAATACCCCGATTCTGTGAATTCAAATCTTTTTTGAGTTTTTTACTTGTTGAATGATGGAAATACCCTCCCGTCTGGGTCTCTTTCTTCGCCGTCTTGTATGAGGGCACTTTTGTGATTTCGTTATTTGACGCCGTTCGTTTTTTTTTAACACCCTTCTACCATAATTTTAGACATCCCAGCCCAACACTTTGAATTTGTTTTTGAATGTACCCTTTAATCCAAGACTGAGTAGACCGTTAGTTAAATCTATCCAAGTATTTTATAATAATACGAGATGATTGAACATGTTTTGGAGTACAGTACGTGTTTTTAAAAAAAAATTGAATTTTTTTTTAAAATTAAATTTTTATATTTTTATGTTGTTATTATATGCTAATATTAAAAATTTATTTTAAAGTATTTTTAAACGAGAAATATTTTAAAACGCAATTTCTACCACACTACAAAACGGATATTAAAACATTTCATAAGATCTTTTTAAAAATAGGCCACACATTGTGTACTTACCTAATTTCTAATCAATGGAGGGGTGGTTAAAAAATAGATCTAATATTTTTTTACTTAATGATATGATAACAAAAATAGACGCTCGTAAAATTAAACATCAACCAAATGTCAAGACTTTTGTTTGAAACAACGAGAACCTCATATAAAGTAAACAAAAACAAATTGTGAATATCAATTCAAAATTAATCAAATGTTGAAAGATAAAATTGTTAAAAAAAAGCCAGAAAACGATTCAATCAAAAAAAATAAAAAATACAATTTAAAAAAAAAAAACTATTTATCATTGTTATTAAACCCAAACCAATGGAACAACCTTAAAAATTTTGATGTCACTATTTGCCTAGTTCAAACTTAAAATTAACTTGTATGAGAATTGATTATACATAAACCAGTTGAATTGGTAGGTCCAAAGGCAACCCGAACAACCAATAAAAGTGTGGTTTGACTTTAAAAAAAAACTCCAAGATGATATTTTTTTAATATTAAAATTATCACACCCAACATCACAGCAACCTTTAAAAATTAAAAAAAATGGATATCTAGCATCATGACTATGAAAGAAAGGGATTCATAAAGTTTAAAAAGGTGTTTTAAAGTTTTAAAGACTCAGGATTATTATCATCAGCTTGGCTCATTGTGTCTTTCAATCCTTTTCTTTTTCTGCATTTCTTTGATTTGCTCTTTTTATTGCTTTGGTAGGGAATCCTCATTTTGTTTTGACTTTTTACCTTTTCCTTTTGATTTGGAGATGCTTCTTAGCATTTGAGTTTTTTTAGGCTTGTTTTGCCTTTTGGCTTTCTTACGGTTTATTATCAATTTTTTATTTTTAAAATTTCACTTGCCCCTAATATGGAGTGCAATTCTGGTTAGGATTTTTCATGAAAGAAAATTTATTCAGGCTCAAAAGGAACAAAGGATATATACGTTTTAGAATGTGAAAGGGATAAAAAAAAGATGGTATTTTCTCATTTCAAGCACAAGTGGTTAAATCCAATAAACTTTGACCTCGTCCAATGTAATGAATTGAACTTTGCAAAGAAATACATTTCATGAGTCCATGATCATTTAATCCACTACATACCATTATGCATACAAATAAAACATAGCTCAAGAGACATGGTGAGATGATGATTGCTCGTTTCTCAATTCATATATTCTAGTTTAAAGTTTGGTCACCTCAATAAAATAGTTGTTTGACTCATTTGTCATTCTTCATTTTATAAATAGGATATCAAATATTGTTTTAACAAACATCAAATTATTTTCAAAATAAAAAGCAAGTTTAATTTTTTGAAATCTCACTGGGAAAAAAGATTTTTGGTAAAAAAATGAGCAGAGTCTATAAGATCAAGCAAGGCTACAAAGGTGTGTTTGTAGGTTTTTTGGCATTGACAAACATCTATAGGTAAGTGAAATAAATGAAAGAGATGCAAAGAGAATTTCGTTTTATTGATATGATGAAAACTTATACATTATGGATAATATTTCTTTACAAAATCAGAGTTTACAAGCCTAAACAAATCTTCTTCATCCATTCATGTCAGTAATAATGCTCCTCTTGAAAATATCTTCGTCATTATATATAGACCTTCATAATTTGATGTCTATTTACCACTGTCTTCATCAAGCAGTAGTATAATTTTTCTTAACATGAAGCCTCCTTCCTTGAACTTTCTTAGTTGGATTTTTTTGTCATACACTTTAGCCATCTTTTTTTTTGTATAACTGGTGATGGAATATTGCAACTAATCTCTTCTCATTAATCATATTTAGTTGCTCATGTTATATTTTACCCCATTCAGCCTTAACAAGCTTAGATTCCATGAGGACTGTTAGAGAGGAAATTTCCACTTTTAAAGACAATTTAATGAGATAGTTAATAATTAATGAGCAATTATGAAGTTGCTAGTTTGGCCACTTCATAGACCAACTTGTTTCCCTTAAATTAATTATATCAAGAACTCTCCAAAGGGAAATCAAGTAAACATATACAAATCAAACAACCTATGCAAACACGAGAATCTTACCTAGCATATACAAGATTTTTACAAACCTAGATTTGTTAGTTGTTATATTTCTTTTCTTTGATGAAAAAAAATCCCTAATTACAAGCTAATAAACTTTGGAGTTCTAGAGATCAAAGGAAAATTCAAATCAAAGTGAGAGAGAGAAGAATTAAGAGGTAAAGTATTAGAAAGCACAAAGAAAAGTTACTTGCACCAACATTATCTGCAAAAATATTTAATTCAAAAATGAAAATACATGTAAACACCTTCATTTATGTTCCAAACCTTAATTTGAAGGCTTTTTGGTGGTGGTTGAAAGACAAAAAATAATTCAACGATTTAGGAATATTGGTGGCATAATGATGCCTTATGAATTTTTTTTAAGATTAGAAGAAGAAGGAGGAGGAGGAAAGGGAAATAAGATCAAAGAAACCTCCAGTATCTTTTATATGAAAAGAGAGGGAGGAAAGATAGATATGGTAGAAAAATGCTAAAACCTTTCTATCTTTCCATCCACACCCAAAACATTCTTCAAAGAAGATTTAAAAGAGAGTGAATGGGAAGAGACAATAGATTGTGGAGAGAAGAAATAGAGCTTGAATGACATGTAGTCTTTGAGAGAGGAAAAAAAAACTAAAAGAAGGAACGATATGTTCTAGAGTAGAAAAAAACAAGAAGAAAAAACTAAAATTAGATGGTGGAAAAAAAAAACTCACATAATTTCATATAAGATGGAGCAAGAAAAAAAAAGAAAACAATTATTGATATTGGGTTAGTGTGCACAAAAAATAAGATTAAGAATTGTAAACAATAAGTATCGAGTATTGAAATAAAGGAAAATTATACAAAAAAAACATATGTCAAGAAAAATGAGCTAATGCTAATGTCAATAAAATTCAAAACTTGTAAAAATTACAAAGTTACCATTTCTATATTTTTAATGAACCTTAAATTATATTCTAATTTTTGACAAGTATTGATTTAGAAATATAGCACTAGCATGTAAAGATAACCATATTAGTTCATTATGCAAACTTATCATCATGAAAAAGACTGTACAATTACTAAATTATTCATTTTCAATAAAATTTCAGCAACATTTCCTCTACACATGACACTATCCAAATTTTCATTTTCCTGTATTGAATCTTATAGGAAACATAGTGTGTGTGTGTTCATTTCAAAACATTCAAAGTGGTTTTAGGCTCACCTCCCATCCAAGTACATACTTAAACCCAATTTGGTTTTTCACAATACACCCTTCACACAATTCATACAATACATTTGCATTACATAACCAATCCAATAATAGAGGAAAATCAAAAGAGTAATTTTAAGGATCAACTTACTTTAAGGATTACATTAATTAATTTTAATATCTCAAAATTATACATGCCAAAAACTCTTCATTTCCTAGACTACCTATACAAGTAAATGAAAATAGGATGATCCAAGGACTACCAAGGAGGTGCATGTAAAGTACCTGTAAAATACAATTAAATTACAAAATATATGTATACATGTACTATTACAATTAAATCTTCAAGACATTTTAATCTCCTTAATTTCTAGCTTTTATATCAATAATCAAATCTATTCCTCCTTACCATTTACAATATACAATTTTTATTTCTACTTGTTTCCCTTAATCTCATTTGAACACGAAAAATAACCATCACTTCAGAAAATATTTGATTCAATTTATATAACTATATCTTTACTCTACTGACATATACTATCCATCTTCACAACATTTCCAATAACCTTCTTGAAGGAAATTTAACCCTTAGAATCTTAATTTCTTGCCTCAAAGGCGAATAAATTCTTATAATGCATTATCATGCCTCAAAGGCAACTCAATTTTCAAATTTTATTGTCCCACCCCGAAAGCAATTCAATTCTCAAGATGCGTTATCATATCACGAAGACAATTTATTTTTCAAAATTTACTATCCTGACATGAAGACAATTCAATTCTCAAAATTTATTATCCCACCCAAAGACAATTAAGTTCTTTCAATGTCAACTTGCATTGTTTTAGAACTAACAATTAGTATATAAATATTAACCTTTCATCAATTTTTTTAAAAACATAATAGCATTCAAGGAGTAGGGATAAACCCTTACCTAAAGTTCATATAGTGTGTGGTCCCGAGAGAACTGGCTCCACTCCGAACAAACCTCCTATCAAAAACTCAAGTTTCAACCAATAAATAACTATTTTATCATTTAAACTGTTCCGAACATTAATCATTCATTAAAATATTTATTTATGCTTAATATAAACTTTATATTTTTATGTTCCAATTATTTTCATGTAATTATCTCTTTTTAAATAGAACCAAAACATCAACACCTATTTTAATTCAATGTAATTAATTTTCTTTAACCAATTTACTTGCATACTATCATCTTCCTTCTGACATACTAAGATATTAACATCTATTTTTAACTAAATTGTAACAAGTTTTCCTTAACTCATTTACTTGCATCTAGTATAACCCAAATTAATTTCTTTTCCCAAAATCCCCTTAAAACTATAGGATAGCATTTACACAAGCTAGAGAGTTTCAATTCTTCATTTTCTTTAGCACTTGGCTGACTCCATGCATAGCTTAAAAACTCATTTTTTATTTGTATTTTTTTTTCTTTTATTTTTTTTCTTAGCTACTTTATTTGAAAAAAAATCAATTTACTCCTACACCACTATTCATTTCCTACATTAACTCAACATAAACCCTAATTTGTAACAAAATTAAGGATTTCCACCCCTTATCAAAATTTCATTCTTTAAACAAAATTAAAGCAAGCAATTACCTTACCAGAATCAATTTTAAATAACTATGTTTTGTTCCTTGTATTATTTCTTTCCAAAAATTCTCTCCTTACTCTTTTAAAATCATCCTTTCTCTCTCTACTTTATTGTCAATGTTTTTCTCTCTCCCTCTAGAACTCACTTAGTTACTTAATTTTGTCTAAATCTTTCCTAAACCTTCTTAGCCCCTTTTGTTGAATTTAAAGAACAAGAGAATGAAAAGAAATTGAATAAGTTCCTTTAGTTCCAGCTGGTCTTGTACCATAAAAGAGGGAGGGAGGGGTTGTTTTTGTTCAATTTATAAAAACGCCCCTCTCTCTTATTAATTTAATATTTTGGAAATGAGGAGAAATTGAACATGTTCTCTTATGTTGCTTTATTTCCAGCTGGCCTTGCAATATAAAAGAGGAGGAAGTTATTTTTGTTCAATTTGCAAAAAAATCCATTTCTCTTATTAATTTAATATTTGGCCCAAATATATATTTTTTTACCTAATTACGTGGAAATAATTCTTCTTTGTGAGAAGAGCAATAATTTAAATTATAATTTCCTTTTTTCCTTTCTTTCTCTTTCTTTATTTTTAGTTACTTTATATCTCTTGTTTTTAAATTCAAAAAGTGAACAATGAACAAAATAAAGTTTTGCACTTAAATTTAAAATCCAAATAATAAGGGGATCAAAAATGAAAATGTGAAAACTTTGTGGACAAAAATTTTAAAAAGCACACTTCATGAATAATAGTTTTTATTTAAATGGATGCTTTTTGTTTTAGTGTCAAATTTAATCCTCAAAGTTTTAATTATTTTTAATCAATAAAATTGAAATATATTTTGCTTTTTCAATACCATAAGAACCCTATAACAAGCTAATTTAATAAATTATTAGCTTCAAGTCTTATTAACCAAACTAGAAAATGCTTAAGGATAAAAAAAAAGGTGAAAAAGTCGTTGCAATCTTGAACTCTTTTAAGTTTTTTTTTTAAATGCCTATATGACCAATCACGAGTCCAAAGTCTTTGAGAAATCCTAGTTTGGAAGATAGAAAATGAAAATCTCTTATTGTAAATGGCTGCCAACCAATCTTGGAGGAAAATATTCCAAAAAAAAAAAAAAATAATTTGGGGAGGATTAATTAATGGCCAATATATACCTTCTGGTGTGACTGTGTACGGAGCATGGGGAAATTAATGGCGGGATAATACGAGTGGTTTAATTCCCAGTAGGAGTTCTGTGTTAAAGGACTTCATAGTTTTGTCTATAAAGTATAAATATTTCTTGATTTTCTATAAACGGATTTAAATTAATTTCATGATGATTATAGATTTCTATTCTTATGATATATATTTGTCTCATTCTCCCAAAAAAAAAAATAGGTGAGTTTTTTTTTTTATTATTATTAAAACATGGTATGAAAGCAAAATTCCTCAAATCCTTGAACTTCTGATTTTTCTTTATTATTGTATTTTTTCATTTTTTTTTATTTTTTGGATCCAAAAAAAAAACCAACAGGTCAAATCATTCTATCTTAAATATATTATGAGAAATGTAATGTGTTTGTATGCCATTATAATAAAAAAATAAATATGTCTAAAAAATTCATAATTTCTTAAAACAGTGAGATCCATTTAATTTTGATTAAATACTTTTATTGGAGTTGTTCGTGGCTAAAATTTTATAGACACATTCAAAACACGAGGGTATATAATTTAAATGATGAAAATTGGATTTAAAAAAGCTTAATTTGTGTTTTTTGTCCATGAATAGTAATCATAATTTTATGATTCACACAATAAAGAAGAAAAAATTATTTATGTTATATTATGATTGATTTAGGAATCTCAATATATATATATATATATATATATATATAGAGAGAGAGAGAGAGAGAGAGAGAGAGAGAGAGTTCATCAATATACATTGATTCATAAAAAGATCATTAAATTTTCATCTATTTTGCCAAGCTTGTTGAGTAAGTAGATGCTATTATGAAATTGTGAGTGCAATGGTAAAACTTGATATTGAATTAACAATGAAGGAGAGACATTTATTTTTTATTGGCTATTGTAATGTGAATGGTATAATAAAGGGATCATAGAGAATCTTGTCCTCAATTGAGCAAAAGGAGTATTAAAAAAGGAATGAAAACTAGTGTGAAAAGGATAAAAAAGTATAAGAAGGTAGAAGTAGATTTAACTTATATTTGTAATGTTATTATAACTATGATTGATCAGTATCTCATTTTATTATTTGCAACTTGAAATTCCTTTGTGTTTTACGATAAGATGAAAGATTGTTATTACCAATATCTAGCAAAATTCCACAATGATAATAGGAGGAAAAAGGTAGTTAAACAATCACTTAAGGCATATAATATTGCCACAACAACTACATACTGAACTAGACACAACTAGTTTAAAAATAATAAAGGTGTTGACAATTTTACTTGCAAATACAATCATTACAATAAGATGAGTCATACTTAAAAGCTGATGATATGAGCTTATAAAATATCCATAATAATGGGGTCATACTCGTGATTCATGAAAAAATAATTTCAAGAAGACACCCACTACTATAATTGTTGAAACAAAGACAGAAGATGATGTTGCTGAAAAAACCTTAGTATTGATAGAACCTACAAATAATGGTAGTAAGGTTTTAAATATTCTTCCATTTATTTCTAATAGTGTATGGATAATTAATTTTGGTGTTATAGATCAATAACATGATTCTAAACATGTTAATCCTTTAATCCATCCTCGTAAAATTTATTTCTACTATCAATGTTATCCCAACCTTAGTTATTAGAGAGGTAATACTTTGAATTTAGATTTGCTCTAATTATTCCATCATTAGATTATAACTTCTTGTTAATTTCTTAAATAACCCAACTTTATCTGGTGTGGTAATCTAATGGCCTGAATATTGTGTGCTTAACGACATCCAAACTAGATAGACAATTAGTTATGGTATTAAATGAAGGAAGATGTATTATTTGGATTTAGTGTCAAAAAGTTCTGCCATGTTACATCAAACTTTAATAGTGGATTGTTCTTGTCGCGCATCACTCGCGCGGCGTCGTTTGATGATTTTTCATTTCATTGATTGATTTGTTCTTGGGAGTCGCCACCTAGTATTTAATTGAGGGCTACTAGGAAACCCGAGTGTACTGGTCTTATCAGAGATTCACGGGTAAGGGACTAGTTGTGGTTAGAGAAGGTATTAGCACCCCTAACGCACCCTACCTGAGGTAAGCTGTTTAGTGACTTTGATGTGTTAAAGAAGTTTTAAAAATTTTATCTTTTCATCGGATATTAGAAATACAACTTACGTGTAAATTCATAATCCTTAACCGTAAACAAATCAAAATATTAAATTCTTCTTTATTCTTTGCAATTTTATCATAAAATAAAACATCCATAAAAAAATACAAACAACACATTCACTTTCACTATATTTTTCTTTTTTTCTTGTTTTTTTTTACATCCACACTACAAATTATAAAAATTAAAAACTACAAAAAAATTACATTAAACAATTTAAAATTTACAAAATAACTCGTCACCTGCAAAAGAAGAAAAAAACACAAGTAGTCGATTTTATTTGGTTATTTTTTAGATCTGTTCAAAACCTTTTGTTCTCTTTTCCTCCCGGTTCATTTTTCTTCTGCCAATGGCAGATCTAGCGATGACGGTCTTCTGTGGCCGCTGTTGGGTTGTTATTGACGGCTGGATCTACGGTGTGCAAAGGGTGACAGTGAATCTGTGGCCAGCTGTAGACGGCGCTATTGTGGCTGACGGTGTGGACGGTGCTGATGGCTCTGTGGGCGTGCTGCTAGATGGTCTTCACTCCTGTTGGTGGCAGCGGTGGTTGGCCTTGTTGCTATTGTCCGGCTGCCTCTGGAAGGCTGGTCGATGGAGACAGGGGAAATGATTCTGTGGTGTGCTGGTGCCGTAGGGAACGGTTGGTGATGGAAGGGAACAACTAGGATAGAGAGTGAGGAGCTGTCTTGCGGCCGGCTAGGAAAAGGAAATGAGGAGAAAGGCGACTGATTTTGCCAAGGAAAGGGGAAGCGGCTCTAGTTTGCTTTGGTAGAGAAGATCAGAGGAAGAGGGAGGCCAATGGGTCGGTTGAGAAAGGAGAGGAACGATGGAGAGGCTGTGAAAGGGCAGGTTTGGTGAGGGGCTGTCTTGGCTGAGAAGGGAGGCTCCTTCGGATGGCAGGGGAAGAAAAGCCTTTGGCTGGCGAAAAGGGGAGCATGGGTGGCTGGAAGAGAGATGATGAGATGGCCCCCGAGGGGCTACTGCATAGGGTTTTCTTTTCCAATGGAGGGAGCGGTGGCTTCTGGAGAAGAAGACAAACAGTTAAGGGTTTTTTTTTAGGGTTTTTTTGTGGTTTAGGTTTCTCCCCTTTGATTTTTCAAAATTGCCCATCTCCTTTTGTATGTGTTGGAAACTCCTATTTATAGGCAAAAATATTGCTAGGTCCCCAAACTTGGTCCCTTAACTTCTTTCTTTTTTTGTAAATTTGATTTTTCTTATTATTTTGGATTTTTCTTATCAACATCGACTCGAATGAGGAAAATCATTGATTTTTAAAAATAATGCGTTAAAAGTTGAACGCGTTCTAAAGACCTTTGAAAATTTAAATTCTTATGAGATGATGTTGAAAATGCTAAAAATGATGCAAAAATATAAAAAAAAACGTATTTTTTTAGATTTTTGTTGTTTTTCGCTATTTTTGGATTTTTCAAAAAATTTATCAAAAAGGTGGATAAAAAATTGGGTAACAATAGATGCCCCCTCTTTACAATGCTTACAAAGCAAAACTCCTCAATGTTTTGCATAGTAAGCTTTGTAAAGAAAACTTGTCTTCTTGTCTTCCTAACTTGCTGAATATCTACTCATTTAAAGACCTTACTTTTTTTTCTTTTTCTGTTTCTTTCTCTTTTCCTTCTCTTTTCTCTCTCTCTTTTTTTTTCGTTAACCTGAGATTCCATCTAGCGACTTCCTTTATCCAAAACCAAAGAATGTGTGTAGCTCAATCAACCTAAAATCCCCTCTGGTGATTCCCTTTAACCAAAGCCACCTGAGATCCCATCTGGCGACCTCTTTTAACCAAAACCAAAGAATGTGTGTAGTTTGGTTAACCTGAAATCTCCTCTGGCAATTCTCTTTAACCAATGCTACCTGAGATCCCTTCTAGCGACCTCTTTTACCGAAACCAAAGAATGTGTGTAGTTCGGTCAACCTGAAATCTCATCTGGCGATTTCCTTTAGCCAAAGCTACCTAAGATCCCTTCTGGCGACCTCCTTTAACCAAAACTAAAGAATGTGTGTAGCTCGGTCAACCTGAAATCCCATATAGCGATTCCCTTTAACCAAAACCACTTAAGATCCCATCTGAAGATCTTTTTTAACCAAAACCAAATAATGTGTGTAGCTTGGTCAACCTAAAATCCCCTCTGGCAATTCCCTTTAACCAAAGCTACCTGAAATCCCTTATGGCGACCTCTTTTAACCAAAACCAAAGAAAAAGTGTAGCTCGGTCAACCTAAAATCCCATCTAGTGAATCCCTTTAACCAAAGCTACCTGAGATTCCATCTGGCGACCTCCTTTAACCAAAACAAAAAAAATGTGTAAAAAGTGGTCTTGTTGTAATGGGTGACCTACCCAAGTGGAAAAAATGTGAAAAGCGATCTCTTTGTAATGGGTGACTTACCCAGATGGAAAAAAAATATGAATGCGGTCTTATTGTAATGGGTGACCTACCCAGATGAAAAAAATGTGAAGTGTGGTCTCATTGTAATAGGTAACCTACCCAGATGGAAAAGAATGTGACAAGTGTGAAAAGAATAGGACTTACCTGGCGAAATCCTGAAGGGATGACAGGAAAAGGGTTAAAAAACTTGGTGCTTCTTGATAATTCCTGATCACAGGGTTTGAAAACTCGTGGCTTCTTGATTGCAAGGTTGATCTTTTCATTTTTTTGAGATTTTTCTAATGGTAGGGTTCATCTCATCTTCTTTTTATTCCATGATAAAAACCAATTCTTTGTTATCATCAATGCAATGCTTCTTTCTTTTTCCACAATCTTGCTGGACCTCATTGAGGATTTTTCCTATAACAATTCAAAAACAATTATGCAATGTTTTGAGGTTAGATGACATGCATGCATTCTTACCTGATTTGGAATATAGGTCCCCCTTTTTTTATGTTCCATCGTCATAAGGTGCCTTTGTTTGCATTCCAAAGCCTTCTTTGTCCTTTTGATCTATTGACTTATCCGTGTGCTAGTCATCCACTCAGCTGTAAGTGTCGTGCCTATCCTAGGCTTTCCACGATGATTACTCCTTTCGTTGTTTATCAAGCATGAGTGTGCCCCCAAGTGTGGTGTTGCTTGATTCATCATGAATGAGCTTAACCGATCATTCATCTTCTAGATTATCTTAAGAATTGTTCTCTCATTGATTGTGCGCATCATGCCAACACCCATCAAGATTGTTAATCAGTCACAAACTTGCCTCAAGTTGAAACAATACTTTTCAAGTATATGTTATCACTAGTCTTCTTAGAAACTATCTAGTCATCCAAACATGCATCTCATAGCTTGCAGTATAAGGCTTATCATTGTAAGCTCAATGTTTTGAATCAGATTATGAAAAGAAATGCATTGGCATCATTAATGATGTTCATTTAATCACCCATATTCATGCGATGAAGTACGTCTTTGAGCTCCAAAACAGATGGTCCCACAGTCAGTCTTAGTGGTGTGCATCTTTCTAACATTCATTCCAATTCAACTATGTGATAACATCTGTCATAGCCATGTTTCAAAGGGTAAACCTAAGATGAAAGGGTAAACTAAGATGAAGATACAAAGTTGTCCCTCAAGTGCAGTGTTGTTTTCAATTACTGCTGGAGTTCACTAGATCATGGAATGTTTTTGAACAACATTGCCCCTGGTTGATCTGAATATTGTTTGTTTTTCCTTTTTAGGGTCCACTATATTGCCCCAAGTGGCTCAACTTTTCAAGGAGTGTTGAGAAGAGTTGATGTTATTTCTGTCGAGGATTTTGCAAATTCAATTTGATGTTCTTCTTGTTTGACAATCTTTCTTGTTCTATAATCAAATCTCATATTTCAAAGGTCATGTCTATTCAAGTCTAATTGTTGAAATGAAATCAGAGAGATGTCAGTTTTGGAAAAGATTTTGAAAATCAAGCTTTTTTGATAAAAAAAAAAAATCCAACACACACCATTCAAATACGTAGTCCTTTAATTGTCTTGTATTTTAAAAACAAAAATTGACCCGATGTAAGATTAAAATGGCTTTTTCATGGTTTTTTATATCTATTTTAAACTCTGATTTTGGGTATATCTTTTGATGATCTGTGATGAAGTGACCTTCTATGAATTTCAAGAAATACAAGGTACTCAAGTCAAAACTTGAGGCTTTATCAAGAAAGATTGTTTCTTTTTCTTGGCACCAATTTTATCAGCATGCATAATAATCAGTAGCTTGATTCATGAAGTCACGACCTTTATGGAACAACTCTTCAAGTTTTTGAGATCATCATTTATCGATTTAGATTGCTTACTTGATTAAAAAGGGCTTTTTAAAGCACGTAATGCAGGCTATGGTTCATGGCTATGAAAGAAAGGGAAATTCACAAGCTCCAAAAGGTGTTTGAGGGTTTTAAAGACTTAGGATCAACATCAATTATTCATCAATTCTCTTTCTCTTGTTGTCTTTATAGAGAAAGTGACATATAACCTTGTTAACCTTAAAGATCAAAATTATTTTAACATAGGTCATAAAGCAAATCCAACTTCTTCCTTAATTAATAACCAATCTAATCATTAGAGGCTTTATCATTGATACTAAAAGACAATGTTTGTAACTTGGTATTTTTTTTTATATTGACTTTTGGTGTATGCTGTGTCTTTTCTTAATTGAAACCTCTTTTGCTCTTTCTAGACTTGATAGGCATTCTCCTTCCTTAATCTTTGACTTGCTTTTAAGTGTTGGCAATTTACACTCTTTTTTTTTTCTCATAGCCTTCCTCAAAGTTTTCTCACATGCCCCAAGTTTATGGTTTCTTTCTTTTAGCCCTCTCTTAATTGTTGGACTTTTGTTCTTAGCCTTCCCCTTATCCATTGATTCTATCATTGTCTTATCTTTGCTAACAAAAATCTCTTATTTGCCCCAGTGTGGGGTGTGATACTGGTCAGGGTTTCTTGAAACAAATATTCTATCAGGCTCAAATTCGGACCACAAGGGATAGAATCTTTAGAAAGTGAAGGGATAGACAAAGATGGCCTTTTCTCATTTCAAGCAAGGTCAGTTAGAACAGATAAATTTTGATCTCATCCAGTGTAATGATTTAGACTTGTAAGAATCATGATTCATGAGTCCATAACTACTAAATCCACTAGATGTCATTATGCATACTGCTAAAATTTAGCTACATGGTGTGTGGTTCAATTTCAAGTGTGAGTTCAAAATTTGTCTGGTCACCTCATATTATTTATCTTGCTATTTTAACAAATATTGAGTCATTTTTGCATTCAAAACACTTTTAATCTTTTAGGATTGACTAGCCTTAATTTTGCATGTTGGAGTTTAATCAAAATATTTTGTCAAAATACCCTTTAAAAGAAGCATCTCTTGATTTCAAAACAACAGGAAGACAAAGAAAAGACATGTTTCGTTCAAGGATGAGATGTGACCCCAAAACAAAATGCAAAATGGCAAAAATCCACAACAAAATAATTGACAATTCAGCACCATTCTTGGATCATCTTTTCTGGCAACATTTGTGCTTTGCCAAGCATTTTTGATCTTTTATCATATGAGGATATTCTGGTGACAATATGGTTGATGACATCATCTTTCACAAACTTAACTTGCTTCTTGCTCACAATCATCCGGTCTCGATTCTTGAAATTCTTGCAATTGTTCAATTGAAATGGACAAGGAACCCACCATGATATTCACATCTCATCTGAATTATACCATGGTGGTTGCATGAAATTTATCGAAGTCGGGGCAACAAGTCTGGAATCTAACATATGCTAGTTGACAAACTCGGGTGGTAGAGGGATGTCAATCTTAGTAAAGATATTTGAGCAGTTGATGTTATGGCAAGACCTAACTAGGCAAAATAGCTAAGGTTTCTCAATTGAGAGTCATCTTCTGATTCAACTCTCACCACTGTTCTGGAATCCATAGTAGATCCTTCAATCTTTCCTCTCTTCATAACTTATTCAATTTTTTTTAGCAATCCTCACAACATCATGTCAATCTTCCAAGGTTGTTGTGGTTGTTTGAGGATTGTTAGAAACCTTCCACCAGCTAGGTAATCTTGGCAGCATACCAAAACATGTAGCATCGTCATTACCGATGTGTGGAATCACATGCTATCTCTATTAGAGGAGAACCTGATGAATCAAAAGCTCCTCTGTCTCCTCTTCGATTCCTCACTAACAATGCAGCAAACAAACACTTGTAGAGGGAGTTCTGCTCTGTTGAAGTTTTGGTCTTCTTCATGTTTTTTCAGTTCAAGTAAGTTTATTCTCCCTACTTTAGCATTTTCAAGCTAACACTGATGGGAGAAAATTGTAGATGATCTGAAACTACCGCATCCCCTCTTATATTCCCCACTAGCAGAGCCACAAACAGATCTTTATTAAGAGAGCTCTACTACGTTGAAGTTCAATGTAAAGTCATGTTTTTCATACCAACATCCTGTGTTGCTGGACTGGAAATGGAGTTCACAGCAGATGTGGCTAGAAAGAAGGCCTCTGCTTATGGCGTGAAAGGCTGACAACTATTGGGTGTTATTGAAAGATGTGGAGTCGGTGAACAATTAACAGTGCAGCTGAACCAAAAAGGAGATTGTCTTTTATCGATTATTGAAGGCGTTGCTGCTGATGTTCATGACTGAGGAGAGGCAGTGCCACTTCAATATTTTGGCCACTGCTGGTGGAGTGCTGAGAAAAAGAGTTCATTAGTTTTCCTTGTGTGGGACATGGACTGACAGTACTTCCATAAGAGGTTGTGCAGACACTCCATTTCCACTCTTGAAGTTCAACACATGTTCAAGCATATCGAGTTTAGCTATTTCACATTTGATGCTCACAATTTCCTTTTAACAAAGAGCCTTATCGGACCCCATTCTTTATTTTCCAACTTTTCTCAGTCCAGTATAGTAGACCTCGGGTGAGGGAACCTACTTTTCATCTTGGTGCATGCATGACAAATGTATGAGCATGTAATCTATATGATGAACTTTCTCTTCAAGGGGTGACATATGGTCGTAACTCTTGTATGATGAAACCAGAATCTTGATTCTTGCCCAAACTCTACAATCAAAATTTTCTAAGTGATGGCCATTGTGTCACCCACAAGTCTTGAGTTCAAGATGCTTCAAGAAGGGTTTGCCCTGATGCAAATAACGATAGCATATACAACCTAAGAACAAGTTCTATTCATTATGTGAACATGGGTAGGTTTTCTATCTAGTCTTAAAAGCGTCTCATATCTGTCTAGTGACAATCTTCGTAAAGACAATATAGAGGCGTTGCGAGAAATGGTTAAGGCACGTATACCCACCATTACCAAGCAGACACTCAGATATGAATTGGGTGTTTCACGCATCTGAACCCTGACCAATAGTCATAGGGCATATCGTTAATTCCCCACCTAATATAGAAGCTTGTGTGTGCTTTCAAAAATAAAAACATGTAATCCATGAGACAATTCTACAAAATACATGGATAAAACAAAAATAAAATAAGATAAAAATGCAAAAATATAAACACATCAAATACACAAAGCTTAGTCTAATATTGTCAGAAACAGTACCTTCCCCAGTGGAGTCGCTATTCTGTCGCACGTCACCCGCGCAGTGTCGTTTGGTGATTTTTCATTTCGTTGATTGATTTGTTCTTGGGAGTCGCCACCTAGTTTTTAATTGAGGGCTACTAGGAAACTCGGGTGTACTGGTCTTGTAAGAGATTCACAGATAAGGGACTAGTTGTGGTTAGAGAAGGTATTAGCACCCCTAACATACCCTACCTGAGGTAAGCTGCTTCGTGGCTTTGATGTGTTAAAAAAGTTTTAAAAATTTTATCTTTTCATCAGATATTAGAAATACGACTTACGTGTAAGTTCATAATCCTTAACCATGAGCAAATCAAAATATTAAATTCTTGTTTATTATCCTTAACCATGAGCAAATCAAAATATTAAATTCTTGTTTATTCTTTACAATTTTATCATAAAATAAAACATCCATAAAAAAATACAAACAACACATTCATTTTCCCTATATTTTTCTTTTTTTCTTGTTTTTTTTACATCCACACTACAAATTATAAAAATTAAAAACTAAATAAAAATTACATTAAAAATTAAAAATTTACAAAATAGCCCCTAAAAGATCTAGGAATTGCAGAGGAAGACTTCTAGAACTACAGGAATAGTGGCAGCGAGTCTTCTCCACGCGCCGCCGCCACTGGCAGCGCGTGGGTTCACTCGCCACCACGAGAAAAGCTAGAAAATGGGTGGGTTTGGCTCAGCTTCTTCTCCCTTTCCCTTCCCTACCGGTGGTGACACCCACCCTCACCTGCAAAAGAAAAAAAAAACACAAGCAATCGATTTTATTTGGTTATTTTTTAGATCTGTTCAAATCCTTTTGTTCTCTTTTCCTCCTGGTTCGTTTTTCTTCTGCTGATGGCAGATCTAGCGGTGGCAGTCTTCTGTGGCCGCTGTTGGGTTGTTATTGACGGGTGGATCTGCGGTGTGCAGAGGGTGACGGTGAATCTGTGGCCAGTTGTAGATGGCGCTGCTGTGGCTGACGGTGTGGACGGTGCTGATGGCTCTGTGGGCGTGCTGGTGGATGGTCTTCACTCCTATTGGTGGCAGCGGTGGTTGGCCTTGCTGCTATTATCCGACTGCCTCTAGAAGGTTGGTCGATGGAGAAAGGGGAAATGATTCTGTGGTGTGCTAGTGTTGTAGGGAACAATTGGTGATGGAAGGGAACAGCTAGGATGGAGAGTGAGGAGCTATCTTGCGGCCGGCTGGGAAAAGGAAATGAGGGGGAAGGTGACTGATTTTGCCAAGGAAAGGGGAGGCAGCTCTGGTTTGCTTTGGCAGAGAAGACCAGAGGAAGAGGGAGGCTGATAGGTCGGCTGAGAGAGGAGAGGAACGATGGAGAGGCTGTGAGAGGGTAGGTCTGGTGAGGGGCTGTCTTGGCTGAGAAGGGAGGCTTCTTTGGATGGCAGGGGAAGAAAAGCCTTTGGCTGGCGAAAAGGGGAGCATGGGCGGCTGGAAGAGAGACGAAGAGATGGCCCCTAGGGGGCGGCTCCATAGGGTTTTCTTTTCCAAGGTAAGGAGCAGCGGCTCCTGGAGAAGAAGAGAAACGATTAAGGATTTTTTTTTTAGGGTTTTTCTGTGGTTTAGATTTCTCCCCTTTGATTTTTCAAAATTTCCCCTCTCCTTTTGTATGTGTTGGAAACTCCTATTTATGGCCAAAAATGTTACTAGGTCCCCAAACTTGGTCCCTCAACTTCTTTTTTTTTGAAAATTTGATTTTTCTTATTATTCTGAATTTTTCTTATCAACATCACCTCGAATGAGGAAAATTATTGATTTTTAAAAATAACGCGTTAAAAGTCAAACGCGTTCTAATGACCTTTGAAAATTTAAATTCTTTTGAAACAGTGCTAAAAATGATGCAAAAATATTAAAAAAAGTATTTTTTTTGGATTTTCGTTATTTTTCTCTATTTTTGAATTTTTCAAAAAAAATTTCAAAAAAATAGGTCAAAAATTGGGTAACAACAGTTCTAAGGGATAGAAGAAGGCAAATAAAATCTTTTTATGGCATCAACATTTGGGGCATACTTCTTTTGGTTATATAAAAAATATTTTTGAGTTTATTTGAAATATTGATGTTCCTAGTTGTTAATGTGATGTTTGTGAATTACCAAATAGCATCAAACTTTGTTTCTAACAAGTTTGACTAAAACTCCACATTTTTTGATGATTATATATTATTATGTAAATGGTCGATCCAAAGTTATTATTTTGGATAGATCACATTGATGAAAGTGAATTTGTTAAAATACTAGGATGACCTATGCTAATTTGAAAACAAATGAAACTTTTCATCAAACTACTTATTCCAATACACCTCAATAGAATGGGTTTGTTGAACATAAAATTTAATGACAAAGGTTGTTTGTGATTCATTAATAAAAGTTCATATTGCTAGTTTTTCCAAAACATATACACACAACAAAAATTGTAAATTTAAATTTTTTTGGAAGTCCCAAGGATCCTGTTAGATAAATTTAGAGTTGTTTAGGGTTTATACGAAGATTACTTGAAGACTAGATGCTCTTTTTGGATTTAAATAATTACTTCAAGGCGGAGTTGTTGCAAACTACAAGTCGTCTAAATATTCAGCCTTTAACGGTAACTCACATGAACCACAAATGAGAAATTTCCTAAACTTTTTTATGAGAGAGAGAGATTGCCATACATTAGAGTGCTAGGTCTTTTATTTTTTGTTTTAGGTGTTTTTGTATTGTAATATACTCATATTCTCAATAAGAAGCACAACATTCTATTTATAGAAAAACCTAAAAGTCCTATAAATGGTAAAATCTCAATTTACTCCTTAAATAAAATCACATATATTATTTTAGGCTAATTTTAGAAATTTATTCAATAAAGTTCATATTTGATTTTTTTAGGTCTAGAATTGTAATACCCTGTATTAATTACATTCTAATCCTTACTTTCTAAAATTTATTTTTAATCAAGTCATATTTGATTAATAATCCAATTTTGATTTTTGACCAATGGTTTTTATGTGTGTGACTCATTAGATTTTGTAATAAGTTGGCCTATATATAAATCACAATTCTAAATAAAATAAGATTAAATAAATTAAATAATTTAATTTATTATTAATTTAACACTTGATTGACTTATATTTAAAGATCAAGTATAATGTCTAGCAACCTATCATGATCCTCCAAATATTAAGAAAGTCATCAGTGATTTGACTTAATTTTTCAGTAACTAGTTTCTCAGTGTAATTATTATCTCTTATTAACAATGTTATGATATAGACATTATAACATATAATATATTTGCTTTGTTAAATCATTTTAGTTCTTAACATTATAGTCATTGATTATTTGAAAAAGATTTTGAAACTCTTTTCAAAACTCATTCTACCTTGGCCAAAGATATCACGATTATACTATTTGAGAACATATGAAACATTTTCTCTAATTCACCTAGGGTGATGAATCATTTATTGATTACTCAAACACCTTCATATAATTTATGTTATACCCAATATATGCTTGTTTATTACTCTTGATTAGGACAACATATGGACATTATCAAAGTATTACACTCTCTCTATATGATAACTTAGTGATATCAAGTCTAAAGATCACTTATTTAACTATCATGAGAGCTTTTCCATAGATATAGATGATCTCTTCATATGAATTTTTCTTATAGGTCAGTTCAATGTACATGTCATTTGACAAGCACTTACATGTTAGTTCCAGGTATCTATCATATCTTAGTTAATAAAAGCACATGCTTCCTTTCATAAAGAAAAGAATATAATATGCATCGGTCTTAACAACTCTAATTAATATCCAATCTTAATAGAACATTGACGAGGAACATTTATGAATAATTCTTTGATGTAACAAGAATCTCATGATTATAACAACTTTATAATTTCCTTTGCAAAGAGTTTTTATCCCATGAACTTTATCTTTACTCTAGATTCATTAATCAAATATAAATGAATATTGTAGATAAAGAAATCCTTTATTAATTATAAATATATTTGACATGGATAAAATTAGTGCTATGTGTAACTAATTGATTGTCTACAAGATATATTTACTAATAATCTCCTACTTGCACTGAAGCCAATAATTCATATATCTAATATCACATCCCTCTATATGGTGGTCATGTTTATGTTGGGACAATGCTTTAATAAAAGGATCTGAAAGATTATTTTCAGCAGATACTTACTCTATCTTTACATCTTTCCTTTCTATGATTTCTCTAATCAAATGGAATTGTCTACATGCATGTTTGGGTCTTTGATGAGGCCTTGATTCATTTGCTTATGTAATATCTCAATTGTTATCTCGGTACATGACTTTAGATCAATAATGTTAGGAAATACATCATGTTTAATGATGAACTTCTTGATTCAAACAGCCTCTTTTACTCTTTTAGACACAGAGATGTATTTAGCTTTAGTTATAGAATTAATTATGGTCTTTTATTTGGAACTCTTTCAACTCACAACACCATTATATATGGTAAAAAATTATCTTGATTGAGATTTGTTATCATCAATATCTGATTGAAAACTAGCATATGAAAAACCATTAACTTCTAGTTCATGCCCTCAATAGACTAGAAAGATATTCTTAATTCTTTTTAAGTATTTAAGAATGCTTTTAACTATCTTTTAGTTACTCTAATATGGATTAGATTGGTATTTAATTGTTATGCTCAAAGCATAACATACATCTAGTCTTATACATATCATTGCATACATAATAGATCCTGTAGCCAAAGCATAGTGAATCATTTCTATCTTATCTCTCTCAATTTATGTTTTAAGATATATGTCTTTGGAGAGATGTATTCCTTGCGAAATAAATAAATATCCTTTCTTAAACTCTTCCATGCTAAAATGTTTTAGCATCTTATTTATGTATGTAGACTAGGATAATCCAAACAAGCTTCTAGATCTATATCTATATATCTTTATTTATAATATATAAGATGTTATTCCCATACCTTTCATGGAGAAATTCATAGACAACCAGATCTTTACTGATTGGAGTAAATGAATGTTGTTTTCTATCAATAATATGTCATCTACATTTAATATTAAAAAAAAAACAACTCTATTCCTACTAACATTGTTTTTTTATAAACACAAGGTTCATCCATATTTTTAATGAAATCAAATTGTTTGATTATTTCATATAAATGGATATTCCAGCTCTATAAAGCTTGCTTAAGTCCATAAATAGATTTTTGTAACTTGCATACTTTATTAGTAAATTTCTTATATTCAGAACCTTCAGGTTGTGTTATATACTTATCTTTGTGAATATTTCCATTCATAAATACAGTTTTGACATCCATTTTCCAAATTTCATAATCATGGTATACAACTATAGCAAGCAAAATCCTTATGGATTTTAACATAGTTGCCAGTGAAAAGATTTCATCAAAGCCAACCCTTGTCTTTGTCTATATAACATTTGACAACTACTCTAGCTTTATATATGTATGTACATTGTCATCTAAATTAGTGTTTCTATTAAAGATCTATTTATGTCCAATGAGTTTTATCCCTTCAAGTGGATCAACCAAAGTCCATACCTGGTTAGTGTATATAAAATTCATTTAACATTTCATGGTTTTAAGCCATTTTTCAGAATCAATATTAGATATTGCTTTTATATAGTTGATAATCTCATCAAATATGAGAAATTCGCCATCATCAGCTTCCATGAAAAGTTGATATCTTAATGGTGCATAATGTGTTCTACCAGATCTACAAAGTTCTTGTGTTTCTTGAGTTTCAGACTGAGCATTAAATGTTCTAACCTCGAGATTTTATTCCATTTGGATGTCTATATACGATTCTTGAACTTCATTAAGTTCTATTTTCCTCCCACTACTCGTTTCAATAACAAATTCTTTCTCTATAAAGGTAGTGTATTCCGAGACAAACACCTTTTGCTCAACAAGATAGTAGAAATAATATTTAATAATTATTTTGGAGATCCTATAAACTTATAATTATATAACTTAGCTCCTAACTTTTCAGATATTATATTCTTATATAAGCATTACATCCCCAAATCTTTAAGTATGATAGGTTTGATATCTTATAATTCCATATCTCATAAAAGTCTTATCAATAGATTTTAATGGATACCTATTCAAAAGATAAGTAGAAGTTTTCAAGGCATAACCCTAGAAAAAAGGTGAAAGGTCTATATAGCTCATTTTATAGACCGTACTATATCCAATAACACAACTTCTCATTTCAAAAACTCCATTAAGTTATGGTGTTCAAGAGGTGTCCATTATGAGAGAAATCTCATTATCTTTTAGATAATTTTGAAATACTTAGCTCAAGTATTCACCACCTTGATTTGATTGAAGTATTTTGATACTCTTTCCAGTTTGTTTTTTTATCTTCATTTCTGAATTCTTTGAACCTTTCAAATGATTTAGAGTTGTGTTTCATTAAATATACATAACCATATATAGAATTGTTCTCGGTAAATGTAATTAAATAAGTATATCCACCTATGATACAAATCATTATTGGTCCACATACATTTATATGTATTAAACCTAACAATTTTTTAGACATTTTACTCTTTCCAGTAAAAGGTGTTTTGATCATCTTAATCAATAAACAAGTTTTATAAGTTTCATATGATTCATAATAAAAAAAAAGGATCAAATATCCTTTATAAGTAACTTAGTGATTCTTGTTTCATTGATATGACCCAGTCTATAATGCCATAAATAATATGGATATTGATTATCTAATATATTTTTCTTGTATTTTATATTGAACATGGGCAATTTAAAATCAAGAATATACAAACCATTTATATAACATTAGATCCATAAAAAAAAACACCATTATTATATAAAAACAACATTTTCCATCAATAATAAATTTAAATCCATTCAGAAATGGATATTATATTTCTAAAAAGTGTTAAAATATAATAATAATAATAATAATAATAATATGTTCTAGTATCAGCCCATTTGACAAAGTTAATGTAACAACCCTTGCTTCATTGCCAATTTGTAGGTCCACTTTACCTTTATTCAACCATAAACACAAATGAAGCATAAACTTTAATAAGCTTTTTAGCCTTTATGGTTGCAAGATAATCTTTGCAGTTACTTCTATAATGGCTTTCCTTGAAACAATGATGATAAGTACCCTTGTCATTCTTGATGCCCCCATTAGGCTTTTTTTTTGTTTTAAAGATAGAACCCTTATTCTTATTGTTCTTCTTAGACATTCTAGAAGGCTGAAATAGGAAAACATGGCCTTTTTCCTTGTTAAGAGCCCCTTCAACAATTTTAAACATATTAAGCAATTTCAGCAATGTACTATCCAATTTATTCACATGATAGTTCATAATGAATTGTGAAAAGCTTTGGGGGTAATGACAGCAAGACCAAGTCAACACTTAACTTATGGTCTATGACAAAGTCCAATTGGCCTAATTTCTTAATATAGATCATTTTCATAACATGAGTGTTCATTGAGGAACCATCTATCATCTTGTAACAGAATAATTTCTTAGATGTTTTTTACCTCTCAGTCCTACTAGCTGTATCAAATAACTTTTTGAGGTTTATAATCATAGTATAAGTATCTATATTCTCGTGATGCCTTTGAAGTTCAGGTGTAATGCTAACTAACATCACATATGTAGCATAGTCATCATCATCAATATGACGTTGACATGTATTCTTAACTTCTTCATTAACATCCTTATTAGTGACAAGAGGAATTGAATTGTAAAGAAAATATAACCTTTTTTATTTCTTAAGAACAATTCTCATATTATGGTATCAATCTAAGAAGTTTAGTCCAATTAATTTGTTAGCATTAAACATGTTGTGTAGGGATATGATACTACTTATTTTTTTCTATAAACTTATTCATGTAAAGATATTGAGTATTAGTTTCATGCATATATATTTAAATTCAAATTTAAATAAGATTTTTAATTTTAACTTGGTCTCTCACTATTTTCTTGTAAATTAATAGCTCTCACTATTAATTCAGGAAGTCTCACTTAGATCTCCTAGTGGGTTAGGATTCTATTTAATTTATATGATCTTAAATAACTCAACAAATCAAAAGAAATATTTAAATTAGGTAGATAATATAAGGAGGTAAATTTCAAATCAGAAGTCTTTAACAGTACAATTGTTCCCAATCGTCTTAAAAATAAATGACTAATTATATATTCTCTAAGAAAAAAATAAATAAAACAAAGACTACACCATCAAAATGGGGCTGAAAGCGGCTCCTTAAGATTCAATTGATCAGGGGATTCTATGTCTTTAGGGATGCATGAGCATTGACAAGGTCTGTCAATAATCTCAGCAGTCTTCTCCTTGCACTCTACAACTTTGTGATCATGTCGATCTCCATTTCCCTCAATCTGACTCATCTCCTTGATTGAAAGAACCGGTCTCAGCCCCTGCAAAGACAAGCTACAAGCAGCAAATTAAGTTCAATTTTCATGCAAAATGTAGTTTTTTTTAGAGATTGGATGTGGAAAATTACATTTATGAATACATCGGACGCTTCTTCTGGTTCCATCTTTTGAGCTACATCCGCAGCCACTTCCTGGAAGAAACAAAACTTGTCATTTGCTAATTAATGTGCTATATATATTATGGAAAAACAAAACGAAGCAGAACTTGTTCGAGATAAGAAGAGAATGTATCCCAAATTTGATTAGCTTTTAAATCACAAGTGATAATAAATAATGCCGCTCTATTGTTATAATAACACTCCATTACCTAGTGATTTGCTACTATCAGTCATTTCTCTCGAACTACTTATTGAAATGAAAATTATGATTAAGCTATTTTCCTCCATTTTTAAAGAGACCTTTTGATAAATCATACAATTTGATTAAAGCTCCAAAGAGAAATCTGTTGCAGAGGAGATTGAAAAGAAGACCAGTCAAATTATATCATACTCACTCAGCATCCTAGATAAAAAGCCAAGGCAAGATCAACTGACACATTTTAAGCAGAGACTTGAGCTGCTAAATTAGCAACTCTTGTAAGACCTAATTAAATTAAAAGAGATAGTAAATGAGGAAGAGACGTCACCTACCCTGGCATGGCTGAGTTGTCCTTCACGTAAGGTCCTAGGCTCCATCTCGATAGAGCAACAAATGTTAGCCATAGAAAACCCACAAGCCAAAACCTTCGAAGCATAAAAGTTGGGTTGTATCCCATCACCTCCGAGGCTCCGATTCTTATCATTTGCTTTACGCACATACTAGCATCTATATATATATAGATAAGATATTTTGATTATACTCACGGATTCTTCTAACTTGATTGACTAGAAATTGAGGTTATAATTCAAAGAGCATTATCTTAATCATTCAAATCCCGTGCCATAATTGTAAAGTACATGTATTCACGTGGTGCTCGCTCTCTTCCATTCCCACATGAGTGCATCAATTTTCTTTTTCTGAATACAGCTCTAAAAACTAGATGAATACACCAAACAAAGAGAGATTTCTGTTCTACGTGTAAAAGCACTGCCTTGTTAATATTATACGTTGTAATTTCAAGACCAGGTATGGTGATTAAAGAAGTTTATTCTTTCTGAACTGTTCAAATTCAAATCTTAGAACTAGCATTAGATATAATGTATTTTCTTGAATTTATCAAATCGATGCATAATGATAGATACAAGTATTCTAACAGAACCAATATCCATGCTTTTTTTTTTGAAGCATTAGAAAGATTAACTTGGTAGGCTTGAAGGAAGGTCTGCTAAGAGGCAATTGTTAATCCCTTTAGCCGTTGTTAATAATTTAGCCCCAAGAAATCATTTTTCACTATAAATATTAATCTCACAACAGGTTAAGAGAGGATTCCTACTTCTACAATTTAGTGCTCTTTTTATCTCAAAGCACTCTCTCTCTCTCACACCAAACAACATTTAGAGCTTTACTTGCTTGGACTTTACCATCCACCTATCTATCACTTGTGTGCCACTCAGCTTGCATTTTGCCTACTCTTTTTCCCATGCCTCTCACTACTTGCACTTGTTCTATTTGTTTGGTGTATTGTTGTTTTTATAGGTCACAACACGAGCTCCTGTTATTGACTCATTCTCGAGAACCTCCAATGCAATTATTAAAATACAACCATCTATGTGGTGATCCAGTGGTAAGAACTTGGGATCAAGAAATTTTCTCCCTCTGTGGTCTCATGTTCGAGTCCTGTGGTTGCTCATATGATGGCTACTGGAGGCTTACATGGTCGTTAACTTCAGGGCCCGTGGGATTAGTCGAGGTGCGCGCAAGCTGGCCTGGACACCCACGTTAAACTAAAAAACTAAAAAAAAAAAATACAGAAGTGTCCTTATATGAGTATAGATCAACTGGTCAAGTCCTGAGTTTACTCCCTAAAGGTTACTAGTTCGAGTGCCACAAATCTAAAGGCCACTGCAGGCTTACCTAGTTGTTAACTTCAATGCATCGAGTGATTAGTCAATGTGCGCGTAAACTGGTCCGAACACCCACAGGTACAAAAAAAAAATTAATTCAGAAATGATATTAGTTTTTACTATATTTGATTAACCAAATATCTCTTTTGCATGTTAATTGGAACACCGGTTTCTTAGTTCACGATAAATGCTTGTATATGCTCTCCTAACTAGATTTAAAAATCCAAACCAATTTTTTCCTCAATGTCACCATTAGCTCGACAATTGATAATCTCGAGCTACTAGGGTCTAGGAGTTTATATATATTTGTTGAAATTCATTAACGAATTAATGAAAAAACAACCTCAAAAAGGGTGAAGACAAAAGAAATAATCATAAGCCCACTAATATAGAACTTGTGATGGACATTAAAACGAGCACTAGAATACCAATTTTATAGCTCATAGAAGTGAAAAGAAATTTAAAAGTAAGGAAACTTCTAGCTAATAGGAGTTTTTTGTAAAATGGCCACTCAAATTAAACAGTGAGTGGTGCTGGGAGGGGACAATTTACATCTTGTCAACATAATGATAGTGACATAGAAAGATCTCTAGCCATTGTATACAATGGGCAACAAAGACATTCTGGATATCCAGAGGATACTAGATAACATAACCGATCTATATTGTGATTCGGATAAAAAATATTATATATAAACAATATTTAGGTGTTATTAATATTTTTTTTATAGTAAAAATAAGTTTTAAATCATGTGGGAATTTATTTAATATAACTCGATCGATTTGGAGAGTTCAAAAATAACCAAAATGATTAGTAAAAATATAATTTAACTTAAAATAAATATTCAAGATGAGATTTTATCTTTTTTATAAATATTGAGATGATAACATATTGAATTAATTTAAGTCAACCCAAGTTAATCTACCAATTTGCATGTCGATTCATGAGACCGTGATAACCTCATAGAAAGTAAATCAAAACGGGTTATGAAGTCTAATTTCCAATAAAACCAATGTTGAATGATAAAATTGAAAAAAAAAACCGATTAAAAAAGAACAAAAAAAAGACGTGCGTCAACTCGGGTTAACCTGCCAAACCTGGAACCTATGTCATGAGACTAGAATAACCTAATAGAAAGAAATTGAAACAAATTATGAAGTTAAATTCTCAATCGATCCAGTGATGAAAGATGAAATTTAAAAAAAAAATGATTAAGAAAATGGCATAAAAAACAACTTAAGTCAACTTGAGTTAACCCACAAACCCTATGACTTAGAGTTATGGGACGAGGATAACCTCATAAAAAACAAACCAAAACAAATAATCAAGCTTAATTCTCAATCATCCCAATGTTAATTAGAAAAAGAGAAACAACTCGAGTCAACCGTGTTAACATGTCAAATCTGTTATCCGAGTCATGAGACTAAGATAACCTTATAAAAAATAAATTGAAAAGAATTATGAAGCTCACTCCTCAAAAAACTTAATGTTAAATGATGAAATTAAAATTGAAAAAATATAAATAAAAAAACCCAAAGAAAAACAAAACATTATTCAAGTGAATAGTGTTTTGTGAGGAGGGATGCATTAAAACCCCCTCCTCTTTTAGTTTTTTGTTAAACTAGATAGGTGGACGACGGTTCGCCGCGGGTCGGGCCGACAAAAAGCATTGCTCAAACGCTGTTAGTGTATTTTAAAAAAGAAAAAAGAATCCACGACTTGACACGTGGAAATAAATTTAAAAAATTACGATTGTGAATCCCTAAGAATTTAAATGTAGAAGGCTGAAATCGGAAAAAAAAAATCAGTGAACAAAACAGGTCTAAAAAAACAAAGTACTGGCAAACCCGAGTGAGGTCACAAAAACTCATGAGTAAGATCATCCGAACGAGATAACTCAATAGAAGAAAAAACATGAAAAAACACAAAGTTTAATTTAAGAAAGAAAAAATTTGTGAAGAAAAAAAATAAAAAAAATAAAGAAAAACAACATAAAAAACAATCTGGGTCATCCATCCATACCTTTTGCCTAGATCATGAGATGGAGATAACATGATTGAAAGGAAACCGAAGAAAAGAACAAAGTTCATTTTAAATCAAACAATTTTGAAAGATGTAATTAGAAAAAAAACGATGTCAACCCGTATTAACTTTTCAAACTCATGGCTATACCTAGTGGCTAAAGCGAAAGTACCCCATTTGTAAAACCATTATTTTAAAACTTGGCTTGACCCAACGGGTTTACTCGTGACCCAAGTTACCCTGGACTTAGGTTGTGTCGGGTTTCAAAAGAAAGTATGGGAGAATTGATCTAGTGTGAAACGATCAAAAATCTGAGTTGACCCATGACCTAGTCAGCCCAAGGAAAAACCATTCAAAACCGGGTCAAACCTATTGACTATTTTCCTCTTTTTTTTAAATGATGTTATTTTTATAAAATAAAAAGATTTGGTTAACTTGGGTTAATTTGAATCAATACACTTGACCCATGACCCGATACTTGTCCCTGATTGACTCCCAGCTTATGTCTAAAAACTATGAGAAAAACCATGAAGATCAACTTTCAATAAATCAAATGTCGAATGATGAAATAGAAAAATTTAATTATATAAAAGAATTAAAAAAATAACAATTAAGAGAATAAGTAATTTATTTTATTAACAAAGAAAAAGAGATGACAACTAGAATTCTAAATTGAAAGGCAAAATTAAATTATAATAAAAAAATCCAATACAAAAAATAAAAATAAAGAGAATAAAAACTAAATATAAATAAATAAATAATGATGGTGTGCATTTTGCTTTTAAAGAATCCAAAACCCATGTCACTGGACCTAGTGTGTACTTACTGTTATCACGAGTGTCTCTCTCTCTCTCTCTCTAACTTTCTTTTCTTTTTCTTTTTTCGTGACGTGCCTGTTGCTTTTGTTTTGTACATCTATATATATACATATCCTCATAAAAAAAGAAAATAATGGAGAGTTGCTACTTGCTAGTTATGGTATTGGTTGAAGAGGCTTGAAATTAATCACATTAATATTGCTACGTGCATCAGTAATTAACTCCCAGAGAGAGAAGTTGTGCAGATGTAAAAAGAACAAAAACACAGAGAAAGATCTTAATTTATCCATATATTTGCAAGTTCTGGATCGCATTTTATGCACCCTTCGTTTACTGTTTTTGGTTATGATCATTCTGGCAACAAAACAAAATGTTTAGCCAAAGGACATGAGTTAATTTTGTTCTTTAGCCTAATTAATTTCTACTCTCATCATTTATATGACTATTTTTCTTTAAATTAAAGATATCTTGAGCTCGAATTTCTTCCGTGTCATCTGAAAAAACATATGATACAAGTATAAATAGCATTATGATAAGGTATTTGAATTTTTTTTTTTTTACATTACTGCAGCATGCTTGATTTGGGGAGCATGCCGCTTCCAAAGTCACAATCAGATTTAACAGTTTTTGTCGGTATGTATTTTACTAACAAGCTCATGGACGGAATCAATTCATCAAAAAAACTCTTATCGGTAATTTCTGGTTTGTTGATGAGTCCTTCGGTAATAAATTTACAACTAAATTTACAGATAGACAAAGCGCGCAAAAAAAATTACCCATTTCATTCGATCGGTATTTCCCTCGGGAAGTTTGCCATATAACTGATAGAAATATTGTATGCAATTTCATCGGTGTTTTTATTTATCCATCGATATATCCATTGGAAAATATAACATATTCTTGATGGAATACCATTTGTAATTCCGTTGGAAAGTTAGCAGTAATAGTGACATTTGTAGTAATTATTTTCTAATTATTTGGAATATACCGATAAACGTGGTCCGCCGGTAACCCCATTCGTAATATTATAAATATTTTTTTTAAAAAATATATTGAATAGAAGTAGTAAAATAATTAAAATAAATTAAAATCAAATATATAAAAAGAAATTAAAATAATATAAAACTTAAATATTTATTACAAATTTAAACATTTGTACATTCAAATACAATAAATCTAAAACAAAGGTGGTGTTGAAGAAGGAGGAGACTGGTCATCATGAGGACCATGAGGCCAATCTAAAACACTACGATTTGTCTGCAAGTTCTCGATTGTAGTATTAGAGAGTTCGTACACCCGATTTTACTGGGTCCACAAAACAATCTTGCCTCCAACCACAAATTTGAATCAAGATCTGGATGGGTCAAAGAATCGTCTCTATATCTCACTTTCAAGTGACTATTATACGTATCCTGAAAACAAAATTCATCAAATTGCAGGAAATTATAACTTAATAAAATTAATCGTTGAAAACCAACATACCACAAAGTGTTGAGCTCGACTATCCATAAACTGTTACACTTTTTTTGGCGATCATCACTCTGCACATGCGTTTCAATAAAGAGCTTCATCAGGCTTGGCTCGCGTTAAAGAATCGTAGCCTGCAAGATAAAAATGTTGTCAATTAATTATATTTATAAAAAATAACAAATATAAAAAATGGAAAAAAAAATCTTACAATCTGTTTTGCATGCAAAACGAATGAAATTAAGTTGCTAGTATGGGTGATAACAAAACCGTGAACAAGTTGATTCCGATTCTCCACTCTGGACTATGATCGTCATATGAATTGCGTGGATATTAGGTGTTGAATGTACTTCGCCCATATAGCCTCCGAGATATATGATAGTCTAAAATCCTTTCAAACCACCACGTCATTCTAGGCTGGAAGGTCGCTTTCTCTTGCATATTGTTTTTTGCTTTTATTGGGCCTTGTATAAAAAATCATGCAGTATATATGTTACTAATAAATTATCTATTAGTAATAAAAAATAAAATTTTAGTATTTGGAATAAAAAAAACTATCCTGATTTCGATTTTACCTAATTGTAACGTGATTCTCCCAAATTATCCTGCTCTCTCCCATTCAAATTTGCACTTGCAGTAAAAAATTACAAAATGTATATTTAAGTTAGGAAACCGGACTAACATAATAAATAAATATTTAATTTAATATTAATCTTAAACCTTGAAAATTACGCATCGACTCGCGGTTTCAATTCAGGATGTCTAGAAACTTGGCTCCATCGAAATAATAGAATTTTCATCGATGATTTAAAGGTCGATGTTATTGTTCTGACAGCCTCAATGTTTGTAAACCTAGAATTGCAATTATTAAATAAAATTATTTTTAAACAAACTATTAAGCATGTAAAGCGATTCAAATTTATATTGAAAGGTCGTCCTTCCACTAGGTCTCATGCTTGGGGTAAATGGATCCCGTTGTGATTACCCCCCTCGACATTGCAGCGTCGCACTTGATGACCCCATATCATACGTCGATGCATGTGCTGGTTCTTGGTCAGAACCTAATGAATTGTGGTTAGCATCATCGCTGCTAGAAGAACTAGCAATGATCATGTCCTCACGAAGTGCAATAGACTTTCTACACAAATTAACAAAAAAATTGGTAGTATCTCCCATGTATGGGAGGCTACCTAAAATTTTTAAACCTCCAAATATATATATATATGCGCCACAAACCACTTGATTTTATTCAATTTCTTCCAACAAATTAGAATAATTCAATTTTGTACAAAATTCACATCTTCTAAGTGGTAATATATTTAATCCTAAATTTACAAGAATTTAATCTAAATTTTAAAAAAATCAAAATAATAATTAAAATTAATTATACACATTTAATTAAATTTGAACAACAAAATTGAAAACAAAAATTAAAATTCAAAAAAATAATGAAAAAAATATTTCAACAACAACTAAAATTCAACATAATTATTTATAAGTGGCAATATTTGTGATCTTAAATTTACAAAAAAATATTCTTAATGAAATAAATACAAAATAATAACTAAAATTCCATAAAATAATGCAAAAATTATCTCAGTAACAATTAATATTCAACATAACTATTAATTTCTTTTAATTATTAAGAACACAAAATTGAACAAAAATAATGACCTAAAAAACAAAAACAATGCAAAAAAATGCATCGCTTAACCTAGTTGTGGGTTAAACCAAAACTAGGAACTTGCTACTTACTGGATTGAAAACCAAATAATTGTCACCGTACTCTAACACCATATCTTATAATTCCTTGCTTGAAAGAAGCAGTGGAGCTACATCCCTCTCAACTCTACCAATAAATAAGTCTTTCTTGTTCTTTCTGTACTTATGATCTATTGGTAAGAACTGCTAGTGACAGTAAAAAAAAAGATGTTTTACCATTATTTGTTAGTGTGAATGCCTTGGTATTTTTCATACAGTATGGACATGCTAGTCTCTTATGCATGCTCTAACTAGAAACCATTCCATAAGTAGAAAAATCATTAATAGTCCATATCAAAGCTGCTTTTATTAGAAAATTTTGTTTTCTCGATACATCATAACTCAAAGCCCTAAATTCCTATAATTGCTTTAACTCATCAATAAACGGTCGAAGACAAACATTTATATTTAGACCTGGACTATTATGACCAGGTATGACAGTAGATAAAAAAAAGAACTCTAACTGATACAATCAAAGAGTTGATGTCTTATCCCAAGTGCAGGAGTGTCAAAGTAATAAATAACCCGGCAAGACCAGGGTCGAACCACAAAGATGTGAATTGTATAAATTACAAATAAAGAGAGATTTGAAGATAATAATAACAAAAAAGGAGTTGAAAAGAGTTTTGGGAAGTGTTATTGATGTAAGGATTAAACAATAATAAAACAGATGTCAAGGTTAGAGGATCCACTAATGGTATTTCAAATAAATATAATATAAACTCTTTTTATTACTCAAATGAAAACCACACACAAAGGAGGTTCCAATCGGATGATTTATCATTATTAGCTCATTATAAATTATTAACATGATCATACTAATCATCTTATCTAAATTACACCATACTTATAAATATCATCAGGCATTCATGTTGCTAGCTTATGTTAACAACAAATCAAGTTCCTATCATAACAACGATGTCGGCCGAAAACTATGAAGGATCAAGCATGTGATATACCAAGTGTTATACAACACAAATCTAGATTAACCATTTAACAAGCAAGGTATTAAGAATTAATAAGATAAAAAGATAAGACATGCTAATAACAAACTTTCTTGGATATAAACATTAAAGTCCATGTTGAGTTTATATTATACCTATTCTAACACCATTAGTAAAACCTTTTCACCTTGACATAATTAACTTAGCTAAACATAATGAAGAAGAAAACATAAATAAACAAGATAAGAACATGATTATGATATAAGTTAACTAAGTATATGAAAGGAAATGAAAAAACATAAACAAGAGATTAATATAACATGAAAGAAAACTTGAACATTACAAAGAGAGAAAGCAAGAAGATGATTTTGATCTGAAAAATAATATGATTAAATACATGAAAATTGCCTTCTTTTATAGGCTAAAATTTGAAACTATTGATTGGTTGACAAACTATTTAGTTGGTGGCCAACCATTGATTTGGTGGCTGGTTTTTGACATTGTTAGCTGGTTTTTGATATTGTTGGATGACCAAAACATCATTTCTAACATCAGAATTTGAGTCCTTTGCTCCATGAAAGCTGTGGGAAATTGTCTTAGCTTTCCAACAAGAAAAACCAGAGCTCATTTGGACTTCTAGAACTCAAGATATAAGCTGAAAATTGAACAGTGTCTGAGCTACAGGACAGGTTCCGACTTCTCCGTTGTTGCTAAGATTTGAACTTGAAAATGGTAGAATTGAGTCTTGGACTCCCATGAAAGTTTTAGGTATATGTCTTAGCTTTCCATCCATATAAAGTAGACCTAAATCTGAGTTCTACAACTCCAGTTATGATCCAATAACCGAATGGTGTTCCAGTTTGGAATTGAACCAGCATCTCTTCTCTTAGCCTAATCCTCTTTTTGTCTCTTCATTTTCAATAGTTAATCACATCAATCAATCCTTTGAATTGTGAGATATACCTGCATTCAAAATAAGCATTTACCATAAATTAAACGTATATTATATTATCAGACTTGTTATTATAAAACATGCTTTAGTTAGGGAATTTAATGATACTTTAGTGCAATATGATGATATAAAGCATTAATGAGAATGCACTTTTAAGTACTAATCACTGATCTCATACACAACTTCGATGATAATGACCAGAATGGATTGAATCCATCTTTACATAACTCAAGATACACGTTCCTTGATTTCAATGAAAATTGAGGATGCAAACTATTAAAGTGTTTACAGGCTTCACCATCGGAAGGGTGCACTAACATTCTATCCACCGCATCATATGATTAGTGTCATTTTATGTGCTCAATAGTCTTTGGTGACATGAATAACATCTACAATCTAGGTGTGAATGAGAAGTATCTAAGTTTTCTATGCGCGACAAGAGTCCTTCCCCTGCCAGTTCTGGGTTAATAACGAGAATGCCCACATGTTCTGCACTTGGTCAACTCTGTATTTTCAAGGTAGTACAATATGCAAAAGTTTGGACACATGTCAATTTTTTGGTATCTTAGACCGAGGGGTTTAATCAAGGACTTAGCAGCATAAAAGTTCTCTTTCAGCCTGTTCCCTTCAAGTAAAATGCTTCTTGTCCATTTGACAATTCTATCATAACTAGTCTCACTCAACTTATGATCCGATTTGATAGTGAACACATGTACAACGACTGATAATTTACTGTGATTTATATAACCATCTCATAATGGTTCGTTGAAATCTTTCAAAAAATAAAAAGACTTGGCTAGGTCTGAATTAGATTTTTCATCTACGATTGGATATTGACCGGCATAACCCTGATTAATTCTCATCACATTCATAACTATATTCCTATAAGGATTACTATTATCATTTACAACTCTATGCACATTGCTAACACTAGTATTATGAGGAACATATGGTTATCCGTGTGCATCCCAACACAGACATTTCTCCATGAATCTTTTTTTGTAAAAGATGCATCATTACAACATCTAGATCGAGAAACTTTCTATTTTTATACCTCTTGCATGGGCATCTAATATCGCCTCTACTAATATTTCTCGGATTAGATAGTGCGTAATTAATAAAACTCCGAACCCTATTACAATAATCCATCCTCCGCAACCCTTGGATGAATCTCGATACATCTATGAAAATCCATTACTACGTTAACTAAATAAACTTGCAAAAATATTAGTTTAGCCCAAACTTATTCAATCTATTTTAATAGTACTCCTAATTCATTATCAGTTATCTATATAAATTTAAATTTTTACATGTTTACCAAAAATGTCAACACAACAATAAAATTGACAAGGAAATAAAATGGATTCGTTAAATAAGTCATTATTTATTTTATCACAAAACAACTAAGTCAAAAATTTGACATAAGTTTCATTAATTTACAAACAAATATAATCTTATAAAATCTAAAACAAACCTTAACATGTACAAATCATAAATCTATACAACAAATTTGTATGAGAAAAAAACTATAAAACGAGTAAACACCCAACTAAAATACATATACTATAAAAATATTAAAAAAAAAATTAACATTTTAAAATTGTATTCAAATAAAAAAAAAAGGGTAGATTTGCCTATATAAGGTGGAGAATCCTCAATAAAATTTGAATCAGAACACAAATACTGACAAATTAAGTGTTATGGTTGCCAGATTTGTTGTGGGAGGTTAAGTTATGTTGAGATTAAGGAGGAGAGGGGGTGGTTGTTTCTGTTGTTTGTTGCAGAAAAAAATGCATAAAGAGCAAGATAGAAATGGAGGAGGGGAGAGGAGGGTCGATCGTTTGATCATAAATTAAATATTACCGATGGATTTACCCACAAAATTATTTTGTCGGTAAAAAGTGTCATGTCATCGTACAATTTGCCTTGTTAAATACCACTTTAATATCGTCCGTAATTCCATCGATATATACTGAGGGATTATTTCTGTCAGTATATTTATGGACGAACTTTACTATCGGGTTAACTCCGTCGGTAAAGTTGTAGGTAAAAGCTACACGTCATTGTACTTTTCTGGCCTTTTTTATTTTTTATTTTCTCACTATAATTTTCTTGATATATATTGATCAAAGGAATATAACAATGGAGAAGTCCTTTGGTAAAATTCACTACAATCTCCTGATAAAAAAAATTCTATTAGTGTTTCTATTTGTACTTACTAAATTTCTAGTAGCGAGTCTTGAAATCTTTTTTTTTTTTTTTTAATTCAAAGATTTCTTATAACATTTATTTGCTTTCCAACATCTATTCAAGGGAAGAGTCTCACTTAATTAGTAGTAAAACAGATCTGTCGCATCTGATCTTCTATGAGATTCACAGATTCAAAATCTTGAATCGGTATCAATAATAGGAAACTAAACCACTCCCTTTTTCTTTTTCTTTTTATTGTTACCATAAGAGATACATACATTAATCAAGACTGAAATTGAGGGACGCACCTTGCTAGTTGAGCACAATAACAAGCTAATTCTTCTGACACTTACCCTCATCACATACACCCCATGACTAATTAGTCACAACCTAGCTAGAAAGAGTATTAGAGATTTAACTCACATAACTATGAAGATTATAGTATACGTGGAACCCCATACCCAAATTCTTATAATTTAAATTAATAACTTTCACATGGTCTTGAGCACCCTTTTGTAAACTAATAACCCAAATTCTCTCAAATTTTTATGCACTCCTCCTCTCTCTCTCTCTTTCTCGATCTTGGTTTCACGATAGTCTCCCCTGTTTCTAAGTGGGTGATACGTGCATAAGACGATGCTTATCCCATTTGATTATTCTTCACTGAAATCCATGCTCACTAATCATGCTTCTCATCTTCGAATCAGAGAAATTAAAGGCCATTGCTACAAAATAGTCTAATCAAACTCTTCGGGCATGTGCAAATGTAATTTAGGGCACCACTTTCTTCCTGTGGCCCAGAACGTTTCACAGAAGTGCTGCAACATTTGATTGATTCCAGAAAAATGTCACTAGATATTTTGTCTTCTTTAACCTGCTGGCTTTTATGGAAAGAGAATATATTGCTTGCTTGCTTGCTTTCATCTCTTTCTTTCGTTTTTTGGGATGCGGAATTCTGTATTTTTGGGATGTATGAAGATTGGAGTTGATGTAATTCTGACCATACAGCCTGGTGTCGTTTACCATATTGTAAGAATCTCACTCGAAGGGAAAGATAATTAGTTCTAGATTTTGCCAATTTTGGCAATTAAGAGTACATTAGGGTTCCTTCCCCCCCTTAATTTTTCTCTTTTTTCATGAGTGCTTGAAAAGAAATTAACTAAAAATTCAAATCCGAGGACTAAAAAATATTACTTGGGATTAAGTACTGGTATCCTACTTAGAGACCCACTAAATCATGTGCCCGTAACTTAGAGACCCACTATGATGACGCATCAAGAAATCATCTCCACCGTTTTATACGCCAAAAATCGAGCTTTGACTTAGGAACTGTTGCCGCTGTGCTCCTTGCATTTCCTTCTGCCTCCGAAGCTCCAAGACCTTCCTGTGAGAATTTGAATGCTTTGCTGATACAAAGGTTGGACTTGCTGCGGGTCGGTACTCGGGCACTAACCGACCGGACTTGTACCGGACCCCACATGCATTGCACAGCGTTTTTGGGCCCATGGGCCCAGTCCGCCACTGCGGAGTTTTCTCTGCTCCGCAATGCAGGCATCTGCGGACCATGGGATTCGAGTCGAGGTTTGGATCTGGGCTCTCCCTTAATTGCTTTTCAGATGACATTTTAGTGGTGGATGGGACATGAAGGAGGCGGGTGGACCAGTCGCATGGCGCAGCCCGAGAGCGTTTGGAACGGGCCTTGCCAGGCAGTGGAGTTTCAGGCTGGAACGCTGGGTTGCTGGGGTTACAGGTTATTGGTTCAGGGTGGTGGGTCTCGGATGAGGAGGATTCGGGTGTGGGTGGTTTGGACCCGGATAGGATGTGGATGTTGGTTTGGAGGCTCTGATCAGTTGAAAATGAGTCTTCCACAAAATTTGAAAGCCATTCTAGCTCAGCCATGTCATCGTACTGGAGCAAGAAAAGAAAAGAAAAGACTCAAATTCACGTAAGCATTGTAATTTATAGAGAACCGTTTAGACTAATAAGTACTCCGTTTTAGGAAAATAATTATCATTCATGTTTCTTATTAATTAAAAGAAAAAAATTAATTAAATTAAGTAGAATGTGTATAATAAATTACCAGAAAGCAAAGCTCAGTGGAGAACTGAGAATCGGCAAAGGTCTGGCCATATTCGACGGAGGCGGAGCTGAAGCTGTGAGTGTTGGTGAAAGAATGATTGGTGGTGGTGCAGTTTTTTGTAGTGGTTTTGATACCATCAATATCACTGAAAAAACCACCTGCCATTATATCATCATCATCATCATTAGGGAAATCCAAGAGGTCTTCAACCGTGAAATGCTGGTCTGCTTTCTGGTCTGAGCTTTTCTTCTCCGAAAAGAACTCGGTGGCTCCACAGTCATTGTATCCGCCGGTAAAGAATTTTGGCCCCTCCATTAATTCTTGAAATAATAGCTAGCTAGTATTATACATCTGTATAGATATATACAAAGAGATAAATAGTAAATGCCGAACTTTACCAAGAAATATATGTATATATATATATATATATATATATGGAGAGAGAAAGCAATGAAGCTTTAGAGGAGAAGATGTAAACGTTAAGTCTTTAGAGAAAGGAAGAGAGTTGGGTATGAGAGAGAGAGAGTGGAGATCTGGTGGGTGGTGGTGGCCTGGTGGGGTTTTGAGGAGTGAAGCGAAGGACCAAAATGAAAATATGAGAGCATCTTTTTGTGTTCTAGCATGGCAGAGGGGGTCTGAATAAAATAACGGGGGTGGCGAGTGGTGGCTTGTTACTTCTCCAAAGAGTATTGCTGTTGCTATACTTTCTAAATCTGAAATTCTCTTTTTGCCGAGGGATGTTTAATACTTTATTTTTTGAAGTGTTTATTATTTAATATTAGTATATGAAAACAATTTAAATATATTAAAATAAATAAATTTAAGATAAAAAAAAATATTAGTAAAAAAATAGATTAAAATCCAATGACAAACATGGAGATAGATTAAAACTCACATTTGTTAAAAAATCATCTCAACCTAAAAGTTTAAGCTGTTACGTGAGATTTCAGGATATGATTTATATTATTCTCTAACATACCCCATCAAGTGAAAGCCATTTGAACGTGAAATTTGCACATGTCCACTTTACCTTATACTTAATTTTTATCAAATAAATAGAGATAGTGAGATTCGAACTCGTGATCGATTGGTCATCAAGGCTATGATACTATGTCAATGAACCATCTAAACATAGAAATTTAAACCGTTAAGTGAGATCCCAAGATATGATTTATATTATTCTCTAACAATCTTTCTTTCTTTTTTCCCTTCTAGGATTTTGGATTTTTCTTATTTATTACATTTGTGTTTGCTATATAATGAGTAGTCAATGCTAACCTTTTACAATGATGATCAAAATATGGCTCACTTGACACAAATTTCAAATATAAAATAAAAATAATAAGAATAATAACAACTTAATTTTTTATCATTCTATTTTTTTCTCATTTATTTTCATCAAACTTAAAATTATTTTTTTAAATATGCAACGTAACCAGTGATGTTCTTCGAAAAATATAAGAGTATCTAAATATGCATTTATTACTCAATTAATTATGAATGAATGATATACAAACAAAATCCTCATATAACTTATGAATGTATTTCTTTATTGCATTTATTAATTAAAAAGAATATATATTTGGAAGGGCTTGCAGACACCAGCTTGATGAACATCTTGAGTCTGTAAAGTAGCAGCAGCAGCCCTTAATCGGCAACAATGTGTAATCCCACAACGGGAGAGAAATTATTGTCCTCAAGATCTTGGCAATGTCCCCTATCCTATACAGGAGTTATGGTAGCGTAACACCAGCCACACATGGCACAACAATATTATCTGCTATATATGTATATATATAATGTCAATATCATCTGTAATTTTAATTAAAATAAACTGTGCCTATGTCAAATCATGGAGCCATTGACGAAGTAACTAAGAACTTTAATTTAACCGAAATTAAAAGGCCATGTTATGCTTCAAGATTCAGCCCCTCAAGAGTCCATTCGTGGCAGGTTTTGTCTCAGTGATTTCTTTCTCCGTTAGTGTCCAAGTTTAATTACAACTTGATTTTTCTGATCCAAATATAATTTTCTTTCTCTCTTCGGGACTTATTTTAAATTTTCTTCCTCTATGATTGTTAATTGTTTTTTAGCAACTTGATTAATTGTACTTTCCACTCCGATTTGGCCTCTCATAACATGTTGTTATATTCCCTATCCACGTTTATGCACAATGGTTACAACTCATCTTAATCCACATGGCTTGTCTATATAGAACTCTTTCTACTTTTAAGTGTTTTCATGGGATTGCAGTCTAAATAAAAATTGGTTAAAATTTAATTTTTTAAAAAAAATTATTATTTTTATATTTTTGAATCATTTTAATATATTGATGTTAAAAATAAATTTTAAAAAATAAAAAAATATTATTTTAATTTATTTCTAAGCGAAAATAACTTTGAAAAGCAGCTGTTACCATACTCCTAAACAGTATTTTAATCAACTTTAATAAAGGTTTAACACAAGAAGCTAATGTCATGGTTTAACTTCAAACTCTTTTTGTAAAGGATAGTCAACGGAAGGAGTATGTAACAATTCATAAGTAATTTAAGTGATCGGTAGTAATGGAATTAAGTTGTGACATGTTTTTTCTATTGAATTGAAAATGAACATTATAAGAAAGAACAAACTATTTCAAGAGTGATTCAAGGTAGTTCGGGCCTCTCAAATGAAAACAATTCCAAATAATTAAGAAATTCCATATAACATTTAAAATGAACATAATTAGTCTGATATTGATTTGCTAGAGTTTGTTCCTAACTTAACATAACAGAAATTTAAAAAAAAATGAATTCAACAAAAGATATGAAAATTGAGTATAAACACAAGATAGGGCTTTTGAATTCAAACTTTGGATAGGTAATTGAAGTCTGCTCTCGGTAGGCCTATTGGTTATAACCCATTTACTAGCTTCTTGATCATATCTCTAATTCCTACCGACTATAATCTTTTTACAACTAATGTCTATTAAGGTTCCTAGTTGTCTCAAGTTTTAAAATCTAGCCCGACCCGGCGGGTCGACTCGGGACCCAACTAATCCGGGGCTAGAACTGGGCCAGGTTGATGAGAAAACCGGACAGGAAATTGGTCGGGCAATACCTGATAGACCCACCGAGTCTAACTGGGACCCGGTCAACCTGGATAAACCCATCTAAAACCCGACTATTTTATATATATAAAATGTTACCATTTTAGTTTTTTATTGTCAAACTATTTGTAACATAAAGACAGAATCACAAAAAACATAATCGCTTCTCTCATCTTTCTGTTCTTTCTTTTGTTCGAGTTGCTCAAGTGGATTGTTCGTTCTGTTGTCCTCATTGGTCTGAGGTCTGACAGGAAAAGAAAATCTTTTTCTTTTCTTATTTAGATTCTTAGTTTTTCTCAGAAGAGAGAAAGAGTAGAAACAAAGGGTATGCTCTCGAGAATATCGGGCCTACTAAATTAGAAAGAAGGTATAGATGGGAATAATATTGGTCAAACAAAATGGATGTGTTATGTTAGATTTTGTTAGTGGATGTTTTCAAGTTTTCCTATCCTTTGCACTTGGCCTTTGAGGGTAGATTTCTGGTTCTTAAAAGGGATATGAGAATAGAGAATAAATCAGGGTCTCAATCGATGAAATGGGGAACGAGTTGATTCAATTTGGACAGCTGGGAAAAGAGGGATTTCAGATCTGCTTGAGTTAGGGTTTGATCTGTTGTTTGAAAAATTTGTCCACCAATTGTGATTATGTTTGAATCAAAGTTTGATTTTGTTTTTGGGTTAATCTTGAGTTTGTGGAGACTAAGGTTGCTACTTTAAGAGGACATAATAGTTGTGTTTGAAATTATTTTTTTTTTTTGCAACCCATCTGACCCGTGACCCAATCATTATACCGGGTCGGGTTTAAAAACTATAGTCTCGACGTTTCCTATTTGAACCTTTTGCTCCTTCATTGCCATTCTTCAACCTTCCCAACCATGATTACATCCTAACCATGATTACAGTGACACAACCAAAATTCCATTAGAAAGTTAAAATATTAAAACTAGCCTCAAGAGGGTTTTTTTTTTTTTACTTTTCCCAATGGATTTTTTTATTATTATCATGTCAGCCGAGAGAAAATTTAATCTTTAAATAAAGAAAGAAAAAAATGAAAAGTAGTTGGTGCGTGTAAGGCACTCATCATCGCGGGGAAAGCACTCGCGCACTATGGGCGAAGCATGCGACATCTTCTATTGGCCAAAAATATTATTCAACCATGTCGTTGTAAATGCCACCGCATCCTATTCTTAATGGTGCAACGCGTGTCAATGGTGGCTGAGTGGTTTATCATCGGTAGTCCTTTCCTTTTCTTTTTTTCTCTCTCATCCCCTGAAAATTATAACTTGACCCTATTTGTTTTTTGTATTTAGACTTTAGTCTTTATTCTTTTGACTTTTATTTTGTTTCCTTGGCTCTTTTGAAAAAGTTTTACTGGCTTTCAATTTCATAGTTCAATTCAAATTTATAGTATATTATTTTTACCAATTTGCTCCCTATTCTTTTTATTTTTCTTTTCAATTTCATCATTCAATCAAAAAATTAATTTTATTTTTTATATCAATTTTGATTCTCATTCTTTTAATAAATTATTTTTTCGTTTCAATTTCAATCTTCAATCAAATATAAAATTTATTTTGTATTTCAATTTTGATATTTATTTTTATAATTGTTACGTTTTGTTTTGAATCCTTTTATATAATTAATTTTTTTTCAATTTTATCCTTCAAGTTAATAGGTGCCTTTAGAAAAATTATTAGCTGCCTTTAGAAAAATCGTTAAAAGAAGTAGTTCTGGGTCGACTCGCTGGGCCGGACCGGGTTTCAAATCTATGTTTGTAAGTCTATCTCGAATTTACAACTCCCCATCATATGGAAATGTTATATATATATATAACTTAGCAATGCAGGGTTTTAGAGACCAACAAATTAATAATTCATGGGCTTAAGAAGAAAATCTACATCAGCCAGATAGTTAAATAATTAAAATCAATCAAACTAGTCCTTTGTTTAAGTGCTAGTTACTGATAAATGGTGGTAACTAGATGCGCTATCCACGTTTCGCTGCCTATCCTAATCAATTTTAAGCCAAAAAAGAAATCGAAGCTTGTTCTTTCACTAAAAATGGTCAGTTGTAAGAAATCGGTAATGAAACAGTGTGAAATATAGGGAATAAAAAAAGCCTATCCTAATCAATTTTAAGCCAAAAAAGATGCATGGCGAGCTATCATGCAAAAGCCTGGTTTCCAAGCATTTAAACAATGAAGCGAATGATTCAGCGCATCTTCCTTTTATCACCTCTAAATTGTCAGAAATCACCACTAACCTATCACAGCTGCAATGTCCCTAAAGAACCTTGTGAGCTGGATAAGGGCCACGGTCACGGAGGGTCCGATATGCTTCAATATATAATAATTATAGCCTCATTGGTGCACTTTGATAGCCTATACTATGTATTGAGACTGCATAGGCTCTCCAAGAAAATGGCATGCAATCCATATATAGAACAGCCTGCAAATCCATAAATATTGTTCAAGAACAGTTCACATCGACTATTAACACTACATAAGTTAGGAGGGGTTGTTTGGAAAGCATTTGATAGAACTACAACACACATGAACTAAGACTGATCTTGCTAGAAGCGCAAGAGAGTGCATCAATCCTTCGAAGAGCCCTATAAGGCGCGCATGTGTGGCTGCACAGCTACTGTACCTGCAGCGAATTGATCATGTCACTTATTAATGTTTTGATTTTTTTAAGTTAATATATATATATATATATATATATATATATGAAATACAAAAAATTTTAATGGTGGAATTTGTTTTTTATTATATCATATATTTATATAGAATTTATTTAATAAAATGTAACTATATATGCATATAATATAAATATTTTAAATATAATATTCTAGACATATAACTATTTTTTGGTATTTGAAGAACTTTGAAAATAAATTTATTTTTTATGATATCCTATTTTTATAAAATAATTTATATGATTCAAAATGTATAATTATTGTATAATATAACATATTTTGTATTGGAATGTATTCTCTAGCTATATTATCTAAATTAAAGTATTATATGCACTAATATATTAAATTAATATACTTTTATATTGTACATTAATATATCCTAATATATTATTTTCTTTATAAATATATTAGTAATTTATTATTTTCTAATAATATTATATTTTAAATTCATGTGTGTGTGTGTGTGTGTAAGAATAATGAAGTATATATATTATATGCAAAGAAATAAGACCTTGATGCAAACCACCTCAAAAGGCTTTCGCTTATTGTTGTAGCACTACTTGTGCTTGCTTGTTAAGAAAAGAAATACGAGGAAAGATAATAATAATAAAAGAAAACAAAGGACCATATATCAACTAAATGCTTTCCAGACCGATAAAAGCTAGAAAAAAAAAGAGAGTAAGAAAGTCATACAGTAACAATAAGCATAGAAGAAACTGAAAGCAAAAGAAAATTAAGGAGGAAAATCAACATTGGCAAATACAACAGCATGGCATAAGTATGTTTCTAAGCGAAGATAAAAAAGCATATATTTTTTAGACCAAAGTGTTTATAAAGTTTAAATACACCTCTTCAAACCAATATATCTATAAAGTTTAAAAGTAATTCTTCATTCAAATTATTTGAACAACTTGGCAGGAGATATCATGCATAATTATTAGATTAATTAACTTTAAAAATAATAATAATAATCATTTATATTGCATAATATCAAATATCAAATGTTTTTAGCTTATGGGGGAAGTCGTTAATATATATATATATATATATATATATATATATATATATATATATATATATCTTCTAGGAAAAGAAATTTTAGGAGGGAAAGCGATTGTCTCATCTAACCTCTCTTGACTCTAGTATTTAACACAGTCTTATTGTAATATAATATTATCAAAAAATAAATTAATTAATATTGATAAGTCTATCAACATGACATATCGATTGATAAACTTGTTAGGTTGACTAGAATGTTTATTGATGAGATAATTAATGTGTTGACCTAATTATCTAGCATATTATTAGACTTATGAGCATGTTATATGATGATACTATAATTATATCACCTTTTTTTTATATAGAAATCTAATAAATAATCATAGGACTCTTGTTAAAGGGATACAATTGTTATTAAACTTGGTTCAAGGGTTGGGACCGAGTCTTGGGTCACATGGATTGACTTGAGTCAACCAGAGAAAATAATAAAAAAAAAATCAACTATAAATCACTCTAATATCCCCTCATGTCTAGGTCCAAAAAAGATAAATAATGCAAATCCCTTCCACTAATCCAATTTGTTAAAGTTTAACCCAATAAGAGATTGAAAAATAACATGGTAAGAAAAATAATTAATTGACAAACACTTCAACACAATTTAACAAAAAAAAAAACTACAAACACTTCAACACAATTTAACAAAAAAAAAACTAAGCAAGCTATAAGTAATTCAAGGGAAAAAGTAATTAACTGATTACAATTCCAAATCCTAAATTTTAATAGATATTTCATCACAAACAACATCCTCATTACTAAAAAGTTCAAGATTTCATAACATTCAAGTTTGATGCAAAAGCATATTGAAAACCAATGCAACACACATAATTCCATCCTTGTCAACACCTTCACTTTGGTATAATGAACATATTGAGCTCTTTTGTGTTCAAATGAGCAAAATTTAGATCAAGTGTCGATGAGATTGAGTCAACCTCATCAAAGCCTATCAAAATATTATCATGCTTCTCTATAGTTTTATCATCACAATTATCATCAATCTCATTAAAATTTATCAAATCTACAATTAAAATATAGTTAACCATGTCAATTTGCAACATTCGTGCTCATAAAAAGCAAAGACCTTGCGTTCATTTGTGACAATTCTTAAGTTATCCAAAAGAAGTTTCTATCTTAAGAAAGAACACATGCAATATATCTTATATCCATTCTTCTATTTGTTTCATTGAGAAACAATAGCTCAACTATATAACTGTATAACTTAGAACACATTCTATTTTAGATATATATTAACTCAAAGTTCTACTATATAAAAAAATATTCTCTTCTCAATTTGTCCAGAAAATTTATCTAAATAATTAAAGTACAAAATTCTTAATCAAAACATATATGAAATCCTCGAGTTAAACTTACATTGAATCGATCAAGAACTAATACAAACTAGAGAAACTAGAATGTTTTGTGATCTGATAAAAAAAACTCGATCGATAACACAAAGGAAACAGAAGTGTTTCGGTCAAAAACTGAATATTTGGCATTTATTATTTACAATTGTGCTTCTATTACTAGGGTTTTCGATCTTGTCAAATCATGACATCAATGATGCAATACCTTATTCTTCAAAAAGGATAGTTATTCTTTGAATAGATTTTATAGACAATAATGAAACCACAACAATTTCTTATGGTATAGGATTCTGCATTATATAGAAAAATTGATACACATATTAAGAGCTAACAATAACGGTATAAGCTATACAAGGAAAGATATCTACACATTTTATATTCACAACTAATCAACTCTTATAGAGCGTCTGTATTGTCGTGTATTGCTCCTTAATGATTGGAGTGATTTTTTGTTTAATTTCTGCCTTGATTGTCTCCATAAAATAATGCTTTGTTATCATTAACACCTCCCGTCAAGTCAAGTGTGGTTGGCAACACGCGAAGCTTGGATCAGAATAGTAGAAACAGGGGTTTTGTTGGACTTTTGGTGAATATGTCTGCTATTTGCAAAGTGGATGACACATGTTTACTCTTCAATATATATACCATTGCAGACTAATTCTCTAACAAAGTGAATATCAATATCAATGTTCCTGGACCTTTGTTAAGCTATGGTTTCGAGTCATGAGAATAACACTTGTGTTGTCAGAAAGTAAAGTCGGTTGTTCTGTTGGTTGAATTGGTAAATCATGAAGAATGTTTAACAACCATTTAACTTCGCAATTAGTGTTAATGCTCTATATTCGGATTCCGTCGAAGACCTAGATATTATGGTCTACTTTTTGGAGGTCCATGAGATTACATTATTACCTAGAAAAATTGCATGATGTTGATCAACTGGTTGCTGCAAAACCAGCCCAATCAGCATCTGAAAAAGCCAAGATGTTGATATTGCATAATGAACTGATGTCGAGGCCAAAATGGAGAGTTCCTTTAACATATCTAAGAATATTTTGACAACTTGAAAATGTTGTTCTCTTGGTGAATGCATGAAATTGACTTAATAAATTTACTACATGTGTAATATCCAGCCCGGTAATGGTGAGATATTGTAGTGCACCAACAAGGGATCGATAAGTTGTTAGTGAATTAAAGAGAGGACCATCAATAGTCAAATGATGAGAAACAATCACTGGTGTTGCAATTGACTTTGAATCATGGAGATCAACTCAGATAAGAATATCTATTTCATACTTCACTTGGTTGAGGAAAATTCCCTTTTGAGAATGAGTAACTTTTAAGCCTAAAAAATAATTGAGATTGCCAAGATCCTTCATAGAAAACTTTTGTCATAGCTTGTTAATGAAAGTGTCAATCAGAGACACATTGATGCCATGATGACAATATCATCCATATATAAGAGTAAATAAATGATGCCATTGTTCGATGAATGAATAAATAAACTATAATCAATTTTGCTGCAATTGAAACCAATTGTGATTTAGAAATTGCTAAAGCGGTGGAACTATGCTTTATGTGCTTGTTTCAAACCATAGATTGCCTTTTTTTTATTTACAACAAACATGGTTTGGATGAGAAGCATCAATATATCCCAGTGGTTGCCTCTTCTTGTAGAAGACCATCATGTAAGAAGGCATTTTTAACGTCAAGTTGATGCATGTTCCAACCACAAGATATTGCAATATGAACTATAAAAGCTCTAACAACTAAACTAAATATGTCATTAAAATTAAGTCCATAGAGTCAAGCATAGCCTTTGGGAATAGGACGTGCTTTGAGCCTATCAATGGAGCCATCCGAATGATATTTGATCTAAAAAACCCATTTGGATCCAACCATATTAGTAACAGGTGGTCTAGGAACAAGTTCCCATGTTTGGTTATGAGTGAAAGCACGAATTTCATCTTCCATTGCAGCTAGCCATTCGGGTGATTTGGTAGCACTTTTGAATCATTTTGGTTCCTTCATTACTAATAGTGATGATAATAAAGGAGAGGAAGGAATTTGACAAACATAAGTAGAATGTTTGGACTTTGGGATACCAGTTTTTCCACAGGTTAACATGGGATGAGAATTCTGATTTGTTGAAAAATTTTAAGCTGGTGCAATCGGCATATCTGAAAGTGGCTCGTTTCTTGAAGTATGCACAAGTGGCAATTTTGAAAATTGCTTATTTATTGGAGTAGGCACATGAGGCAGTGATATTGGTGAACTTCCATATGTGTTTAACTTCAAGGCACATGACTTACATGGCTTGGATGGAATGATCGATGGTAATTGTCGAGAACTTGCAGTAGAATTAGTGCTGAACAAAGAAGAATTTGAGGAACTGGGATCATGAAAAGAATTATAATATGAGAGTGCATGAGAAGGTTGTATATGGGATGAAGATGATGGAAAAACAGTCTCATCAAACCAAGCATGTCAAGTGACAAATACTCGATGTGATTTAGGATTTAGGCATAGAAATCCTTTTTAGGATGAGTTGTAACCAAGAAAAATACATGGGAGACTTTTTGGTTCAAACTTGTGTTTAGCATAATCTTGCAAGTATGGGAAATATAAGCAACCAAAATTCAAAATATTGCATAGAAGGGAGACTTACCATACAGAATTTCAAATAGAAAAGCCTCATTCAAGACAGGTGTGGGCAAGCAATTACTTGTAAAAACTGTTGTACTAAAGGCTTCAACCCAAAGATAAAGAGGAACATTGGCATGAAAAAGCATTGTTAGGCCTGTCTCAGTGATGTGTCTATGTTTTCTCTCGACTCTACCATTTTAAAAAGGTGTATAGGGGTAAGAGAGCTGATGGTGAATACTACATTTGACCAAGTGAGACTAGAAAATGGTACTTGTGAATTCACCTCCCCCATCACTTTGAAATCTTTTTTTTTTATCTTTGTCGAGAACTGATTTCCAACAAGTGTTTGAAATTTTTTAAAATTTTGATAAAAATCAGCTTTGTGTTTTAATGGATAGAACCAAGTGAAGCGAGAGTTTTAATGGTAAAAAATAACATGATATCAATACCTAGAGATTGAATTTATTGGTGTCGATCCCCATAAGTCGCAATGCATGAGTCCTAAAATTGTTTTGGATCAACTATTACATGTTGGAAAAGGTAGTTTATGGCTTTTAGTCTTTTGACGACTAACACACAAATATGGATTCAGTAATATAGAGTTAAGATAAAAGACTTCTCTTATTAAGCATGGAAATTATTTGGGATAATACATGGCCTAAACAGGCATGCTAATTGTCAAAGGAATTGCATAAATTGTGCTTGCTAATGACAGTAGGAAAAACATGGTTTCCACGCTTCGGTACATAGAGCCCTTCTACATGATTACCGTTTGCCACCACCTTTCGAGTTTGAAGATTCTGTATGGTAAAATGATTGTTAGTAAAGGAAACAAACAGAGGGAAATAATTGTTTAATTTACACAAATTTTTGGTTAAGTTTGGCACCACAAGAACATTATTTAATTTAAGAGATGGAGTGGGAGAGTAGGAACCCATGTGTGTAATAGGTAGGGAGGATCCATTACCAGCAATAACTTTGTTCTTACTAGTGTAAGGTTCCATCTTATCAAGTTGAGACACATCAGAAATCATGTGTACAAATGCTCCTATATCAGTGTACCAATCTGTTGTGTAATTGCTAATGATGCAATTTGCAAGTGTTTCAATAAGGTTTGCTTCAGATTTTATGTATCTGATTTTACAGTTCATGGCATAATGGCCTTCTTCATGATATATTTGACATAAAGAAGGTCTTCTATATTGTTGTTTGCCACAATTTCCTCCCTTTAATTGGCCTCCTTTATATTTGTTTTGATTATTAGTTGGCCTTGTATATCGGTTGGAAGATGCGGAGGAAAAATGAGCCATATAGGCAGAAGGGCCACCTATATTATGATCAATAGACTTGGAAAAAAGATCAAAGCTTTCTGCTTTGAGAGCAATATCTTTGAAACTTGGAATAAGAGTTAAAGAGAGTTGAGTGGTGAAGAAACTCGAGAACTTGTGGCCTAGACCACGTAAAAACCAGTGCACTTTATCATTGTTTTCAACTAGACATCTCATTACCGATAATTGATCATAATTGGTCTTCAATACTCAAGAGTATTCAAAAATAATGTGAGAGCCACGCTTCATAAAATGAAGTTCATCTTTTATTTGAAGTTCACGAACCTTAGATTTGTGACTAAAGGTAGTCTCAAGAGCGTTATAGACATCTCTTGATGTTGTAAGTCTAATGATGACAGAAAGTGCTTCCTCCGTGAGAGAGGAAAGAAGAAGACTCATGACTAGGTGGTCATTTTGTTTCCAAAGGTTGTTGGTTGTGGAATCAGTGATAGCGGAAGGCGTAAGGGTTGAGCCATTAACATATCCATAGTATTTTTGACATTGCAAAAGAGGAACTACTTGGCTGTGCCAAAGAAGAAAATTGATTAATGATATCTTGATTGTTACCATGTGAACTATAATATTAAAGGAGAGTGTAGAAGAATTTTCTGAGGCCATAGAATCGATTGAAGGTTTATCCTATAGGGCTCTGATACCATGAATATATTTTATAGACAATAATGAAACCACAATAATTGCTTATGACATAAGATTCTGCATTATATAGAAAAACTGTTACAAGTATTAAAAGCTAACAATAGCAGTACAAGCTATACAAGGAAAGATATCTACACATTCTATATTCACAACTAATCAACTTCTATACAGCGTCTGTATTGTCGTGTATTGCTCCTTGATGCTTGAGTGATTTTCTGTTTGATTTCTGTCTTAATTGTCTCTGAAGAATAATGCTTGATTGTCTCCGAACAATAATGCTCTATTATCACTAACATTCTTCACTTCAAGCTATGTCAATATTAGCAAGGACAAACAATGATGAGTAGTTTTCAGAGCAAATGCTTTCTCCCTAGATTGCTTGAGAAATTAATAGTTTTTAACTGAAGGTCATGCTAAGAGAGCAATGAAATAACAGGTAATGCAACCCAATTAATAGATACAACTAAAAGGAAAGAAAAAATTACCTGTTATAAAGAACAGAGGGAGAAGATTACAGTCTGTGACTCCCTCCTTATGGATCTAGTTACTGAGATTATTGATGATTTTTTTCAAGTGAATCGATCCCCTTTCCAGCGAGAAAATGAGAGTATGGTTCAAGAACAAAGGAAGAACATGAGAAGAAAATGAAAGGGTTGGGATTTGTATCCCTAAAACAAAACAACATCGTTTTGTTAATTAAGAAACAAAAAATATATATATTTCGGGTTTCTCTAGATTATATTAGGTCATCCGGATCAAAAACAACTCTAGCTTTAATCATAATTAAACCTAGTTAAAACTCTAAATCAACTTGTTAGGCCGAGTTTTATTACTATGATTTATACCATTAAGATTTCTTATTATTATTTAAGATTTAAATTATAGAATATATTAGATGAAAAAAAAATTTATGCATTCCTCAATTTTAATATAAATTACCTACTTAAAATCCAACTAGAGTTAATTTTCTACACAAAATCTGACACGAATGCATCATTTTTTTAAAATTATTTTTGGTGGGCTTGCAAAGACCGAAGAGGCAGAGGGGAAAAAAAGTTAATAATTGTGATTAGTTTTTTTAGTTAATAATAAAATTGTAATAGTGATATTATAAGAGCATCATTAAATAAAATATAATATTAATTTTATAAATATTCTAATATTTTTTATTAATTTTTTTATATGTCAACATGAGAATATAAATTTATAAACTTCAGATATAAAGTATAATTTTTATAAAATAAAAAAAATTATAAAAGACTCGAAATAAATAACCCAAAAAAACATTTATTTTCGGAGAAGTACAAGTGACAAAGTCCTTTTTAAAAAAAGAAAGGTAAATATGGATTACCCTAACTACTCTTTTTTCAAAGCAAAATACGTGATTGTAATGTTTTAAAAGAGTAAATGGGGTCCATTAAGCACGTGGGAAGGAGGGAGATGGTGTCAGCAATCATGTGAGTTCGTTTTCATAAGTTGTTTTTACAGGTCAAATTCCACGTGGCTTGAACGACTTTCCTTTGATGTTTCTATCACACGTGTGCTCCGCTTGAGCATGTCAGCACCAGCATGGCACCACGTGCGTTACAAGCATCTCATGTTCTTTCACACCATGTTTCTTAGACCCCATCCTAAAAATAATTGGGTTACTAGTTCACTAGTTGAATTTGATAAATTATTTAAATATTATATTAAAAATACTTAACATACTAAATTTAAACATGTTTCAAGTTTAATATAAATTTTAATTAATTCCAAAATAAAAATAAAACATTTAAATATTTTCAAAATAATACATAATTAAAATATATCAAATACATATCGAATTTAAAATCTGAAATATCCAAATAATAAAAACTATAATACATATTTAAAAACAAAATATAAATTTTTGTTTTGAGTGGTAGAATTTGACTGAATAAACATATATTAAGTTTTCGGGTATCTAAAAGTGAAAAAAATAATAATTTATATTGTTGATTCGATTAGGTTTGGATTAAATTTAACTTGGTAATTAAAAAAGCTTAGCCAAATTGAATGGATTTCACTAAGCTAAAATCATGGCCAATTCAACTAATAACGCAACTCCGATCAAGTTATAAATCCTATGTTTTTTCTTAATTAATCGAGTTTTAGCAATACAGTTTAATTAGATGCATGACTTTGAATAATTAAGGAGTGATGAGGGGCGCAATTCACTCTTCTTTTTTCTTCTTTTTTCTCTTTATCTCAAAGGCTCCTCTCAGTTATGATGTCTCTCATCCACCCAAAAAAAGGAAAAGAAGCACTTGAGGGTCTAGCTGCTGTGGTCAATCGTGTGACTTGTTCCGCCCCCGTCCCGGGTTCGACCCTCTATGTGCACGCCTGTCACCCCCGCGGTGCCTTACATGCTCCTGGACTTGCAGGATGTCCAGCGGGCCGTGGGGAATAGTCGTGGTGCGCGAAAGCTGGCCCGGACACCTCACATAAATCAAAAAAAAAAAAGAAATTCTCTCAAATCTGAATATCATGAATGCTTTATCCTATTATTTTTAAAGATTTTTTTTATCTTGTTTGTTTTTGCGTTTTAAAAGTACTTTTAAAAAAATTTAAAATTTTTTATTTTTTTATTTTAAATTAATATTTTTTTAGTGTTTTTAAATTATTTTAATGCGTTGATGTCAAAAATAATTTTAAAAAAATAAAAAAAAAATTATTTTGATATATCTTCTAATAAAAAGCATTTTGAAAAGTAAACGCAATCATGTTAGCTCCCTACGCTCTAAGTCCTGTAACCAAGATATCAATGGTACAGCTTCCTGATTTATTTCTCCTTTTGGCCAAAATATTATTAAGCAATGTGTGTGTGTGTGTGTGTGAAGAAAAAGTGGAGAGCTGCCATGCAAGCTTCAGAGGAGTGAAGCTCCATATCCAGATTATCAGGAAGAAGAATTCCAAATCAATGCATCCATATATATATCTACTGCATCCGTAACAAATTATAATGAAGCTAAGCCACCTTCTTTACGTAGAGGAATCGCATTGGAAACAAACCAGAATCCCTAGAAATGGACCTGTTGATCACATAACAAAAATCAAACTACTGTTCTGTATATGAATTGCTTTGATCATCCACCCAGCAGACCTGTTCATTGAGAGTTATGGCAAAAACATCTTAGGGTTCAACATCTTCTTTTATAAAATGTCAAAGAGCCCCGACAGAGTCTCGAAGCTTGTAAGGAAACAAAAAAACAGTACAACTTCTTTTGATGTTGTGATAATTTTTATAATTATGGTTTAAAAAATACAAGTCAAAAAAATATTGAAAATAAATACGACACTAAAATCAAAATAAAAAAAATAAATACGAAAACAATATTAACAACATTGAAATTCAAGAATTAACTCTATAAAACCAAAAAACTAATGTAGACTTGTACAATTCGAATTCAATTACATACAAACAATTACACACTAATTAGACTTAGACTTGAATTGAAACAAAAACTAATATAAAACCCAAAATCAAGATTTCAACAAACAACACCCTCTAATAATTAACAACCAATTCAGTAGAATCTATTTTGAAATTTTCTCATGTATTGAATTCAAGAATTATAAGTTTAAGTTTTAATTTTGTGGCAATAGCAAAAACTTGTGATTTCAAATTTTTGCAAATTTAATATAAAAAAACGTTATGTTTTTTATATTAGTTGTCACAATTTAATATCAAAAAACAACAAACAAATAATGTGAAAATTTAAAAATAGATATATAAAATCTAATTTTAGAGTCCTACTCTAATATCAATTAATAAAAACATGAAAAGTAAGAACTCTTGAATTCATTGGTTCAAGTTATACAGGAAACAACCTAAAAAGCTAATATCATATTGATAGATAACTCAACCCACTGATTACCTAAACTAAGAAGATAAAGTTATTATAAAAAATTATGAACGGGAAGTGTAAAAATAAACACCACAAAAATAGTTAATCATTAACAAGTCTTAAAGAGTTCAATGAACAACTAAGAATATAATCTTGCAATAAAAAAATATTATTATGATATCAATAATCAAGTGTTTTGTATGTTTTATTTTAAAAGGGTATTTATAATTCACAAAATAATTAAACCATAATGGACTAATGGCCTAATATTAATACCCAGTTAAAAATAACTCAATGTTTGTAAAATAAATAACAAAAACTCAAAGAAGAAATAATAAACAAGCTGCCAAAAATTTTCTTGTAAATAACGTAGTGGTTGAATTCCTTATATAAGAGATAATTAAATTGTCAGTTTCATGGAGGATATGCTATTGACTTGTGTCCTTGATAATAAGGTAAAAAAAAAACACTACAGATTAATTCCTAAGCTGCCGATGTTATTACCTTGAAAGATAAGGCCACTTGTATCCTTGTTTTTGACAGTGTGGTAGCGTTTGTTTTTTAAATAACTTTTCGTACCGAAATGCAAGTCAATGATTTTTTTTATTTTTTAAAAATTATTTTTGACATCAGCACATCAAACATACAAAACATATTAAATTTTAACACAAAAAAAAAATTTGAATTTTTTTGGAATGTGGTTGGCACCGCGTTCCCAAACAGTTTCTTTATATTGAATCCACAGATCATATATAAGGAAATAATGTTGTCGCCTCTTCTTATGTTTTTTAATTTTGCTGAATGTTGAAGCACAATAAAGATCTCTTTCCTTTGCATGGATAACACTAATTAAACCATATTTATATATCTTGAAGTCTTGAAACTTGTGCTTAAATATCCTGAATTAATCCATTAAAAATCTATTTAATATTTTTGACTTTTGATCTCGTAATTAGTATAATTGACATCTCTAATAGGTTCTTCAATAATACTTGTTAATTCTCATCAGCTTTTTAGGATTCCAGGTTCTTCACTCTAAAAGGTTGTATTATCTATAAAAGTTTATAAACCAAGAAAAACTAACTTATTTTTGGCAGGGATGCAATTGCATTGATTTTTAAATTAAAATTGCAATTTAGGACTCGATTGAACAAATCACAAATTGAGGACCAATGTGAACTTTGACATAAGTTTTTGCTGTCTTTTCTTTTTAAATGAAACGGCGTCGTTTCATACACTGTTCATTTTAAAAAAAAAAAAAAGCCTAAAACGGTACCGTTTTGACGACACTATGGCTCTTCTTCTTCCCCTGGACGTGCAAGGCAGGGGAAGAAGAAGATTTTTCTTCCCCCTGTTTTCACCGCCTTTTCTTCCTCCTTTTAGCTCAAAAAGACGCCGACCAAGGACACTCACTTGCTAAGCTGACCCGTGGCCTCCCATGTGTTGGAGAAATGGAGGAGACGTGCCTCCTCAAAAAAAAAAAAAAAGAGGGAGAATGGTGTGAAGACCTAAAGAAAAAAGAAGAGAAAAAACAGAGGTGAAAAAAAAAAAAAAGGGGCAGAACAGAAGAGAGAGAGAGAGAACAAAGAGAGAGGGGGAAGACCAAAAGAGAGAGTAGAAGAGAGGGAGGAAGAAAGTCAGAAACCAGAAGAAAAAAGAAAAAAAACAGAGCAGAAAAAAGGAAAAAAAAGAGGAGGGAGAAGAAGAAGAAGAAGAAGAAGCAGCACCGCCGGCCATCGCAGCCCCCAACCACCACTAGCAACGCCGTTGCAACCACCACCGCTAGCAACACCGCCTCGACGCCACCACAAGTCAGTCTTCTCTTCTTCCTTCTTCTCCTTTGCTGCCAGCCTCCACTGTTCATTGTTGGGCCAATTTTGGCCCAACCTGAATGGTTGAGCCCAACCCAAATAGCTGGACCCGACCCAAAAAAAGAAAAAAATTAAAAATTTTCTTTCTAAAAATTTTAATTTTTCCGTGTATTTTTCTACTAAATTTTGCTTAATATTGGTTTGTATTTTTATACCGTAAAAATACAAATCTGGTATTAAAATGCCCGATTTTCATCAAAACTTCCAAAAATACAAAAAGAAAATTGAAAAAAAGAAAAAAATGTTTTTGTGCATACGGTCAAGTGTCTCAAAGCTAAAAAATCATATTGTGTTTTTCATATACCAAAAAACAATGTTTTAGCATGCATTTTGGCTTTAATAACCAGTTTATTAAAGTCAAGAGAACATTGGCCAAAATTTAAAAAGCAACAAAATTTTTATTTTGTTTATCTTTAGTGTCCGGGGTACGATATTACTTATAATACGTATTCTGGATATTAAATTCTATTTTTTTCAGACGTAGAACGGTTAGGTTTTACTCAATTAAGATAAGAATCTCCTTATTGAGGAGGGCTTTTCTTGACCCTTTAGACAGACCAACAATTAGAAAACGTAGTAAGACCATAGTTTTTATCATACAACAACACAATACAGCTTACCTTAGGTAGGGCATAGTTGGGGTGCTAATACCTTCCATTTACGCAACCAGTCTCCGTACTCGATCTCTAAGACTAGTTAGGGTTCCTAGTGACCAGAATACTAGGTGGCGATTCTCAGTCCATATTTTACTAATAAGAGACAAGAATTCATTGTCTCTCCATATTTGCTAGATAGACCATTTATATTTTTCCCTGAGAGTGGTGAAAAATCATCGCGACGCCGCACACGTGCGACAAAAAATATGCCCAAGCCCAACCTGAATGAGCGCAGAATAGCTTAAGCCCAAAACCCGCTTAGTTTAGGGTTTATCCCCTCTAAAAGCTTTAGTGCCCTCTATGCTGAATTTTAAATATTGAACTTTTCATTGTATAAGCTATAATAAAATCTTATAGGCTTTCAATGCATGATTGAGATTTTTTAGCTTGTAATGGAATGCAACTAAGAATTTTTTTAGATTAATTTTTTATTTACACATAATTAGTTTTAAACATGTTGATGTTTTAATGTAAAGTACTTATGTTGGAGAGAAATTTCCAATAGTCTTAACCCAAATTATGAATGAATTCTATAATTAAATTGATCTTAAATGTGCTCAGTAATCATATTTTAAACCAATTCTTTTTTAGCAATCCCTCGTATAAATGAAAATCTTATGACCAATATACAAAGATTGAAGGTTTGTATTCAAGTCTTCGTATAGAGAAAATAAATTGATAGATCACTACATAAAGATAGATAGCTTTTGACTTTGAACATTTCTTAGTAAAGTACTATCAGATTTACTCGACTAATTAGAAAACATGATATCTTGAACTATTTAACTATTTTGTTTAAACCAATTTTACTAAAAATCCTCCATATGAATACAACTGTTATAACCAGTACTCGCATAGCTCTCTGCCTAGAGTTTTTCTTCAATTCTTATAGTTGTATGCCTTGAACAACTTCTAGTTTCATGTGTTTTATAGAATTCTACCTCTTTGAAAATTATCAAAGAAATGATTGTATTTCTCACTTATATAGGTTCTTTTACTAGAAAGTATTATTTTATATTCTACTTAGTAAACTAAGATATGAAAATCATTAAAAAAAAAAACGACTTACCCATATCCGACTGCAACTAACACCCTTTTCATCATAGAAATAAACAATAAATTATTTTCATCATAGAAATAAATAATAAATTATTTTTTAGTGCTACTAAGAATGAAAAATGACTTAGTTTTTCTTTTTAACCTAGATCTTGGCATCTGTAGTCAATTAGGTAGGGTTACTATCATGACACTCTTTCATCTTTAAAGATTTTAAACCCATTTTCTTTGATGAACTACACAAGCTCTCTCATTAAGTTTTTAATAAGCAAACTCACAATATTTTCCTTTGACTTAACATTATCAATGAAAATAATTCCAGTCTAAAGTGAATGTTTAACATTATATATATATATATGATGTAAATGTCTAGACTTAACATTATACATATTACTTTGTGCATTTTTAATTGTTGACTGATTATCGCAATGGACACAAATTGTTTCCACTACTTTTGGCTAATATAAAATATCATTTAATTTATTTTTTTGTGAGATTGCAGTTGGGATAATTTCTGCGGTTTAGAAAACATAAGTTAAAAAAAACATTAAAAATGAATTCGACAAAAAAAATCATGAAACTGAATACAAAAACAACAATAACATAGAAATTCAAGAATTGATTCTATAAAACCCAAAAACTAGTGTGAACTTAAACAATTCAATTATTCAATTACAAACAAACAATTACAAACTAAATAGACCTACGTACCTCATTTGAGACAAAAACTAATATGAAATCCAAAATCAAGATTTCAACAAACAACACCCTCCAATAAAACAAACCAATTTGGTAGAATTTATATTGAAATTTTTTCATGTATTGAATTCAAGAATTATAAGTTTCAAGTTTGCAGCATGATGGCAATAGACAAATTTGATATAAAAAACTTTAACAAATCTTAAAAAGTTCGATAAAAGACTAAAAGTACGAGTAACCTTATAATAAAAAAATATTATTCTAACATCAATAACCAAGTCTTTTACATGTCTCCTTTAAAAGGATATTTATAATTCACAAAATAATTAAACCATAATGGACTAATAGCCCAACATTAAGATCCAATTAAAAATAACTCAAAGTTTATAAAATAAATAACAAAAACTCAAATAAGAAATAATAAACAAGCTACCAAAAATTTTCTTGTAAATAACATAGTGGTTGAATTCCTTATATAAGAGATAATTAAATTGTCAGTTTTGTGGAGGTTATGCCATTGACTTGTATCCTTGATAGTAAGGAAAAAAAAACACTACAGAATCATTCCTAAGCTGCCGATGTTATTACCTTGAAAGATAAGGAAAAGTTATTGCCTGACTTTGGTAACCTTGAAAATAAGGAAGAGTTGATGCCCTTGTTTCCTTGCAAAATAGGAACTCTGAAACTGCCACTTATATATCCTTGCTTTGTATGAAATCTACAAATCACAAGGAAACAATTTGTCGCCTCTCCTTATGTTTTTTTTTTATTTTGCTGAATTTTCAAGCCTAACAAGGTTCTCTTTCCTTTGCATGGATAACACTAATTAAACCTCATTCATCGCTACTTGAAGTCTTGAAATTTATCTTGATTCAAATATCTGAATTAACTCACTAAAAATCTATTTAACTTTTTTAATCTTTGATCTTGTAGTTGGTCTAATTAATACCGTTCATGAGTTCTTTAGTAATGCTTGTTAATTCTCGTTGGCCTTCTAGGACTCCAGCTTCTTCACTTTAAAAGGTTATATTATCAATAAAAGTTTATAAACTAAGAAAAACTACCTTATTTTCTTTTTACTACACAAGATCCTAAATCTTTAGATATAGAAAGCAACTAGGATGAAAAAGACTAAAAATGACTTGACGAGAGAGTAAAAAGATGCAAAAGAACTTAAGAAGAAGCAAAAATACTTGTTTTTCTAGACAACCCTCGAACCCCTGTTATATAGGAATTAACAAGGCTGCAAAAATTGATTTTGATTCAAGAGAAATAATTTTATAACAAGGATGCCAAAATTATTTTTTATTTAAGAGAAATAATTCTATCATTTTTATTAAATGGAAAATGTTAAAGACATTTTAAAGGCTTTAAAGTAAACATTTAGGACTTAAATTGTCTGGGTATTAAAAATAAGCAACTAATTAGAAATATTCATGGAATCTAGACATGTATTATTAACAGGTTGGAAAAAAATAGTTCTATAATTAAAAACATGCCCAAGCCCGACCTAAACGAGTGCTCGAGAATAGCTTAAGCCCAAAACCTGCTTACTCTAGGATTTATCCCCTCTAAAAGCTTTAGTGCCCTCTATTTTCAATTTTAAATATTCAACTTTTCATTATATAAGCTACAATAAAATTTTATAGGCTTTAAATGCGTGATTGAGATTTTTGATCTTGTAATGGAATGCAACTAAGAATTTTTTAGATTAATGTTTCATTTACGCATAATTAGTTTAAAACATGTTAATATTTTAAAGTAAAGTACTTATGTTAGTGAGAAATTTCCAACAATCTTAACCCAAATTATAAATGAATTCTATATTTAAATTGATCTTAAATATGCCTAGTAATCATATTTTAAACCAACTCTTTTTTAGCAATCCCTCACATAAATGAAAATCTTTTGATCAATATACAAAGAGTTGAAGGTTTGTATTTAAGTCTTTCGTATAGAGAAAATGAATTGGTAGATCACTATATAATGATAGATTGCTTTTGACTTTGAACATTAATAAAGTACTATAGTTTTAATTGATTAATTAAGAAATACGATATTTTGAATTATTCAACTTTTTTGTTTAAACCAATTTTACTAAAAATTCTCCATATGAATAAAAGTATTATAACCAGTACTCGTATAGCTCTCTACCTAGAGTTTTTCTTCATTTCTCATAGTTGTATAACTTGAACAACTTCTAGTTTCATGTGTTTTATAGAATTCTATTTTTTTTTTTTAATTATCAAAGAAATGATTGCATTTCTCACTAATATAGGTGAACTTTAATTAGAAGTATTATGTTATATTCTACTTAGAAAACCAATATATGAAAATCATTAAAAAAAAAAAACAAATTACCTATATCCGACTGCAACTAACACCCTTTTCATCATAGAAATAGACAATAAATTATTATTTTTTAGTGCTACTAAGAATGGCAAATAACTTGGTTTTTCTTTTTAACCTAGATCTTGGTATGCAGTCAATTAGGATAGGTTACTATCATAACACTCTTTCATCTTTAAAGATTTTAAACTCATTTTCTTTAATGAACTAAACAGAAGCTCTCTCATTAAGCCTTTAATTAGCAAACTCACACTATTTTCTTTAACTTAACATTATCAATGAAAATAATTCCAATCTAAAGTAAGTGTTTAACATTATATCTATGATGTAAATGTCTAGACTTAACATTATACATATTACTTTGTGCCCTTTCAATTGTTGATTGATTATCGCAATGGACACAAACTGTTTCCACTACCTTCTGCTAACATAAAATATTATTTAACATTTTTTAAAGCCACCAGACTTTCTCTCTGCCTTTATGAGCTATAACTTTGATTACATCATGGATTTTACAATGCATGTTTGCTTATAACACTTATAAGACATAGTTCTTTCTTCGTGCATGAAAATGTATCCATTAATGAATTTTAAAGTTTTAATATCGATTATGTATTTCACATTACTATAACCTTCTAGTATTGTTAAATATCCAATATATTATAACTTATATTCTAAGTTGCTCCTCATATATATTAGTACTATGTTTATTTCTTTTAAATGATTAATACTTGGATTATTGATAAATCTGTTTAACTTGATAATTGAATATGCAATATCTAATATGCTCAAAAATACTTGTTAGATATTTGGTTTTCTAGACAACCTCTTTTTGGGGAATTGGGCTGCCAGAATTAATTATGGCATTTTTGTTAAATAAAAATATTAAAGATATTTTTTAAAACATTTAAGGCTTTATAATATACATTTAAGAATTTAAACTATCCATGGATTAAACATGAGCAACTAATCAAACAGACATGAATTGTTAATGGTGATAAAAAAAAAATCCTTTTAAACCAAATAATTAATTTACTAAAAAATCAAGTCTGAACCTAGGCTTGAGTCGAGTGAGCGCACGTGCATAGCTTAAGTTTAAGGCCTATCTAGCCTAAGTTCCCTTCCTATTAAAAATTTTAGAACTTACATATTTAATTTAATTTTAACTCTTCAACTTTTCATTGTATAAATTACAAAAAAAATCTTGTAATATTTCAATATAAAATTGAGGTTTTTGGGTTTGTAAAAACATATTAATCAAAGGTTTTTTGAGATTAATTTTTTATTTATCCATAATTGATTTTAAATATATTAATATTTCATATGAAAATTTTTATGTTGGAGAATAATTTTCAACAAATTTTAAATCGTGTGTTAACCTAACAATTAAATTGATTTTAAATATATCTATTAACCATGTTTTAAACCATTTTTTCTAGCATACATGAGGTATCATCATAGCCAATCATAGTCACTATTAGAATTACAATTATAATGTAAACTCATTGCATTTGTATAAGAATGGAATTATATTTTACTAATAATTAGAATTTATCTATCTTGAGAGATTGAATATACAAAAAAAAATGATAATAGAATTCATTTAATACAAATTTCGTATGCTCATGCTCGAAAGGGACAGATCATTTAAGACCATAAACTGCCCCGTCCCTTTCTCATTCTCTTTTATTTTTTAAGATCGATTCTGCATCTCTCCCTTTCTAAAAAGGCAAGATATTTACACACAGTCACATTATTCACAGTAGATCCATACAGAGAATCAAGCTAGGAGGTGCCAACGCCATGCATATCCATCAACTTATAACTGTCCATTACCATGTAAAAGCTAAAACTATAAAGTAGCGGCCCAGAAATAAAAAAAACCCACACATTTAAAGCCCTCATTTTCTCTCTTTCAACTGTGAATCTGCAAATACTTTATTAATCACCACTAACGTTTTGTCATACCTAACTTCAACCACCTCTCGCTCTCTCAAAACGAGTCATCAGTTTAGGTGCTCGTGAAATCATTGTTTGGTTGTGAGATCAGCAGCTGCTGTATGTAATGTAGGACTCCCTTCTCTGCATATCAATGGAGATTGCTAAGTCATAAGTGTATGGCTGTAACATACCCACATGTGAGCATTCATTTGTGTTGCTACTTTCGAAGGGAAAAATAATGGTTGAATGGGAACTTCCACAGGGTTACTCTCTTCTCGTTACACAAATTTATTTAGCATTTTCACGTCTAATTCTTTTAGTTTGCAAGTTCACCATAAGAAATCTCAAATTCGAACATAATATTTATATTCTGTAATGGAAAATGAGGTTTTAAATTAAGTAGTGTAAAAGTAGTGGGGTATCTTTGTATTCTTCTGAGTCTTCTCCATAATTAGTGACAGATTGCGCCACTTTGCATCAGTTTTTTGATTGATGAGAACCCCATCTTGTTTCTTTCAAGAGAGGCTCCACATCCAGTGGGTGCAAGAAAGAATTAGCTATCTAAGAGTGGGACTTAAACTCAAGATATCCCCATATTTTAATTCAAGTATTTTACGACTTCTGCTAGACCTTGTGGGTTATATATATATATATATATATATATATATATATATATATATATATATATATATATATATATATATTTTTTGGTTCAACTACGAACCCTCAACTTTAAAGGTACTATTACGAAGTGCCATGAATTTGCATGCAAAACCTCTAGCTGACAGCAACGACTTCTTAAGCCAATTCTAGAAAGCAATGGTAGAGGAACACCCACACCTCTCATACCTTATTAGCTATCAAAAAATGAAAGCAAAAACAGTTGGAAATATAAAATATCTTCATTTTGCTTGAAATGACAATGATGCTCCTTACATATAGCTATGAACCATCTTTTTTTTCCTGAACTTTCTTGAAAAGTCCAGCTGTAATCATGACTATTCACGATTGCTTTGATCATTGACGTGTGAGTCACCAAGATCCACATAAACTCACTGCTGAGTTTCCCAAGAAGAAAAGTGAACCATCATAAATATGGTGCCTGTTCTTACCCTCTATATACCACCTTAATTTGAGATCATAATCTTCCAAGTTATTGTTCTACACCTAGATAGGTTTCTTCACTTCCAATCTCTCTAACCCTATTTGAAGTGCCTTTTGTTCAGTTGTTTTCTATAAAGCTCCGAACCAACTTCTCATCTCCTCGTTAAGGTTTTGTTGTTTTTCTTATATATAAGAGTCACATTTATAGCATTGTGGATCAATATGGCACCACATGGGAAGTCTATTGCTAGCGCTTACGCTAAGACAAACGCCTTCTCCAAGCCACCAAGACTCTCAAATGACAATCTTCATCGAACAAAATCTGATATCTCTTTTGAACTAAGCAAAGAAGCAATTGATATCAATCTCCCACCAATATCCGAGGTTGAAGATGCCAAATGTGAGTGTTGTGGCATGAGTGAAGAGTGCACCCCTGAGTATATTGATCGTGTTCGGAACAAGTTCCTAGGGAAATGGATATGTGGGTTGTGTGCTGAGGCAGTGAAAGAAGAGATGGAGAAAAATGGAGGCCACAAAGAGGAGGCTTTGAATGCACATATGAGTGCTTGTGCGAGGTTTAACAAGTTTGGTAGGGCTTATCCAGTTTTGTCTCAAGCTGAGGCCATGAGGGCGATCTTGAAGAAAAGCGCGATAAGGGCCAAATCGATCAGTCCTAAAGGTGCTCAAAAGAGCGGGATTGCAAGGAGTTCAAGCTGCATCGCAGCAATTACAAGAGACGTGAATTATCTAAATTTGAAAAAATGATCAACGCCCATCTTTTCTAACTAGCCCTTGAACTCTTTAGGATTTTGTTTTTTCTTCCTCTCCTTCCTCTCTCCACTTCAGGTTTCAGTAGTTACATATTTTTACCAGTTATGCTGCGGACCAACCTTTCGTGTTACCTTACAACGGTTTTTTGGGTTGATCCAAACCTGTTCTATCCTTCTGAACCAAGGAGTATTTTTCTTCCCTTGGGCAGTTTTTATCCACCTTCTATTAATCTACCCTCTAGGGTTTCTCTAGGTGGCCGGATGATCAGATTCTCCTACCTCTTATACCCTTTATTATGGCTATTTTATGACTTCCATCAAAACTTCTTATCAGGGCTGTTTTAGGATTGTTCCAATCCTCTCTTCTTCCTGCCACTTATGTTAGCCACCCCCATGACATGAATCCTTGACTAGCATGTGGCTATAGATGCCAAACTCTGGCCAATTACAAGGGTAACATAATTTGCCATCTGTATGAAACACTTTGATTTAGTTAGATTTAGATCTTGCTGTGGACTGCCACCATTTATATCTAACAGCAAGATGTGTAAAACCCAGTTTCATGTACTAAATGTTACGAGTAGAATAAACTGTGTTACTTTACATCTATGTGTTTGCCCTGTTCTTCAGTCAAGAAACTGAGAAAACCATGTGCATTGCACATGATAAATAGCAGTTTCTGCTGTTGAGTCGGTTAATTAATTATCTACTGTCAAACTCCTTTTGGGCATGCGAACAAGGCTGGGCCATTCTTTGATATCACAATTTTTCTTCCGTGCTGCATGAACAGCTAGTAACGCAATCAGAGGTGGCACACACGCAACTAAAAAATAGAGTTAGGAACTCAGCACCCCTCTTCCGTTGCTACAACGAACACTCGACCATAAGAAAGTTTCGTCTGAATTGACTCAGAACGGAGTTAATTTTACGGAGATAATTAGCATTATTAAGCCAATAACCTCAGCATTAAATTTATCAACACACAAGGAGTTCATGATTCACTGTACTTCTGGAAATAATCCAGCCACCTGCTAATAATCCTGATAGTTAGCATTATTAAGCCAATAACCTCAGCATTAAATTTATCAACACACAAGGAGTTCATGATTCACTGTACTTCTGGAAATAATCCAGCCACCTGCTAATGAATGCATCGTATCACCCACCTTGAAACTTAGTATTTTTGTATGAAACTTAACTTCAACTCAACTATAAAAATCAATAAAACCAACTTCAACTCAACTATCAAAATCAATAAAACCGTTAGAAAATGACTAATGGCCAATCTACATATGCCTCCTACGCCAAAGAATGATCCTGGATGAAAAACTTTAATAAACCAAAACAAGAGTGCTATAATCAGTATTTACACCCTTCCCCGTCCCTCCTAGCATTTCATCCCTCTGCAACTAAATTAACCTGATGCTAATGGTATGACCTCCCAATGCTTCACTGAAAATATATCTAAGAATGGAACCTGCTAACTTTCTACTAACCAATAAACATCCCAACCAAGGATAAACCCTTCTCCTAAGCCTAAGCTTTTTCGAAGGTTCAATAGTTCATCAATGATTCTCTGATGCAGAAAGAACCTGCTTTTGCTCTTCATTACGTACCCTGGAAATAAATTATTACAACAGAACAATCCATGTATGCAACACAAGACAAACCGCACTTTGACAGACTACATCTGCTTGGACATGTTTCAGTTGCAAATAATTAGCACCGGATGAGGTTAAGACCAAACCAGCCACAAACAAACTGATCCCCAACAACTATATCGTCTCATTGATACATCCATCATCTCTAGGATAATGAACCCCACACACAAATGAAGTTTAGAATACAGCAAATGAACTAAGTACTCCACGGTTTTACCTGTCATAGATAAAAGAACAAGCCAGCAAAATAAGACGATCAAGAGTTCTCTCTCTTAACTTGCCACTCCAATAGATTCTGGTTCAAGTCTCAAACAAAAGACCAGTTTATAAACATAAAGCAGATGCAATGCGCATTTTCTTCTTCATTCAACACTTTCCAGGACACCGCTCTCTCATATGAGACTGGTCTGCCCATGCTTGACAAACAGATACCACCTTGTAGACAAGTAAAACCCTAGCAAGAGAAGAAATATAAATACAAATAAGGTGATACATATAGAATCGGCCAAACCAGGCTACCCACCACAGTAACTTTGGGGGGGGGGGGGAGAACTGCCCAGAGAAAATGAAATAATTCTTTGGCATAATATCCTGTGCAGCTCTATGAATCAGATTATCACAGTTTGTAACTCACATTTTTCCATCATTTACTTTGTGAGAGCTATAGTAAGAAATACAGTTTTTATTTTTAATATCTCAGTTACAGCTGATGGTTTACTTCTGGAGGATAACTAGTCTATTCACCCAAGCATTCCTGCAATACATATTTTTCAGACTACTGCACGTACTTCTATGACAGAATAACTTTTACACAACTATTATGGTTCAATGTTTATTAAATTGATACTTTAATTATTGTGCATTTGCTTAAATGTGTTAGGTCTGTGTAGGATAAACTTGTATTTGAATAAAGATTTGCTATGAGTTTGATATCAAGTTCTCATGTATGGTTGTGCTTGATTTTCAATATATATATATAAAAGAGCCCTAAAAATGTGTATTTAGAGAGGTCAACCCAAAGTGGCTAGTGAGCGTTCCCTTAATTAAACACTAGTTTAAGAACCAAAGCAAGTAAAAGCACAACACCACCAAATAGGCACTGATTCTTTTTACTTGTGAAAAATGAGAGGAAAAAAAAAAGGATAAAAGCTAAGGCTTGTTCCTAAGCATTGTAACTATTTTGTCCCTTTGTGGTGGCATTTCATAAATATAAATTTCTCAACATAACCTGAAACTATTTTTCCTTCAATCAGATTTAAGAGAGAAGTGTAAACCTGTTGCATAATCTGTGGGAATTCTGAGCATAGAGTTTTCCTTCCATGATCATCAAATATCTTTTCCAAAGTTATGTCTTGCAGTGCGACCAAGGTTGTCTCGAGCATGTCAAGTCCTGCTTGGTTAGCAAAAGTGAAGACCGGCAGCGCCTGCAAAAATCACCCAAGTTTTAGACCAAATTGCTAAGAATGCAAAAGGTAGCTATAGAACTGTGGTAATACTTCAGAATAATAATCACATTTTTATTCAGATCTGAATGCAAAATAGTGATGCATGTTAAACAAAGGACCTAACAATATTTATTTGGCTTGCATTATGTGCATAAAAAACTGACTGTTGGATTAGGGCAATGATTAAAATATTCTGTTGGTTCAAAGCATTGTCCAGCATTTTATAAATATGACAGCAAGATATATCCAGAACAAATCATTTAGAAAAGACTCCAATAACTTCACTTTATTCAGACATCTATCTGCTGTATTTTAAAAGCATCATGTTGATACAATTGCTTCGTATCACCTCCTTTTATAAGGTACTGGGAGCATTCATGAACAGATATAACTTTGTTCAATTTAATACCATGTTTGTGTAGGTTCTCATGTTAATAATTCAAGTACTCATATCATTAACGGTAAAAGGAAAGCAGGATATCATGTTGTTGTGCCCACCTTCAATGAGCAGCACATGATCGCATCTGAATGATGCCACAAGGTTTTCAGAATAGATTCACTTCCTTCACTGCTGGATTTGAGTAGCTCCACACCCAAATAGTTCCTGCAAAGTTGTGACCACAAAGTGATAATGTGTTCAGTCAATGAAACATTTCTACTGTCCAAGTTTGAAATACATTTTCATGAGAATGTACTCGCCTTAATAGATTATACAAAAGCTTTAAAATCCACATGAAAATCAATGAAGTAGTCCTATTGACCAAAACAAAACATCAATTCTTTTTAGCTCCACATATATTTTCAACTGTTGTATATGAAATGAGAAAATCCTCTTGGAATCCAGAAAGACTTTTCTCAAGATATTCAAATTCATTATCACTTTAAAATCATGCAAAAAAAGAAAAGAGAATTCAGTGACAGCAAATAAATATATTTCTTGAAGGAGAAGATGTGCATTAGAACGACTCAATCATCAGGCAACATCTCTCAGCTAATAAAATTGACTTGTTAAGCTGAATGCAGTGGATTATCGTCCAGGTCAAAAAATGACAAATTCTGATTCGGATAACATCTATAGAAAGGAACAACTGACGCACCGGTAGCTCTGGCAGATCCAACGAGCAAGTGTCTGTGCTTCAGGAGTACCCAGTGGTGACCGAAGACCAGCCTGTGAACCCTGATGAGAAGGAGATAGTGCTAAAGCCACCCTCTGAACTGAAGATATAATGCTGCGGACATATTGCCGAGCCATTGATGCTACATGCTCTTGCATGTGGCTCTCAAATGCAAATTCAAATGCGATTGTCATTACAGATCTTGTGCAGCCAGAATTAGCAGAAAAATCACTGGATGCTCTGTTTCCAGCTCCAACTTCAAGAGCAGAAGCGAGGTCCAATGTACGATTTGGACTGGAGGCTTCCTGCATCATTTTCAATGCATTAATAAAGAGGTTAATAAATTGGCATGGAGAAATGAACTTCTTAAGAAAAAATTAGCTAACCTTCCCAGAATCAAGGGGAATGATGCGAAAACCAGAAGGCAAAAGAGGTGCGTCATCAGCAAAAGTAGCATCAATGGGAGCAAATATAAGTTCAGCACATGTGCCAACAGCATTCTCGTCCATTCCACAGCAGAGCTGTCAGAAAAGTATAAATGGAGAAAATATGACAGAGAACCAAAAAGAAAAATGTCATCAAGTGATAATAGAAAGAAAAGAATCAAACCATGCAATCCCAGACCAGAAACAATTAAGGATGCTCATAACACACAAACCCAACCTGGTGACTGGCAATCAGCTCTTCAAAAAGATATTTTGGAAGAGAAAAGGTTGAAAACAGGAAGGCAAAAATTTATTTTCATTTTACACTTCTACCTGATAAACTTGTTCCTGCTACGAAACCATTATGTCATCTTTCAACAGAAGGAAAAGCAGATTTCCACTAATATCTATCTGAACACAAATAGTGAATGGGAGAGATTTATACAACTATTTCTGTCTTTCATATTCTGTAGTCCATTCCAAACTAGAACTACATTGTGGGTCCATTTCAAAAGTACATGAGAATTCTCAGTGATTTCCTTCTCTCCATAGCCTTATTTTAAAACTTACCTGCCAACTAGGAACAAGAAAACATAACTTATCCTCTTACCTGTAAGCTGTTGATGTATTTGGATGCAAGAGAGATACACAGAAAGCTATGAAAAGAAAGGTCTTACTTGCAAAAGAAACACATCTCTGGGCATTATTGCATCTTCAGGAGAATGGCACACCCCTTCTAGTTTTATGACCTCCAGGAACTAATAAACACACAAAATTTATCAGAAGCAAAACAAATGTGAAAATAATAAAGATAAAAGCCATGCTTAATTTCTGATATAAAGTGTTGTCGCTGTAAAAGTAAAAGATCAAATCATTCACCTCTTCGTGCTCCACCGTGTGAGCAAGTGGAAGTATAACTTGACCGCCAAAATTTCCAACTCTAGACCCCTGTAAACTGCAAGGACCGACTTTAACCGCTGCGGCTGCATAGGCATCAATATTGTTATCTGCCCACTCTGACCTGTGCTCCCGCAAGAACCTGAGAAGGATTGCGGGAGGGACATTCTGCAAAAGGAAAGTGCACAACATGAGGAAAAGATGATAAACAATGACAGTTATAAGGCACATGAATAAAGAAGGGAAGAAGATGTCAACTATGAGTTCTTTAGAAACAAATTGTCAGCGTTTCATTGTTTTCAATTTTAAGTAGACATACTATTTATAAAAAACACAATTCCCTACTGCAAGAACCTAACCGTTGAAGTTATAGAAAAGATAAACATATCTCTTAGATGTAGAAAATGCTCTACAGCAACTAAACACATAGCACACAAGCTACCAAGTGTTGTAAAGAAAGGAAACAATTTTGTATCCCTGCCTGTAAAAGCATTGATGCTTTAGCGCACAGGACTGCACTGCTGACAGCTGGAAACCCATTGGAGAAGGAAAGATTTAAACCCATCAACTTGTCAGGAGATGAGTTCACTAGGATAGTAACATCGTCCATGCCGTCATTTCCAATCATTGACCACCCCTCATCACTAAATCCATTGAGAGCCTCATTAAAACCCCTGCCAGGTTTACATTAGATTCTAACTTGCAGATAATCATTAAGGGACTGAATCAGATACCATCAAACAACAGAAGATATCTACCTGCTCAACCTCTGGCTCAACGCTCGTAAAGCTGCAGGTCGTCTGCCCCAGTTGGTCACACTAGACTGAGAAGCTTCCTGAGCAATTTGCCTCAGTTGGCGTAGAGCCTGATTGGGAGTGATATACATTATTGAAAATGAGAAGTTACAAATGCATCACCCATACCATACAGGTGCTTCAGACATCCTTTAAATGTTCATGACATAAAAAATAGAAAAATTGCTTACCGCCATGGTTGTCTTTTGAGCAAGTACAGTTGAGGATTCATAAAGCGGGCGTAACACTTCAGGCACACTCCAAGGCTAGTTGAAGAAATCAGAAATCAAGTTATATCTGGGTCAAATAAAATCATTAGATTGTACATCCAAAAAATAACATTGTACCAGCACATCCTACCTCCAAATCCATGTGGTCAACTATGTGTATGATTGAACCACCACCTTCACAAGGCCGTACCAGATACCCACTTGGTAGCATTTCTGCTCTCACAAAATGCTGCACTGGTGGCATGCTCGGGCCATTTTGAGTATTTTTCAGAGATCTCTCACATACCTGAATATTGCATGAGTATGACAATGACCACAGAATACCAAGTCTACTGAATTTCCTAAAATAGGAATGACAAATTCTAAGAGTTTGGGAGCATACCACAAGGCTTCCATCTTCTAAAACAGAAGTATAACGCAACAACCAGAAGTCACGACCCGGTGCCAAAGTTGTTGGCGCATAGAGCTATATCATCAATTAAAGTCAGAAGTAATTATATAATTGCACCTGGAGTGTTTCAACAGAAATGAGAAGTGCATAATGATTTTCTTACCTGCATGTAAAGCAGCTCAATCGTTCCCCCATTAGCAGTGGGCAGCACATTCAGCACATCCACAGCTCGGCAATCACGAAACCACGATGGCCGATCCTTGAGGATTTCTGCAACCTGCAAGGAACACGATATAACATAATGTTGGTAGCTCAGAGTAGGAAAATGTTATGGCAAACAAAGTGCACTTACCCTTGTAGGTTCAAGACCCACCAGGCCGCAGGCTCGTGCTCCCACACCAGAGCAACCATGAGAAATAGCAACGATTCCAATGGAATCCGGACCAGGCTACACATTTGAAAAAACAAAAGTACAATGAAGAAACAGATTAGTAAAAACCAACTAGGTGAAAAGCAATTGGTGGAATTCAAGCATAATGCTAAACAAGGACAAAGAACAATGTATGTACTATCAGACCAAGAAATTCAAATTAAACCCTCGTAAAGAAAAAAAATCAATAGAAAGTTCTAACATTCAGTAGCCAGTCATCATAGATTCTTGTAACAAGGAGAGCAACTTAATTCTATCTTTGCCCATATTAATATTCTTCTTTCAATTCGAAATAATAACAAAAAAATAAAATAAAATAATTGAAGTTTGCATTTTTTTTTATAGGAGAGAACAGTTCTTCATTTATGAAATGTATAAGAATAAAAAATAAAAAAGCACTTAGAGATACCTTCATTCCAGGCATTTGGACCCACTCTACAGCAGTTCCAGTGGCCTTTGAAAGAAACTCTGTTAAAGTCTCTTCTGCGATGGACAAAAGCCTGGAAAAAATACAAAGCATGAATTCAATATTCCACAGTAACACACCCAAAAAAGTGGTCACAAAGCACGATAACAGAAAAGGACCTAACAACCATAACCCCACTAACCCTGCAGGACTAGCATCCCTTGGCGGATGCTGAGGTGTCAGGTGGTGTTGACCGCTCGTCACCACTGATTCACAGCTTGTATCTTTGGAAGCAAGCGTTGTCTGTAGGAAAACAACCCAGCCCCTCTTTTATCTCATTTTCCACAAAATTGAATAATAAACAAATAACACATTCTTTTTCAAACAAAAAGAAAGGCATTTACATAACAACCCTTGATTGCTGACAGGTTATAGCAATAAGAAATGCATTTTCTTGAATCTTATCAGCAATTCCAAAATTTCAATTTGTTTTTCCCTTGCAAATTTTCAATAACCAAATATGTTAGGATGTGGAGCAGGAAAAAAAGAGGTATAAATTCTCACATTCTGGGTATGCTGGCGAAAGTAGCCATTCTCATACACAAGCTGCGACACCTGCTTCTGCAACCTATCATTCTCCTCCATTAGAAGCTTGTTCATTGCAGTCAGCTTCCTATTCACCGCTTGGAGGCGCGACGCCTCTTTCCTTTGCTTCTCTCGGCACCTGAAGAATATAACAAGCATTGCAGGAGAATTTAACAATAAGATTATGGAAAGACAACAAATCCAAAAATTTCAAAAATCACACTGTCCGTTAAGAGAGCATCAAGCCATGTACAATAGAGAAAAGGCCTTTTCCATTTCTTTTCTTTTATACAAGCAAAGCATGAAAATTTAATATATTAAACAAATACAAGACACAATTAAAGAAACGAAAATAAGATTTCTTGGCTGGGAAACCAATATTTTACTACCATACCTTCTATTTTGGAACCAAACTTTGATTTGTTTGGGCTCAATGTTGGAGAGAATTGGGCACTCCCTAATGAGCTGCTGGCGGCGAATGGAGCTGGGTTTGGGGCAATCATGATAGAGCCTTTCCAGGGCTTCGACCTGCTCAGGCGTGTACCGGACATACTTGCCATTGTCCATGTTAATAGGATTCTTACCATCCTTGCAGGACATTGCCATCGTCAAAATTCAACTTCACAGATACCCACCAAATATATATTTGCAACCCAACTATCACCCAAAGAAGGGCTCTTTTCCCTTCAAGCTCCTAAATTTCTAAGTCCCGACAAGATTCCAGACAAAACCCCCCCAAGTGGCTCTTTCTTCTAACACAGGTACCTTGTTGTACTTAAGTTATCATACCTTGAACCAACTTTGTGCAGCTCTAAATCCACCAAAGTAGCAACACTTTCTTGCAGCTTATAGAAAGAAAAGAAAACCAAGGGCATAAACAAACAGACAAATACACAGCTGGGGGAGATCAGTGGCTAAAAATCAAACAGCCAACATAAAAGTAAACGAAACGCAGCTAGTCTCTCGTCCTTAACCAGGATTTGAACTGCTAAAGAGAACAAAAAGGTTTTTTATCCGGGTTTTTAATGGTTGTTGTTTGAGAAATGCAGAGATAGAGAAAAACCCACAAGGGACAGCGATATCCAGGAAGGATACATCGTTATCCTCCTCCTTGTATCTTGTCTATTTATGAGACAGCCCCCAAACACAAGAAAAGCATAAACCTTTCGAGATCAGAGCTCCACACCAAACGATCTGTCTCATCCACAAAACCCAAAAAAAATTCACCACCCAGAGATCTCTCCCTTTACGGCACCGTATTGCCGATCCAAACTTGAAAAGCAATCGTCCCCAACCGCTGAAACATCTTTCTTTTTTTTCTTCCTTTTCCCCCCTCTATGGGTTATTATTCACAGCAGAAAGAAAGCAAAGAAACAAAACAGAAATGGTGTCGTTTTTTTGGAGAAAAAGGTAAAAGATTTTTGCCTTTGTAACATGTAGTAAGTGGAGGTTTTATTTTTTGTTTTCTCTTTTATTATTTTTCCCGGAATTTTTACTGTTGAAGAGGAAGGAGAAGAAGAAGAAAGACAACCTTAGTCGTTGAAGAAGTGAAAAATGGAAGGAGCACTGTAGTACTTACTTGTAGGAGTAGTAGTACTAGTGGGCAGTGGCTTTTTGCTATTTGAGGTTTTTGCTTTGTCGTCTGTAACTCTCTGTATGTGTGTGGCTTTCTCATTGGCTTGTCACTTTCTGCTCGGAGAGAGAATACCGTCTGCTTATCCTGTTTTATTTTTGTGTTTTAAAAATAATAATAATTTTTTATTTTAATTTAATTTTTATATTTTTATATTATTTTTTAATATATTAATATTAAAAATAAAACAAAATATAATAATATATTTTTAAATAAAACAAAATATTTTAAAAAATAACCGTTAATCGTTTCAACCTACCACTTCCACTGTGCGGGAATATGGAAAGCTCTTTAATTTTTTTCAAAATGATGAGTTCTGTAATGGCAGATATGCCCTTTTGGAACATTTTGGCGAGACAGTTAAAAATAGGTTTAATTAATCTGTGGAGGACTGTCTGCGATGCCAAAATTAGCCCGACATTGTGTTTCTTCTTCTTATTGGCTTTTGCTGCGTTATCAAAAGAAACTTACTATGCATGGTTATGGAGACGATAATGTGAAGAAGACTGAAGACTTTCCTTTTATATCTCTCCCTTAGCATGCATTTTGCAATTTATTTGTATTATTATCGGACTTCATATGTGCATTTTAAGCAAATAGATGTTTGTGTTCATGCTTTTATTTATATATATTGGTTAGACAGAAGCGACTTTGTAATGCGATATGATTTTTAGAGGTATCTGGAAGTGTGATAACGGGTGTTTTTTAAAGTGTTTTTACTCAAAAATACATTAAAATAATATTTTTTATTTTAAAAAATTATTTTCAACATCAACATATTAAAATATTTAAAAATACTAAAAAAATTAATTTAAAATAAAATAGTGTAAAAATAAAAAATAGCAATGCTTGAAGGAAGGTAGGAAGTTGTGGCAAGAATTTTACAAAAGCTCATATGAATTTTTCGAGCAATGTTATTTTCTAGGAAAAAATAGTAAAATTATGTCATTAAATTACCTAAAGTCGTCAATAATTCTCATATCAATTGATTGCATAATTGAATGGCTAAAGTTTTTATCTATATTCATAGAATCGACTTCCCACATCCAACATAATCAATACATAATATATAAAATGATTGAAAATAAATTAAAACCACATGAATTTCATGCCAATTCACTTTCTTGTTATTAATGTTCTTATAGATATGGATTTTAATCTTAATAATTAAGTCTAGTGTTTAATCTTATCTCTACAAGTGCAATATTTACGTGCGATTTGCTTATGATTATGAAATCATTTTTTATATATCATTCATTCTATAGAATATTTCCATCTAGAACATGGAAATATCTTTGTGTGAAAAACTCTAACTCTTGTGATTTTTTTAAATTTTTTATTAATTAATCAGATTGAAATTGCGTCTCACAAATGAAAGTATTTTTTTATTGATGTAAAAGAAAAGATAAATATAAAAATAAATAAATAAATTAAATTAAATTCGTATGGTTTTTGGAGACGAAATCTAAACAACATAAATTAAAAATATGTATAGAAATGTGGTTGAAATCATGTTTTTTTTTTAAATTTTTAATTATTTTTTTATATTTTCATAACGTTTTGATGTGATAATATTAAAAATTAATTTTTAAAAATAATAAAAATATTATTTTAATATATTTTTAAATAAAAAAATGCTTTATACCACAGTAACATATTCAACACTTTAAATCTCAAAAGCCTCAAACAATAACCAATAACCGGGGCATATAGTTAAAGGCTGTTTTTGATGTCATAGTCAATCATGGCCAAATCGAACTCCAAATCTCACAAGTTATTCACTGACACTGGTGAGAGCAGATACTAGAAACAGGGGAAGCTCATGAAATAAATGGCAAAATAGGAAATTCGCACGAGAGAGAAAGAGAGGGAATTATGGGCGAATGGGAGGGGAAGCTTACGAGATAAAAAAAAAAAAAAACCACTAGAAAGTAGAAACCAGAAAGGCAGAGAGAAAGAGAGAGAGAGAGAGAGAGAGGCTTGCGTGGGACACAGAGGACACCATGATTTATTTTCTTGCATGCGTCTCGATTTCTTCCTTAAAGCTGAAACCAGATAAATAAAAATAATCCTCAGTCTAGTAATTTATTTTAAACATAACAATTCAACATTATTTTTTTCCCCTAGGAGGAATAATAATAAATAATCCAACGTCATCATCAGGCACTGCCAGTGCAGGCATAATATAGGAGGATGACATGGAAAATAGAGGAACAGAAATAAAGAAGAGAGAGTGATAAGACAAGTGAGTGAGATGGGAATTACAAGGACAGATTGGTGGGTGGTTGATGTAATGCTGGGGGGTGTGGGACAGCCGAGAGAGGGTGTTGTTGGCCTTAGCCAGAGGCTGAGGACACGGCCAGTCATTATCTGTGAAATTTTGAACACAAAAATGGCCAAATTTATTAGTTGGAATATACCACCAGCCAGCTATTGTGTTTGCCGCTGCGGTTCAAAATCAAAATCAAAAGCATTATTTTGGATGCTTTTCATTTCAACTGCACTGTAAAACGCGGTATTCTGCGTCAACAAACTGGCCTCATCAAAGACTTTCTTTTAACTGGGGAATGTTACTACAGTAACTCAATCTTCTTTTTCTATTTTATCCTCTCAAACTCTTTTTAAATGCCATGTTTGTTCCCTTCTTAAATTTTTCAGTGTTTATTTATTATTAAAAAAATTAATCAATAAAAAATATTTTTCAAACAAATAAAAATTTAATTTAATTTTCAAAAAAGTATTTTTCTTCTATTTTAGAAGGAAAATACCTTTCAAAAATTATGAAAAATTAAAAAATATCTTATTATTTATTGATTACATCAAATATAATCTTCAATTTTTTGGTTGCTATATTTTTTTGTTAGTCTCTTTTTATTTATTTTTTTAATTTCTTCTCTTAGAATTTAATTTTTATATCAACTTTGGTCTTTATTCTTTTGTTGTTATTTGTTTTTGTCTCATCATTTTCTGAATTGAAATTTTTATTTATCAGATTTGGTTCATATTTTTTATTGCTACTTATTTTATTTAAAATTATTTTTTATATTTGATTTTTTTTCAATTTCATCCTTTTTCAACTTTTTTATCTATCAGATTTAGCCTCTATTTTTTTATTGTTATTTGTCTTATTTGAGATAATTTATAAAATTAAATTTTTTTTCAATTTCATCCTCCTTCAACTTTTTTATCTGTAAGATTTTGCCCCCGTTCTTCTAATAAACTTAAGAAAAAATTAAACATTAATAAGTTATTTCTCGATTCATTTTTCATGACATAGTCAAATACTGGAAATCATAGTTTTGAAACCCGACCCGGTCATCGACCCGGTGCAGTGATCGGGTCACGGGTCAGATGGGTTGACCCTGGTCAACAAAAAAAAACACTCATATAAAACACCTAACTAGTTACAATGCAACACTTACATAAACCAAATTTAAATTTGCGACATTGTTCAATACCACCACCCGCAAATTCTTTAGCACAATATAAACATACTAATTTACTTTTTTTACATTCAACACTAAGTTCAGGAGCTTCTCTACAATGACCCCATGCCAAATTTGTTCTTCATCTACTACCACTTGACATGAAAATTGAAGGTTGAGATGATTGGGTCGTTGAAGGATCACTACTTAGAGTATTACCATCATGTGAAGACATTTTAAGGACCTAACATAATTTATAAGAGGGAATATAATTTCAAGCCAAATCATATACTTTTATTATATAATGAATAAATGACTTCAATATTATTATTTTTTTGTTTCTTTTCTTATCTTGAGAAAATTTTGTTTCCTAATGGAACTTTGCAAGGATATTAGACAGAGGGAAAGGAAAGTCTGATACTAGATTCCTAACAATATCCACAACATAAATGAAAGCCAACGGAAAAAATCAAACACTGGATCAGCCTGAAGGTTAAATTATTAGTCAACTAAAATGAACTAAAATGACAGTAAATGATCCTGATTCCTAAAGGTTGAATGATGTTAAACACTGGATGGCAAATAGATCAATCCATAAAAACTAAGCACAACCAACTTAAATAAAAATCTAGGTTTCACAGTAACTCTAGCAAAAGCAAAATTAACTACTTTGCAAAAGCAAAAGCAAAAGCAGAACAAACGAACAAGGAAATAAAATTCAATCACTCCAGCAGAAGCAAAATTAACTAATTTGCAAAAGCAAAAGTAAAAGCAGAACAAACGAACAAGGAAATAAATTCAATCACAGTTGCAGAAGCAAAATTAACTAACAATGAGAAGAAAAAAACAGCGGTCCAGTCGCAAAAAAGAAAAGAACAGAGAAAGTGAGATACATACCTGTGGGTGTGAGAATAGGGAAGAATCGATGCCACTGTTATAGTAAAGAGCTGCAAGTTCAAAACAAATAGCGATTAAAGATGTTTCAATTTGAAACAGAGGATATGCCACTGTTATAAAAAAGAGAGAGCGAAAGAAGAAAGAAACAAGTAACAACAACTCATCTAACCTTATTCTCAGATTTGAAACAACGATCAAGGATTCAAGAATCTTCTGCTCCTCTGCTCTTCTTCGCGACTGAAATGGGTTTGAAGATTTCTTGAATTAGGTTTGAAATTAATTAAGTCTTATGCACTGCAGTGTTCGTTTCTTTCAATTGAGAATTCTTCTCGTTTTGGCCTTTTAACTGTAAAAGGCCAAAACGATGTCGTTTCGGTCATGAATATATATGAAAAAATAAGGCCAGGTCTGACCGGGCCAATTCCCAGCCTGTTTTTTGCTTAGACCCGACCCGACCACATGCCCGGGTCGACCCGCCGGGCCGGGCCGGGTTTCAAAACTATGCTAGAAAATGTTTCCAAACTTATTTTTCATGACACTACCAAACATTGAAAAATAATTTACTTTTCAAGAATCCACTTCCTAAAAGAAAATTATTTTCCAACAAACAAACGACACATTAATTGTAGCCTTATGGAACCAAATTATCAATCTAAAATTAATTATAAAAAATTATGTTTAGTCCACCTACTTTCCTTTTTCTTCCTTGAACGGTCCTTATAGTTTTTATGATTTTAATTTTTATCCAAAAGTTTATTTTTTTTAACATTTCAGTTCCTGAGTTTGAAAGAGAAAAGGAGAAAGCTTGAAAATGATGAAGGGGAGAGAAAATCATTGGTTTGGTCATATTTCGATAATAAAAAATTGATCTTGGTGTCAACATGTTTTATTCAATAAGGGTCTCGTTAAGGTATTTTTAAATCTATATCTTACTTAAAAAGGTAGATTAGGGTTGAGAGAAGTTTTTTTTCCTAGTTTTTTTTTGTATTTTTAGAACTTTTTAGGATTTTTTAGGTTGATAAATTATTAATTTTTATGTTTTCATGGTGTTTATTATGTGTTTTTTTGGTGAAAATAAGTTGAACATGAATTTATAAGTAAAAAAGCAACCCCTTGATTTTTCAACTACCATTTTTTAATTTAAATTAAGATTACCTTATGTTAATTAATTAAATAAATGTGGGATACTCGACCTAGTGGGTATTCAATTTTAATCGAAATAATATAAATGAATTAATTTAAAAAAATATGATGTTTTTTAATAAAATATGTTTTACTTGGTTTCTGAATAAGATTTTTCTTATAATATTAGCGGGTATTTTTTTTGTGCAACCCTTTATAATTGTTTTTTTCCTTTAACTATATTAAATAACTTACATGTGCATGCTTAAAAAAAGATATGTTTAGTCCACCTACTTATCTTTTTCTTCCTTTCACGATCCTTATAGTTTTTTTATTTTAATTTATATCAAAAAGTTTATTTTTTTAATATTTCAATTCCTGAGTTTGAAAGAGAAAAGAAGAAAGCTTGAAAATGATAAAGGGGAGAGAAAATCATCGGTTTGGTCATATTTCGATAATAAAAAATTGATCTTGATGTCAATATGTTTTATTCAATGAAAGGCCCTGTTAAGGTATTTTTAAATCTATATCTAAATTGAAAAGGTAGATTAAGGTCGAGAGAATTCTTTTTTCCCGGTAGATTTTGTATTTTAAGAATTTTTTAGGTTGATAAATTGTTTTTTTATGTTTTCATGGTGTTTATTATGTGTTTTTAGGTGAAAATAAGTTGAACATGAATTTATAAGTAAAAAAACAGACCCTTGATTTTTCAACTACCATTTTTTAATTTAAATTAAGATTACCTTAAATTAATTAATTAAATAAATGTGGGATGCTCGACCTCATGGGTATTCAATTGTAATTGAAATAATATAAATTAGTTAATTTAAACAATGTGATGTTTTTTAATAAAATAATATTTACTTGGTTTCTGAATAAGATTTTTCTTATAATATTAGCAGGTATTCTTTTTGTGCAACCCTCTATAATCGTTTTTTCCTTTAACTATATTAAATAACTTACATGTGCATACTTATTTTTATTATCGTTTAATTAAATGAAGAATTGTTCTCAAGAAACAACGTTATTGAAGCCAATCGGCTCCACAACCCATCTTACGAGATCATATATCTTGATTTGTATTTATCTTTTAGCTTTCTAGTTTAGTTTTTAGTTATCGTTAAAAACTCGTTTTTACATTTATTGGCGCATATTATTCTCAAATTATTTAATTAAATGTATGAATCATTTTTTCAATTTGCAAAAAGATTTTTTCTTTACATCAAAAACATGTTAGAAACATTTGCATATTCATTTTTGGCATTAAAAAGTTTTTTTACATTCCTACAGCAAAGCACAAATCAACTAACTAGAATTTAAAATTTATTGTTAAATTTTTACTTGCAAATAGAAAAAAACATTGGTAATGCCTATATTTTCTACTTTTTTTACATTAAAAAAAATCTTGATATGAACCACAACAAAGTGCTAATAGTGACATAATTTTCTGACTAATTAGATGTGCCTTATTGGTATGTAACAAAATACAAATTATTTAGATCATAATATAATTTATTTAAATTTGTTTTTAAATTAGCATCTCATTTTTTTATTACGGAGATTGGATATATCTCACATCATGATAAATGTTAGCTTTAATATAGGATAATTATCCTTATATGTTATTTATTATTTTTTAAATTCCAGCTAATTTATATTTTACTCAAGTTTGTATTTTAGTTTAGATAGGTTAAGTTTTATACGTTATTTGAATTCAAATTATATACAATGCTACCTATATATACCAACATATGAATACAAGCAGCATGGACAATTCTCACCATTTTTCTAATTATGAAACATACAATTATTTTCGTTATGGTATCGAAGCATCTTAAATGTTAGTCATTCTTCTTTTCTCTTTTCTCTTTTCTCTCACTGTTATAATAACTATAAACAACATTAATCCCTCAACCTCTACTACCATTCACAATACTAATGATCTTATAATACCTTTATTAACATTAATGTTGCTACCCAAACTCCTCTTAAACTCATATCCAACAATTATATCTTATGAAAGCTATAATTTCATACCCTCTTCATTGATTATGACCTACTTGATTATGTTGATAGATTAAAAACTTGTCCAACAACCACCATCACTCAAAATGGCATTACTAAACCAAAACCGGACCACATCGTATAGATTTGTCAAGACTAGCTAATCCTTCATGTAATCATTGGCTCTATCTCTTTAACAATAATATTATTTATTGCACAATTCAAAACCTCTCGTAAAGCTTTGAGAATCCTAGCTAACATATATGTCAAGGCCTCTCATCGTTATTAAGTAAGTTGAAAGTTAACTCAAGAAATTATGGGATCACAAGGTGCAACTGAGTTTCTACATACTATCAAAGCTTATTATATTAATAAACTTGCCCTTTTTATAGCCATAATTAATAAAGAAGATATCACAAAGGAAATCCTTGAAGGACTTAGTGATGATTACAAGGAGTTAATGCATGTTGTCTAACTTAAAAACACCTTTATTATATTTAAGGAACTCTACGAGAAACTAGTTAACTTTGAGGTATTTATTTTAGCAACTAAACCTAACCAACCTCATTTTTCAACCACTACCAATCCTGCAAATCAAACTATAAAAGCATGACAACCACTACCCAACTTAAGAAATAACAATACAAATTGGCATCAGTCATTAAACAATTAGTGAAGGACCAAACTCAACTCGAGAATATTATCCTTCAAGACTATATCTTGGTTACTACTAAATCTACAGGATTTAAGGCCATTCCTTTATTTTTCTCAGTACTAGTTCAATCACCTATCAATAATTCTAATGTATTAATGACGAATGCCAATTCATCATGGCAAACAAGAGCTCATTTTGTTGTCAATGCTCTTAAGCCTCAGTCATGGATTATAGATAATGGTGATCTTCACCATGTTATCTCTAACTTAAGCAATCTTTTATTTCATATACCATACATTGACTCCGATGACATTATAATCAAAGATAGATCAGGTATCTCCATCACTCACACTAGTTACACCTCTTTCAAAACTCCTCAAACTACTTTTATATTAAATAATTTTCTCTATGCCCCTAGCATGAAAAATAATATAATTTTGATTTCTTAATTTTGCACCTTAATATAATATTTCAATAGAATTCTTACCATATGTTTTTTTTAAAGACTTCGTATGAAAGCAACACTCTTAAGGGGTCAAACTAAAGATTGAGTATATAAGTGGTCAATAACTTCATTATTGTTTTCTTTTTTCCTGCATAAAGACCTTATTTTTTAAGTGGTACCATAGATTAAGACAACTAGCTATTCTAATTTTAAATCACATCCTTTCTCATAATCAGCTATATTTTTCTTCTTATTTGTCCTTTAATTTCTTGTGTTATGCTTGTCTTTATAATAAAAGCCATAAATTGTTCTTTTCCACTTCAACACATGTCTTTTTTTAGCCACTGAAATAATATTCTTTAATGTATAGACTTCACCAATAATTTCACATGATGGTTGTAAGTACCATGTCATTTTCATTGATCATTTCACTAAATATATATTGTTTTATCCTCTTAAGTAAACATCAAAGGTTAAAGAAGTTTTAATTAGATTTAAAACCATAGTTGGAAAATATTTTGATAAGAACATCAAAACTTTTTACGATGATAATGGTGATGAATACATGTCTCTTACTAATTTTCTTACCAATAGTGGTGTATATCATTTCACAACTTCACCCTACATATATGAACATAATGGATTTTTTAAATCACGGCATCTGTATATTGTCAAAACAGGTTTAACATAACTATCTCATGTCTTTCCTCCTCTAATTTCCTAGTATTATGTATTTGCCACTACAACTTATCTATTTAATTGCATTCTAACTCCCAAACTTAATCTGCTCTCTCCTTATAAAAATATATTTGGCATTGCTCTAAATTACTTTAAACTACAAGTCTTTGGTTATTTATATTACCCTTGGCCTATACCTTTTACCTTCCATAAACTTTACTTATGTTTCAGATCTTATGTCTTTTCTGGCTACTCTTTTTAATTTAAAGTTCTTATTATTACCATGATCTTTTAAATTTGAAAATCTATATATCAAGGTATATTAAGTTCATTGAATCTCTATATCTTTCTCCTATCTTTAGTCAGTTCCTTTATTTGCAACCTCTTACTATTATCAATCTAACTTTAACTCAACCACCTCTTACTTATACTATGACCACCCGAGCCAAGAATAACATTCATAAACATATCAAAGAATTAAATCTTCATTTCAAAATCTTTAAATCCAATGTTCTTGAACAAACCATAATGACCCAAACTCTTAAAAATTCTAAATGACATCTGATATTGTCTGAAGAGTATAATGCTCTAGCTTTGAAAAACTTAAAGCTCATTTGGTTACAAAGGGTTTTCATCAATGTCTGATGGTAGATTACCATGGCCCTCATAAATTTGTCCTTAAGTTTCATTTTGATTAGTTTTATGTATTTTCTGATTCTTGAGTCTTCATTATTATAAAATCATTATATTGTTTTGATTGATTAATTGATAAGTTGGTAAGTTACCTTTAAGAACCTATATAGGAGAATATTGAGGTAAATGGCATAATGAGATTATTAGAGTGAAAAGTCTAATTGAATTGTGTGAAAAATAAGTGCAGTTATATTAAATCGAGTGTAAACAGATAAGAGAGTATGTGAGCAAATTTCTCTTTGCTACTAATATTTATTGTAGTATTCACAATGTCATCAAAAAGTATGGCACAATTGAAAGCAAAGGATCTTGTAGAAATACAAGATAGATTGAAGGTAATGATGAAGGCTTTGATGAGAAAGATAGATTAATTGAGTACCGGGATGATTAGTAGACATGATGTTCATAGTTATAAGGAACTTGAGGCTAAAAGGTCTACTAGATGAGCATTTTCCCTTCTAGATAAAAATCTAGAGGAAAACTCTGATGATGATGAGGAAAGTGTGGTTAATCATGGAAAAAGTCTTATACACATTAAGATTCTTTATATGAGACATGAATAGGGAGAGAGTTTGGAGGTAGATTTCAGCCAAATAAAGATTTTGACCAATGGAGAAATTATGATGATAACAATGATTTAGATCATAATTTAGGTAGCGTAAAACTTAAAATCCTTATATTTCAGGGAAAGAATGATCTAGAGGCTTATTTGAACTGAGAAAAGAAGGTGGAATTTGTATTTGATTGCCATCGATATTCAAAGAAAAAGGGATAAAAATAGCTATAGTAGAATTCACTAATTATGCTATTATTTGGCGGGATCAACTTGTTACAAGTAGGAGGTGTGATGGAGAAAGATCCATTGACATATAGGAGGAGATGAAAACAATAACGAGGAAGAATTTTATCCCAAATCATTACTATAGGGAAGTATATAATATATTGCAATCTTTATCTCATGGTTCTTAAAGTGTTTATTTGTATTTTAAAGAAGATGAAAATATCTATGATTAGAGCTAATGATTATGAAGATAGGAAAGTCATAATTACTAGATTTTTAAATGATTTAAATAAAGATATTATTAATATGGTTGAATTGCAACATTATTTAAAAATTAAAGATATAGTGCAAATGGCTATAAAGGTGGAAAAACAGTTGAAAAAAAAATAATGCAAGACCAAATGGTTATTTAGGATTTTCTTAGAGTTGAAAGTTGAATTTCGTGAGAGAGGGCAATGCACAAATAAAGCCAATAATAGTACCTAAAGTTGCAGAACCTTTATATGTTAAAAACCAGGTTATGGTAATAGAGGAGAAATGAAGAAATAATGTTTAGCAGAAACTTAATCGAAAGATTAAGTGTTTTGGGTGTCAATGATATGAACATTATGCATTAGAGTGTCTAAAAAAGGATTATGATTTTGAGAGATGATTGAGAAGTAGAGTCAGCTAGAGATTGATCTGAATGTGAAAGCATGCCAACATTTAAAGATGCTAGTGATGTTGAATATGTTGTTAATGATGAATCCTTAATTATAAGGAGATTTTTGAATGTTCAAGTTAGTAAAAACGATGTTGAGAAACAAAAGGAGAATATCTTTTATAATAGATGCCACATAAAAAAATAAGGCATGTAGTATGATTATTGATAATGGTAGTTATGCTAATGTTGTTAGCACAACTTTAGTTAGAAAGTTGAATTTGACTACTATTAAGTGTCACACGTGTGCGGTGTCACGATGATCGTCCTCCTGAACCAAAATTCTCGAGATATAGGTAAAAATGATAAAGAATTATTGTCCTTTATCAGTAAAAAAAGGATAGAGTTGCCACCTATTATTTTGGTCACTAGGAACCCTAACTAGTCTTAGAGTCTGGATAAGAGGATTGGTTGTGTATAAGGATGACATATCACCCATAGTACACCTTGCCTAAAGTACACTGCATTGTTTATATATCTTATATAAACTAAGGTGTTGTTGTGTTTTCTAACTATTGGTCTGTCTAATGGTTAAAGTTAGTTCATCCTAGTAGGGTAGACCATAGCCTTATAGGTCATGCCTAGCCATTCAAAAGTTAAAACATATTTTTACATTTTTTTTTAATATCAGGAACTCTTCTTATGAATAAGTTCGTAATCTTTGATATTGGAACAAACAAAATAAATTCTTTTGGTATTTTTGAAATGTAGGCTAAATTCTCATGAATTTCATAAGCTGGTTATTAAATCCAAAAATAGATGCAAAGATATCAGGAAAACTATTTTTCATGAATTTTGGTATTAAAAATGCTAAATCATGCCATGTATTTTTTTTTATTATTATTTATACAAATATGATTTTTTATTTTTAAAGGACTTGGTCATATGCAATTTAAAATAAAATTGTATTTTTTAAAGAAAATTTTTTTTGTAGATGTTATTGTAGAAGGAAATTGATTTATTTAATACAAAAGGAAACACTTTATGAGTAGGTCACAGTTTCAAATATTAAATATGAAATGGTAGAAAAAATGTGCGGAATTAAGAATAAATTGCAAGATTATTAAAAAAATAATAATAATTTAATTAGACCAAGACACAAAAATATATTTTAATCAAACTATTTTAACCACAATATCAACTCAAGACGAATTAGTCTCCAACTTAAATTCTACAAACCAATAATCAAACATCAATTGGTAATTTCATGAATTATATTCAAATTTTATGCAAATTCAAATAAATCAACATTAATCTAAGCATAACCCATAAATCAAGATTTAATATTCAAATCAACATAAACTCAACCATAAATCATGAACCAATATTTAATATTCAATTACAACCACAACCATAAAATAAACTCACTATTCAACATAAATTACCAAAAACACACATCAATCCAAATTAAATAGTGTCCAAACAGTCCAAAAAATAACTAGGTTTGATTTCTAAGTTAAGAGGGATTATTTAATGATTCTCTTAGTCTAGGAAGGAAATTAATAAGGTAGCTATAAAGAAAGATATTTGTATTTATTATTATCTAAGTATTATAAAGAAACCTAGCTCTATAAGAAGCAAGAGGCGACATGATTAATTCCATATTCAAATCATATTTTTCTAGTTTATTTGGAACATATAGAGGCGATAACTCTTTCTAGAGTTATAAGAAAGATTTATTTCAACTATGACACCTTTTCAAAGTAGGGAGATTAGACTTCTCTCTTTTATTTCTCTTTGGCTATTTGCAGCAGCATGAAGAACTTTTATTTTAATTTTAAGTTTTAAATGTTTTGGGTTTGTTTAATATTATTTAGGTTCATTTCAATTAATTTTTTAGTCTAATTGTAAGTGGGCTTCATATCAACCCATTAGGGTATTTTTTTTTGGTATAAAAACTTTTTGTAAGACACTTATATTCAGTTTTATGACCAATATTACTGTTGAACTATTATTCTTGAGTGCTGTGAAGATTTCTTGTAATTTTTGGTTCTCTAAAAAATTAAATCTGACTTATCAAAGATCAACTAATTTTATGACATCTTCTTTGTCGCACTGTGTGACATCACAATGAACATCCTCTCGAACCAAGATCTTTATGGTGATGGGTGGAAAGGACAAGACACTTTTGTCCTTTATTAGTAAAAAAAGGATGGAGTCGCCACCTAGTATTTTGATCACTAAGAACCCTAACTGGTCTTAAAGTTTGGATAAGGGGACTAAATGTATATAGGAAGGACATATTACCCTTAGTACACCTTACCTAAGGTAAACTGCATTGTTTATTTGTCTGATATAAACTAAGGTATTGTTGTGTTTTCTAATTGTTGGTCTGTTTAAGTTTTAAGAAAAGTTCTTCTTAATAAGGAGTCATTTATCTTATTAAGTGAAAACCTAACTATTATAATGTCAAAACATATTTTTTTGTATTTTTCATTTAATATAAAAATACATCTTACTTATAAGTTCATAATCCTTGATATTCAAATAAACAAAATAAATTTTTAAATATTTTTAAAATATAGATCAAGTTCTCATGGATTTCATAAACTAGTTATTAAATCTAAAATACATGAAAAGATATCAACAAAACTATTTTTCTTGAATCTTTGTACTTAAAGATGCTAAATCATGCCTTATATTTTCTTTTATTTATGCAAATATGATATATATTAATTTTTAAAAGACTTGGCCATATGCAATTTAAAATAAAGTTGTGTTTTTGAAAGAAAGATTTTTTTTGTTTTTGTTTTTGTGGAAGAAAATGATTTATTTAAAATTAAAAAAATACATCACGTGTAGGTTGCAATTTCAAATATTAAATATAAAAGGGAAAAAAATATGAGGAACTCAGAATTAATTAAAAACTGATCTTTCAAAAATTTGAAAATTTATTAAAACTAGACTAATGCCATGTTTGGCCGAAACATAAAAAAAAAACAGAAACAAAAGATAAAAAAAATATCAATTACTTTAATCAGGATATTGACTCAATGCCAACAAATCATTCATCACTCAAAACCAAGCAACACTAAAAATCCACATGAATTTTATTAATTTCACGAACTTCATTCAAATTTCATGCTAAATCAAATAAATCAACATAAACTCAAGTATAATCCATGAATCAAGGTTTAACATCCAATTGGTAATCATAATTATGAAAATAACCTTATAATCTACCATAAAATCATCAAATAATCTCAAATTAAGAACACACAACAATCCCAATAAACGATGTCCAACTGATCCAAAAACATATACACAAGAATAAACAATTTGTCCCAAGTTTCATAAATTTAGAATTTGCCAAAAAAAAATGATTTGAAGTTATAAATTGACCTTTTAAGGACTAAGAATCGACTAAGGAGTCTGTTGTAACCTGAGACCATTATTGGAAGTAGGTGAACAGTGGTGGGGCATGGGTTCCACACACCACCGTCACTGTCGGCACGTGGTTCCATGCACCGCCGCTAGTTAATTGGAAAACATGGTGGATCAGAATGTCTTCCTGTGCTTTTTCTTCTTGTGCATACGGTTATGATTATTGATACCAGCAAAACTAAGAAAAACACGTAACAGATTCAATTTTATTTTCTCATTTTCCTTCTTCTTTACAAGTCCAATACCCTTGTAATTTGTTATTGTATTAATGATTGAAGATGGGAAAATAATGACCGGTGAACTTGTGAGGGATTGATGCTGGCGATGGTTGAAAGGTGTTGTTGTGCGATGAAAACCAGGAGAAAAAATGAGTTGTTATGCATGTGAAGAGTTGGTGATGTTAATAGAAAATAAAGGAGGCGAAATAGCCTCTCTTATTGCTATGTTGAGGAGACATTGGCTGTAAGGGAGTTGTCGGTGGAAAGAGATGGGTCCTAGTTATAAGTGAAATAGAAGAGAAACTGAGAGGCGCTAGTCAGTGGGTGTCGGTTTTAAAGGTAGTGGAGGGAGGCTAAAAGGAGCTGCCATGGTGAGATCCGGTCAATGGTGTTTGGTTAATGGTATTTGGGTTGTTGTTGAGGGGGTGTTTTAGTTTTGGGAGGAGCTATGAGGGAGAGCTAAGGGTGACGATGGATGGTAGTAACTGGTTGCTATTAGTCTTAATGATATAGTGACAATGTCATGGGGAGGAGTTGTGGTTGTGGTTGTTTATGGTCGTGCTCATGGGTCATGATAGTTGGAAGGATTAACGCAGTGCTGGAGATGAACGGAAATCGATGACTCAGCTAGTGTAGGTATGTTGGTAGTTATGATGGTTGGTGAATGAGCTCAAGGATTGTTTATAGAAGATAGGGAAACGAGTTGTTGATCATCTTGGAGAAAGAGTAACATCTTTTGCTCTATTTTTTTTGGTTTTGAATCCCTCTTTATGTTAAAGGTCTAGGGGATTAAAATGTGCATTTTTTAATGCTATAGTTGCAACTTATGGTTTTTGTTTTGGTGTGTCTATTTGGTGAGAGTCCATTCTTTTTCGAAGATGAATAGGGGTCCCCCTTAAAAGAATGGTTGACAACTTGGTGTAAAAAACTAGGTTAGGGTTTTTTATGTTATGTGAGCTGAAAAAAGTTATTTTTTGGTATTTTTCTTTTAGTTTTGTTTTTATGGAATGGTCTCCCCCTTTTTTTATGTGAGATTCCCTCATTATTTATAAGCAAAATAATTTTTCTTTTTCCTTCCAATTGCTTTGTTCTTAAGCAAACTTGGTGACCAAGCAATTTAAAATCACTTTGGTCCATCATTTTCTTTCATTGCACTTTTGTTCCTCTTGTCCAAGTATTTTTTGTTTTTTTTTTAAATAGGGAACATCAATGTTGACTTAATGAGAAAAATAAATTAATGATTTTGAAATGAGTGCGTTAAAAGCTAAATGTGTTGAAAGTAAATTTTTGATTTTTTAATTCTTTTGAAAAGACGCTGAAAATACCAAAAATGACGCAAATACTTCATATATATTTGCTATTTTTTGGATTTTCTTAAAAAAGAGTGGTAAACAATCGGGTTATGACATTCTTTATACTTCTCGTTTGTAAATTGGTATTCGTAGGGTAAGGGTTCTTATTCCAATAGTGCTAGTGCTTTGATACAAATTTTCATTTTGTCATACTCTTATCAGACTTGTTTCGGCTTTCCGAGTCATTGTCAATGTTGTTGTGGGTTGCATGACCACATGATCATGAGGTCCGCATTAGTTAGTATTAGAGTTTGGACCCGAAATCAGGTTATATTTTTCTAAAAAATCTATTTTCTTTGTGTTTCATAAGTTTAGTTGTGTTTTTAGATCTTTTCTCTTTGTGTTTTTGACATTTTGGCACAAAAAAATATATTTTTTTTCATTTTGTTACTATCCATAAACATACCATAACATAAAAAGTAAAAGAAAAAAGAAAAAGAAGAATAGATGTTATTCAAGCTAGTTTCAATTCTGATGCGAAACCACATGGAATAGAAAAACCAAATCAAACAATTTTGAAATCACTTCAAAATTGATATACTGGTTATTTATGGTGAAATCACATTATATATTAAATTCAAGATCTTTTAGATATCATTTGATTGAGGTTAACCTCGTGACCGGCAAGACCTAGTCAAAAAACCAATTGCAACCCGTTGAATGTTTGTTTTTTAACAAGAAACAATGTCATTTTGATTTATAAAAAAACAATTAAGGATCTATCTGGGATAATCTGGTGACTGGGTCAAAACCCATAACTCAAGCCTTGGGTCAGGTTGATCACCAGGCCAAGTTTAAAAAATATAAAGCTAAGAGGTAAAAGACATAATCACAACGATTAAGTTAAATGGCTTGAATTATGTGAAACAAGAGAGTTGTGATGATATATTTTTCTTGATAGTAATCAGTTTTTGCAGATTCAAAGATGTTTCAAAATCATGAGTAAATGACACCAAAAATGGATAATAGCTTTCAGATGCAAGTTTTTGCTCAATAACTAGAGCTTCTGACAAATATGATGAAGGATCTAAAAGAAGAGATGGCTTTGGTGAGACAACTTTGTAAGGGTGTTCAACTACAAATTGAGAAAACAATAGGTTATATGCTTTCAAAGCAAACAAGGGTTGTAAGTAGGTTGTTTTCCAATTGAGTATGGGTGCACATGTGTAAGGAATGCTTTTCTAACCATAGGAAATGAAAATTGTAACCACATTATGATGGTCCATTCCAAATTCTAGAGAGGCTCAATGGTAATATCTACAAAGTTGATCTTCCAAGTGAATATGATGTTAGTAGTACCTATAAAGTTACTGATCTTTCTTTGTTTGACATAAGTTTTGATTTGAGGTCGAATGCTTTCGAGAAGAAAAGGGATGACGCGGATCAACCCACAAACACCATCAAGGATCCATTACATGTTCTAATTAGTCCAATCACAAGGTCCAAGAGAAAAACATTGAAGGAGGCAGTGAATGGGCTTATTACAAAGGTTTTAGCTATAGTTGATTTTGGAGATCCATTAGAGCATTAAGAGAAGGTTCTAGTCCATCTAACCCAAGTGCAAGAAAGGTCTAATCCATGTTCAACATGTGCCTGATATGTCTGACCCTATGGCATCCCTGTTTAGACAAGATTTTCTAATGTTATAAGAATTCAAAGTCAGCAAATATTCTTTTATTAATTCAAGGAAGATTCCAGCCAAGTCTAATTTCTAAGCTAGGAAGGATTATTTAATGATTCTCCTAGTCTAGGGAGGAAACTAATAAGGCAACTAGAAAGAAAGATATTTGTATTTATTATTGTCCAAGTATTACAAGGAAACCTAGCTCTATAAGGAAAAACAAGAGGCAATATAATTATTTTCATATTCAGATCAGAAGTTCATAGTCTATTTAGGACATCTAAAGGCAACAATTCTTCTTAAAGTTACAAGGAAGGTTTATTTCATCTACAACACCTTTTTAAGCTAGGGGAATCAGACTTATCTCTTTTATTTCTCTTTGGTTATTTGCGGCAACATAAAGAACCTTTATTTTAATTTTAACTTTTAAATGTTTTGGGTTTGTTTAACATTATCTAGGTTTATTTTAATTAAGTTTTGGGCTTGATTGTAAACGGGTTTCACATCAGCCCATATCTTAGGTAACTGGGTTTAAATTAGCCCACAAGAATAAATTTATTAAGGTATCTTTGTTTGGAGTATAAAAACTCCTTGTAAAACATTTTTTTTTAAGTTTTATGATCAATATTGCTGTCGAACTATTGTTCTTGAGTGTTGGGAGGATTTTTTGTATTCTTTGGATTTCTAAAGAATTGAAACTGAGTTACCAAAGATCAACTAGCTTCGTGATATTTTTCTTATACTTCTCGTTTGTGAATTGATATTCGTAAGGTGGAGGTTCTTATTCCAATAGTGTTGGTGCCTTGAAACAGGTTCTTATTGTATCACACTCCTATTAGATCTATTTTGGTTTTTCAGGATATATTGTCAATTTTGTTACGGGTTACGTGACCATGTGATCACGAGGTTCGCATTACAACATCAAAGACTTGTTTGCTTATGAATAGTATGTCTATGTAAGACGTTTATTCAAAGCCTTAATTTTTTTTGATGTATGATGAACTACCATGATGCCCAAATATATCTAGCATTTTATTTCCTGCATGGTTAGTAGAAGTTATAAAAAGGTTATTGAATAATTATTACAAAAATACCTTAATTGAGGAGTAATTAAATTTTTTTTGTTTTGTTAAAATAACCCTAATTTTTTAATTTGGAGATTTTTTCATAAAATTTTAAATAACAGCTTTCCCGTATTCATAATATGTTTGAGAGTTTAAAATTTATCGATTAAACATACAAAATATTGTAAAATCTAATTGCTTAGGGCTAGTGTACCTTTAGGATTCCTATTTTTAATTTTAAACTAATGATTTTCTAACTTTTTGTTAAATTGAGGGAAAAAACCATATTCTAATGATCTAACAAGTAAAAAACACGCTAACATATTTTAAAATCTTAATTGAAGAAAAGAATTATATTTACCTATTATTATTGAGTTCTAAACGAGAAATAATCTGCCTCATCAAAATGTGAAAAGAGAAGGTGACAAAGAAAATGAATTTGTGTTTGATTTTGTCTTAATCAATGGATTTATAGATTTGCGTTTGGTTTTTTTTTTTTTCTCGATTTTTGTTTGATAAAGAGATAGGAGAGAGGAGAAAAAATTAGCACAAAGAGAGAATAAGTTGTCGTTGCTGCTTTAATATATCGAGGGTATTATTGTTTTTTATTGATTTAAAAAATTTGCTTTTGATTAAGATTGCAGCTTATAGTTATTTATCCATATTAGTTTTAAATTTGAACTCCAATTATACATCAAGTTTTCTTTCTCTTGCAGCGTTTTAATAGTTTTGAATTGTAGATATTTGGAATACGTCAATAATAAAGACTAAAAGATTATATATTAATATTATTATTTTTTTCATTGTAGAGCAGCGGTTTGTGACTTGTAGTTGTTCCCAAGAGGAATTGAAAGGGTTAATCTTTTCTTTTACCGGATAGTGTGGAATAATTAAGAGAATTTTTTCCATCCACATCCAAATATTATGAGCCTAAAGACTTTTAGCCATTTTCCTCAACAAAAGTAATGATTACCTTCGTTCCGCCAATAGATTTATGACTTTAATAAATCGGTTGAACTACAACATTCCCCAGCGCTGCCGCCCTGCTATTTAGATTAATCTTTTAATATAAAAAAAATTTAAATCTGGCTAATGTGTTTTTTTTTCCGATCATGAACTTAAAATTTAATGTATATTAAAAAATATTAAAAAAAAATATATTGATATGGTAATATATTGAATGATATTTTTTTAAAATATTGGGATAATAATATATTATATCAACCTTGGTTAACCTGTCAAATTTATAACCTGGATCATGAAATCATGATAAGCCTATAGAAAATAAGTCAAAATAAATCATGAAGGTTAATTCGTAATCAACCCAATGTTAAAAGATAAATTTGAAAAAAATATTAAATTAAAAAAAGCACAAAATAAACTACTTGAGTCAACTTGAATTAACCTATTAAACTCGTGATCTGGGTCATGAGATTAAGATAACTCTATAAAAAGAAAAGAAAAAAAAATTAATTAAAAAAACAACATAAGTCAATCCAGACTAACCTATTACATTCAGAATATGGGTTATGAGACCGATATAACTTCATAAAAAGCAAATAAATTTTTTTACAAAACTCCATTTACAATAGATATAGTGTTGAAGGTTGAAATTGAGAAAAAAAAAAAACTAAATCCATGAGATTGAGATAACTCTATAGAAAACAAATTAAGAAAAATTAGAAAGTCTAATTCTTAAACAACCTAATATTAAAAGATAAAATTAAAAAAAAAACTAAATAAGAAAAATAAGAAGATTGAGTTGTTTGGAGGGTGAAATTGAAAAACAAATTCAAATAAAAAATTACCAAAAAAATAAATTGAGTTAATCAAGGTCAACCTTTAAACTCGCATCCAAGTTATTAGATCGAGATAACTCCATAAAAAACAAATAAAAATAAAATAAAATTATAAAGCTCAATTAAATAAATATTCAATTATAAATGGACAAAAAACAATAAACAAAGTCAATCCTAGATCAACTTGCCAAACCTATAAGCCAGTTTATAAGATCGAGATAACTATATAGAAAGAAAATTAAAAACAAATTATGAAACTCAATTTCCAACAAATATGATGTAGAAAGATGAAAAAAAAAAAGAGTTTAAAAAAATAACTTGAGTCAACTCGGGTTAACTTATTGAACACATGACTTGGATCATGAGATTGATATAAATTCATAGAAAGTAAATAAAAAAAATTATAAAGCCCCACTTTTAACAGATGTAATTTTAAATCGAGAAAAAAGAAGAAGCTAAATCAATGAGATCAATATATAAATCAATAGAAAAAAATTAAAAAAATTAAGAAGTACAATTACTAAAAAAATTTAATATTGAAAAATAATATATATATATATATATATATATATATATATATAATTGAATTGTTGAATGATAAAATTAAAAAATAAATTTAATAAATAAAAAAAACACCCAAAACATTATTCTAAATAATAATTATGGTTGTGATAAGTATAATTTAGCCACACTCCTTATTTTGTTAATTTGTTTTTCAAAATTAAACCAGAAGGCCCTTTCTAAAATGATGATCGAAAGCATCCATCATCAGTTTTCAGTTCTCAAGAATAATTTGGACATCAGCCACCGAACATTACAGTGCTGGGCCATGACTCTCACCCTCCATTTCCGTGTTAGTTTGGTATTGCAGTCGAGTCACTGAAAGCGAGTATATTTGGTGTTATATGGTGATCATTTTTTAAAATATATTTTTATTTAAAAATAATTAAAATAATATTTTTTAATATTAACACATCAAAATTATTAAAAATCAACAATAAAAAATTAATTTAAAACAATAAAAAATAGAAAAAAATTCAATTATTTCTAAAATTCTTTTGAAATGTAAATACAAACAAGTTATAAATAAATAATAAGTATTTATTAAAATTTTCAAATCCATGGCAGCGCACTTAAAACATTGATTTTGATAAAATTAAAATTTGATGCTTTTTCAAAATCATAATTTTAAATAGAAAGCATGATTATGAAAACACAATCCCAAATGTAGCCTAAGAGATTTAGGGTTGTAACAACTAACTTTGAAACACAATCCAACAAATTGAAAGTGTTTCTAATAAGATTTATTTTTTCAAAAAAGAAGAAGAAATAGACCATAATTAATAATAACAAGCCATGAAGTATAACAAAATTCAGTATTATATTTTCAACTATATACCTTCTCTAGCTGTAGCATATTCTGTAATATGTTAACGAAAAACATCAACACAGATATTTATTTCTGAATTCATCGAATGTAGCATTAGCATATCAACAAGAAGAATTTGCTCGAAGATAAAACCTGAGATGTTTTATCCACGAGTTCTCTCATAATCAATGCTTGTCCTCGTATCTTTTGTGGCCATAGTAAGATATATCAAGTTGGTATTGCGGTAGTTTTTATGGTTATGGTTTGAAAAAAATTATTTTATAAAAAATATTTTTGGTTGAGGTTGATTTGATATTTATGTATGTTTGGTTAAAACTGTGGTTGAAATTGAGATTGAACAAAAAATAGTTTAATGTGTTTGGTTAAAAATGCTTTTGAAATTGAGGTTATAAAATAATTTAAAAAATATATATTAATATTGATGGTTTTTAATTTAAATATTGTAGATTAAACTATTGCTATTACATCATGAAATAAATAATATTTTATATAAACTATTTTTTATTGTTCAATTAAACTATCTACAATTTCATCACGTATGAAATACATCCGACAAGGACTACAGTTTCCTTAGTTTCTTAAGCACGCAACAACATTAGATAAAATATAATCAGGAACAAAACTAGGATTGCGATCAAATTCTGTAAATGCTACGTCATCAAGCGATCTCCGTCTAATTTATGTAGTGTCATTGAATAATGTTAAACACTAGTTTTTCGAATAAAACACAATTAAAAATAAAAAAATATTTTTTTACTGGGTCGGACTCGGTTCAATGTACCCGATCCGGTTAGAACAGTAGAGACATGTACCACTGTTCATGTGAACAGTGGAGACACTCTTCACGGTTGAAAGCAGTATTGTGTTGCTTTTAATGATCATGTATTTTCAACGTAGATATTGATAAGGCTCTTGAACAATGAATTGAGTTTTATTAATTATCAAACATTTATTCAGAAAAAACATTTTTTATTAGCATGCCCATAAAAAACCAACCACGTTTCGTGCTCTTACGATGCTGAGCATGCCCATAAAAAAAAACACAGACATTAGCATAGCACATCTTAAGATAGATATATATCATGAAGTTCAGGTGCATGCTGTGTGAACACATGCCATGCTGCCATGGCAGATCAGTAAAGGCATGGATTGACAAAAGGTTCTGACTTTGAAAATGGTATGGAACCATGTTGAGCTGGGAGGAGAAGGATAGGCTGGTTATCTCTAACTACTACTCTATACTCTAGCAGTAGCATAGCGCGCTACCCTTCTGCTAATGATTATAGTTCCTTTATTGCTCTCATTTTGTTCTAGAAAGACCTTGACTCTCTCCCTCAAAATAAATAGCAATGAAAATCAAGCAAGTGAATCTTTTTACAAAACCACCCTAGATTTCCCTTGGAATACGAAATCTTTGGATGATGATTGATTTTTAGGATAGCAGCAAACACTCAAGGGGTGCTAACCTTGAATGAACCACTGGACAACTTTAAGACCATGCAACTAGTAGATCTTGAGTTCAAGAAAATTGTTCAAGGTAGATTTACGAGCGGTGAGGATCGATAATAATTGTTCAAGTGCTAAATACTTGAAGAAACACGTGTTTATAAATGGAGAGGAAGAGTGTTCTTGTCCGAATGAGTTCATAAATGTAGAGTAATGCAGAGAGGAAATCTGATACAACAAACAACAGTCCAGCATCAATCACTGGGGGGAAACTTAAAAGAAAAACTTCAACAGCAATCTGCAGAATCCAACTCCTCGTATCTCTGAAAGAATTAATATGAAGACATCAATGAAAAGCCAGAATTAATCTGCCCAGATGTCAAAAGGAATCCAAGCACTAGTCGCTCCGTTTCATTGCTCCATTTGCTACGGATAGCTATTATGCAGCAAAACAACACTAAAAGCATGACAAAAGGAGTCCAATCATACCAAAACTAGAACAACATCATAGGGCATCATTGCTGTGTCGGTATCTTCGATCGTTGCCAACATTTTAGTAGATTCCGAGTGATAAATCAACAAGCAAGTTCTTGCAAGAAGACTTTAGGTAGCCTGAGCAGCGGAGCAACTTGATTAATGTGCTCAGACAACTACAAGCAACCACAGTTGGGATCCCATTCCCTGACAAGAGCATTAGTTCTGTAGGTAGAAACTCTCAGGTGGTATCGCATGTAACAATCGGAAACACGAAGAGATGATAGGAATGCAAGAGTCAGCTCAAAATCAAGACAAATTGTAAATGAGCTGTAAAATAGATGAATATGGCACATTCTAGCATCAACACCTACGCACCTGGAGAGCCACTTCAAAGAATACAGATAAACCAAGCTTCATAACTCAAAGATTCAAGTCAACAGCCTAACAACCCTTGGCTCGTTAACCCTTGTGAAAAGCATAAGAAATAGTGGTTGGAAAACCAAATCAACAATAAAGATAGAATAGAATCAATTTCAGTTCAACAATAGCACAAGAGCGTCCTGCCTTGACTATTAAATACAAGACAAACTGGCATAAGGTTACCCCAGCATGGAAAAGCCAATGCTTTATCATCCTTTAAACTCAAGCTTACAGAAAGCACCCAAAATCCAGAAATTTGCGCCTCCATTTTTTTTTTTTTGCCTACAAAAGTAGACAAATTCCAGAAATTTGCTACAAACAGCAGAGCAACTCCAAAATATCCTCTTATAAAAAAGATCCCAGAAATGCAGCGATAAAGCTAGGAATTATTCAAATGAACGAAGGATTACAAGTCAGCTATTGTGATGCTGGATCATGGGTAGCAATTTGACGTAGACGAGAGAACAAAAAAAAGAAAGAAAGAGTAAGCACAAAAATATATAATTATGCTAAATAAGATATTATAGAAATTTTAAATTTTAAATTTAATTATAAAATATTCTTTCTTTAAATATTCTCTGTAAATAAAAGTTAAATAATCATATTTAAAATAGAAAAAATCATAAATAAAATTGAAAAAATAATAATAAAATTTTAAACAAAAAAAATAATTCAAAATCAAGTAAGAGAAAATAACAAATCTAAAACAGGAACTTCTGGCCATTATTGGAAGACCTTCCAAGTCTTTGATTGCTACGAAAACTTAACCATGTATATGAAACATGAATTAGGAAAATTTCAATCCAATTAAATAGCTAGATAAAAATTATAGCCAATAACAAACCTAGGTGTAATAAAAAAATCTCCTACATCACAATTAACAAAAAATATATAGAGAGTGAGTTTTTTATTATAGTACTAGACACACCTTATTGTAGATTATTATAGTAAAATCATTATTTTACCCTTGAGTGAAAAAAATAGAACCTTTAGTTGTGGGGGTAATTTGATCTTTTCTAGAAACCCATTTGTTATTAAAAGATTATTCAAAAGTATGTTAGTTTTTTTTAAAATATTTCGCACATTAAAACGATAAATTTACCTCTAAGATCAACAAAACCTACAACTATTAACCAATAGTTATTTGACATTTTCAAAAAGTTTAAAACAATAAAATACTTATTTACCTTTAAGGTAAAAAAAATAGAGCTAATGACCAATGATTTTTTTTGGTTTTTTGCTTATTAGAATATAGTTAAAATACACTTTTAGCCTTAGAAAAGATAAAAAAAACAAGGCATGTGTCTAGGGGCATTTGTGTCTTTTTACACTGGCTTTTTTGTAATTTTCAGGCTCATGGAGGTCATTTTGGAATTTAAAAGGTGGAAAAATATTTTATTATTTGAAAAAGCCATGTGTGCTTATTACATGCCAACACGTGGGTGACGCTATCCGATGGCCAAACCAGCCCTTCTACCGTGTCTTTGAAAGAGCCACCGTGTTCTCTTCATGATCATGTGGTGCGTGACAATGGTTAATAGACAGTTTATAACTGGTGATCATTTTTTTTCCAGAGAAAGTACATGTATGTCTCATTTTCTTTTGATTTTTTAATTTTAGCCCTTATGTTTTTGATTGCTTATTTTTGTCATTGACCCTTTTATAAAACTTTTTTATGTTTTTAATTTAGTTCTTAAAATATAATTTGTCATATATATATATATATATATATATATATATATATTCAATTCGATCTTTATTCTTTTGATTTCTAATTTTTTTTCTTGGCTGTTTTGTTAAAGTTTTATTTGTTTTCAATTTCATTATTCAATCAAATTTTATTTTATTTATTTTTTCAACTCATCCCTCATTCTTTTAGTTTCTTTTTTCTTTTGTGTTAGTTTTTCTTTTCAATTTAAACCTTCAATTTAATTTTTTTTTAAGCTCTCTAATTTATTTTTTATTTTGATTTTCACCCTCGTTCTTTTAATTATAATTTTTTGTGTGATTTATTTTGTCTTGATTTTATCTTTTGGTGTTTGATTTGTTGGGGATTGAGTTTTTATTATTTTTCCATTTGGTATGCTTCCAATCTAATGACATGGGTAACGAGTTTAAAAAATTGATGCGATTCAATATTTTTTTCTTTTATGATTTTATCACTCGACAATTTTTTTTTAAAAAGTTTGGTTTGTGGTTATTTTTATTTTATTTTCTCTTAGTTTATTCCGATCTCATGAACTAAGCCATGAGTTTTGCTGGTATTTTTTGAATAGAAGTTTTTTTAAAAAATTTGTTTTTCTTGTATTTAATTTTTGAGGAATTGTTTTTTATTTTATATAGATGAACTTTATTTTATAAATAATATTTATTTTAAAATAATATTTCTAATATGTTCGGCATTGCATAATTTTTTTTATATTTAATCAATTTTATATGTGTTTATATTTATATTATCTTTTATTGATGTTAATAAATAAATTTAGTAAATATAAATAAGTAAATATTTTATTTTATAAAATTAAATATCTTAACATGTATCAGTTTAATGAACCGAGATTTTGGAAAGGTTAAGAGAGACCAAGGGTCTTGTAACTAGGGAATGGAGAGGAGCCTTGTCGCATCTTTGAGTCTCTTACAGTGAATTACAAAGCTGTCTTGTTTGTCACTGAATTGGAAAGGGGTGAAAGATAGCGACTTCCAACATGAATGAAGGACCCAGTTTCTCCAAATTTTAGTGATTGGAGTTTATCTCCTTGAGAGATGGCAATCTTGCTGTGATAAACTGGTTTCCTTGATACACCCAATACAACAGCTAAGGAACCTTCGAAGAAAAAAATTGTGTCTGACAGTTGATGAATTTATCCTTGCTATTCTCGGGCTACATTCAGCAGTTCTTCAAGATCAAAGATCTGTAAGTAACAACGAGTAACAATGAATGTGAAGTAGTCACATTAAGAAAATATTCACAAAATCTAATCACGTAAATATCAACATAATCAACTAAAATACATATCAGACGATGATTATTTTGTATGGAGAGTGAAACATCTCAGACGATGATTATTTTAGAACTGAGAGATTCAAAATTTTTGTTGTTTGTGCCCTAGACAGATGCCATAGACAGATGCCAGAGTGGAGCGAAGCAACTAGGATTTTTTAGATGATTTAAAATCTATTATAAATATATATCATGTAATTTTATTTTAATATAATAAAAATTAAATAAAAACTTATTATTTTCGTAGATGTAGAAGCATTGCTAAACCATATTAAATCTTGTTTTTTTTTTAATGTATCTTCTATTACAATATTATTCATTAATAATTCCAACAAATTCTTTCACAACAAAAATGCAATATGCTTAAGGCATAAATCAAAACCACATGGAAAATGCTAATAAATGAAATCAACTATAGTTTCTCTCTAACCAAGGGCATATCATTTACACAAATATACTCTAAAAAAAGCTCATTTTTTTTAAACCTCTAAATAATATTTAAAGTCTGTTTGAAAGTTTGGTAGAGATTTCTTTTCAAAGTGTTTTTTACTCGAAAATACATTAAAATAATATATATTTTTTTATTTTTAAAAATTTATTTTTGTCATCAGTATATCAAAACGATCTAAAAATATATAAAAAAATAATTTAAAATATATATTATTTTAATTTTATAAAAACATGATTTAGCCGTATTTCCAAACAATGTTAATAATGTTACAGTGATGAACTTATCATACAACCATTCAAGTTCCCCAGTATTTTTTTAAATGGGAATGGCTAAAAACAATTTTATTTTTATGATTGTCCAGGGATTTTCTGTTGACAATGACAGCATTATGCTCTTTGGAGATCATGTTTAAGATGGAAACTGATGGTTTTAGTCTTAATGCTATCACGTTGCCTAATAAAACTTCAGCTTCTTGCCTCTATCCATCCTTGCACAGAACTCCAATGATTGAACTGTTGGTAGCCATATTTGGAACCCATCCTTTTTCATCCATTTCCTTAAGCAACTCAAGGCCCTATAGGAGTTATCCTCTTCGCAGTAACTATGGATCATTGTATCGTATATCACGTCCCTAGGTTCCAAGTGACATCAACAGCTTTGATGCTTCTTTCATGCACCAACCATGTATTAACTCACCATAAACATATACATCGAGAACCAAACCAACCTTCACCATAGAGGAATATATTTAGAGGAATATAGTTTAGCTATTTTGCTTTTAGTTTAGAAATCATTTCTTTTGCAAGGGTTTCGTATGCCTGATCTCCAAGTCTTGAATTTGCCTCACCTCTTGTAAACTTGGGATCATCTCATTCTATGTTTTGTTTATTGGTATAGATAAACTATCATGAGAACCGTTCTTGGGAGATCATGAAAGGGAAAGTTGTTGATGATGGGAGTCTAAACCTTTTGTTTTTTGAAGCAGCAAGGCATTAATTTTAAAATCTTGATATTGAGACATTGCCAATTTACTGAATCCTAGGTTTTTAGTTGATTTGAAAGGAGTTTGAACTATCAAATAAAGTCGTTTTTTTGTTGTTGAAGAATGATTGGTATAGAAAGCTGTCATTCAAAAGCTTTTTGAATGTCTTCTAGTAAAATAGTTGGAGTTCATCTTTCCATCAGTTCTTTTATTGTTCCTTGATTTTATATTAATCGACTCCATATTCTTGTCACATCCTATGAGCTTCCATATAATTTGGACACATTTCATATAATAGCACCCGTATAATCGAAGAAGAATATGTATTATAGTAAGGTTGAATACTCAACCAATGGATTGCCTCCAGAGGGGATAATTTGGTGTTTAAGAAATAAATAGAAAAGATGGAAGAGTGCAAGCCAGTTTTTTGATACTGATAGGTCCCAATCAGGCTATGAATTATATTGCAGATAGTATTCTACTTAGAGTGAGAATTAACCGCAAAAGTGTTTATTGTAAAATTAAGCTCCCCTTTACTGTTGTTGAAAGGGTTTAAATACAAAAAAGGAAATAACAACCACTCTTAATTCTAAGATCATATCTCTAAGAATTAGGACACAATCACATTATTAAAAATCAAATACTAACTGCTAGACCTATTCTTAAGCAAGCATGCTTTGTGGACATGACTAACAACTTAGACAAAGTCTTTGGCAAACATGACTTCTCCCTGCATGTTTCCTGCACATGAAAGTTTACGTGACAGCTTCTCCCTACATGTCTCCTGAACATGAAGTTGGCTTTTAAGTGACAACATCTTAGTCCAAATACTTTAGGTTCTTCACTGCAACTCTGACTGATCTTCTTGGTTTATCAATACTCCCCTCTGTGACCCAAACCTTGTCCGCAAGGTTTAAATTGATGAACCTGTCCCGTAAATCTTGTGTGTTTTCCCATGTGGCATCATCTAATGGAAGTCGTTTCCATTGAACTAAGCTTTCCTCAATAAATTTGGATCCTCGTTATACCCAACTGGTATCCAAAATAGACTCTGGCTCCAGAAGCAATTCTCCATCATCGGCCACCGGAGGTAAATCAGTATGATCAGGAATTTGTTCACCTATCTTCTTTTTTAAAAGAGACACATGGAAGACTGGATGAATGCGAGAGTAGTGGGGTAGCTCGAGTTCGTAAGCAACATTGCCAATTTTCTTTACAACAGGATATGGTCCATAGAATCTGCTTGCAAGCTTTTGATAGGCTCTTTTGAATACAGATTGCTGGCTGTAGGGATGTAGCTTCAGAAATACTAAATCACCAACCTGGAATTCAATGTCTCAGCGTTTGGAATCAGCCTGTTGCTTCATGTGATTATTGGCTGCAAATAAATTGCTCTTAAGCTGTTGTAACAGAGCATCTCTAGAAGCCAAGTTTTTGTTGACTTCATGAACCGGACAAAGACCTTCATGGTACTGAGGTATTGTGGGAGGCGGCCTTTCATAAAGAGCTTGGAAGGGAGTCATTCCTGTAGAGGCATGATAGGTGGTATTATACCAAAACTCAGCCCATGGAAGAAAGGAATGCCACTTACGGGGCTGCTGGTAAGCAAAGCAACGAAGATATTGCTCAATGCAACGATTGACGACTTCTGTTTGCCCATCGGTTTGGGGATGGTAAGCGGAGTTCATCTTCAATTATGTGCCAGACATTTTGAAGAATTCTCGCCAAAAATGACTGATAAATACTGGATCCCGATCACTTACAATAGACTGAGGCATGCCATGAAGTTTGACTATGCCAGCAATGAATGTTTCAGCTACCAATTTGGCTATATACAGGTGTGAAAGAGCCAAGAAATATGCTGATTTACTTAACCTGTCCACAACAACAAGAATTGAAGTTTTGCCAGCTGAAGGGGGAAGACCATCAATGAAATCCATGGTGATGTCATCCCAAACTTGACATGGAATGGGAAGAGGCTGCAAAAGTCCTGCTGGCGACAAAGTATCATTTTTAGTACGTTGGCAGACTTCACAGGAGGCCACATAAGTCTTCACAGTGTGGAACATAGATGGCCAGTAGAATTGTTGTGCTAGCCTTTTGTATGTACGTAAGACACCTGAATGTCCACCACTGGGAGAATCATGGAATTCATGTAGAAGTTGTGCAATGATGGTGGAATGAGGAGGCACGACCACCCGGTTTTTGTAGCAGACCAACCCGTTACGCCAGCTGTAAGGAACACCAGGATTTGCTGTCGCTTTGGAGCTGATTGTCATCATATATAGATTGGTGCGAGCTTCTGTCTTGATGGTATCCCATAATGAAGTGTGAGAAACAAACAAAGAATCCAAACTAGGACTACCCCGTACCCGTGACAAGGCATCAGCTGCATTGTTATCACGACCTGGTTTATAAGTGATCTCATAATCATAGCCAAGCAATTTTGTCACCCATTTTTGTTGCTCAGGTGTTGCTATGCGTTGTTCCAACAAGTATTTGAGGTTGCGCTGGTCAGTCTGGATGTAGAATTTTCGGCCAAGCAGAAATGGTCTCCACGTTTGAATTGCATGAATGATGGCTAACATTTCTTTGGCATACACAGACCATGATTGTTTGGTAGGGCCTAAAACGTGACTCATGAATGCAATAGGCTGCCCCTGCTGACTCAAAACTGCACCTATGTCGTTGCCAGAAGCATCTGATTCAATAGTAAATGGTTCACTGAAATTTGGCATAACAAGTGTTGGTGTAGTAGTCATGGTTGTTTTGAGCTCTTTAAAAGCACTTTCAGCTGCATCTGGCCAACCAAACTTGCCCTTTTTTAGCAGATTGGTGAGAGGACGGGCAATAAGACCGTAGTTGCGAACAAATTTCCAATAATAACCTGTAAGTCCTAAAAATCCACGTAAATCGGAAACATTAGTAGGCCGAGGCCAATTCAGCATAGCTGTAATTTTGTTCTGATCCACCTTGACTCCTTGGGGAGTTATAATATGCCCCAAATACTCCAATTCTTGCAAACCAAAGGCACATTTGCTGAATTTGACAAAAAACTGATGTTGTCGTAACACTTCAAAAGCCTTTTTAACATGTTCAAGATGCATGATCCAATTGGGGCTATAAATTAAAATGTCATAAAAAAAAGACTAGTATAAATTTGCGAAGGTAAAGGCGAAAAATGAAATTCATAATGGCTTGAAAAGTAGACGAAGCATTACAAAGACCAAAGGGCATAACCAAGTACTCATAATGGCCATTATGAGTACGAAAGGCAGTTTTAGGAATATCTGTTGGATGTACTCGTACCTGATGGTATCCTGTACGTAAATCAAGCTTGGTGAAATAAGTAGCTCCATGAAGCTCATCAAGCATGTCATCAACTGTAGGTATAGGAAATCTATCTTTGATGGTTACAACATTAAGTGCTCTATAGTCAGTGCAAAACCTCCATGATCCATCTTTTTTTTTACCAACAAAACAAGAGACTAAAAAGGACTAGTACTAGATTTTATTAGCCCTAATTTTAACATGTCATGAACTTGTTTTTCAATTTCAGCTTTTTGGAAGTAGGCATACCTTTAGGGCCGCAAGTTAATGGGCGCTGTTCCTTCATGTAAAATGATGTGATGATCCACTTCCTTTGTCGGAGGAAGTTGTGTCGGCTCCTGGAATAAATCCTCAAATTCGGCCAATAGATGTTTTATTTCCGGATTGACACTCTGTGATGTTGGACTAGGTGAAGATTGAAGGCAAATGGCAAACATAGAACTCCTCTACCTCAAGTCCTTAGCAATAGCTTTCATAGAAGTAGACTGAATTGATGTATCTATCCCCTGTAATTTATGAGTTTGGTTGCACCACTGGAACTCCATTGTTAGCTGCTTCCAGTTGCATACCATCGTGCCCAATTGTTCCAGCCAATGGACTCCTAAGACCAAATCCAATTCCATTAATGGTAAAGCATACAGAGTAAGGACAAAAGGAATACCTTGGAGTGTAATATGGATGTTTTCAAATCTTCCTAGAGATTTTAATGGTCCTCCATTTGCCACCCTGACATTGAAGGATTCTGTTGGAACAACTGGTAATTGTAGCATATTCGCCACCTTTTCACTGATAAAATTATGAGTAGACTCGCTATCATTGAGAACAACCATCTCATAGGGTCCAATTTTTGCCATCACCAGCATGGTTTTATATGCTGTCCATCCAGAAAGCGCATGAAGTGATATTTCAGGTTAATTCCAACGAGCTTTCGATGTCATCTCCCTCTGGATATTCACAGCAGCCTTCTAATAGTAGAAGCTGTGGCCCTTTGCACCTGTGACCAGGTGTGAATTTCTCTTCACAGTTAAAACACAGGCCTTGTGCTCGCCTCTTCTGCATTTCATCCCAAGAAAGTCGTTTCATAAGTGAAGCTGTTTTGAATCTTGTTGGGGGTTGGAAGTCTACAGGAGTTCGGTGGGAATTGTAGTCTGTAGGATTTTGATGGATTGATCGCATACTTCTCCTTTGGTGGTTCAACTGCTTATCTCGCATTCTTGCAAGGCTGCTAGCTTCTTTTAATGACTTTGGTTTGAACATTCTTATGCCATCCGCTATTTCAGGTTTGAGGCCCCCCATGAATGTTCATACTAAAGCTTTACGTGGCCATCCATGTACCCGATTACCCAGTCATTCAATTTCCTTCTGATATTCACGCAAGGATCCTTCCTGTTTCTCTTTTGATAAGGCTTCATCAAAGTCCTCACATTCAGTAGGGCTAAACCTCGCCCACAGTTCTTCTTGAAAAATATCCCATGTCACCTCCCTGTCTTCTTCTTTATAAGATCGTCTCAACCACTACCACCATTGATTAGCTTCTCCTTGTAGGTGGAAAGAGGCGAGAGACACCTTTTGAGTTGCAGTGGTGCCTTGAAATTCAAAGAATTGATCCACCCTTGTGAACCATTCAGTAGGGTCATCTCCAGAAAATCGAGGGAACTCCAGGCTAGCTAACTTTGAAGAAAACAATGGTCGGCCTCCTTCTGAAATTTCTCGCGATTCCTCTCTTATGGAACGAGAACGTCCTTTAGGAGAGCTGGTAGTAGGGTCAGAAGGATTGCTAGCTGTTGCAGTTTGATTAGCTAAAAGGACTTCAGAGAGCTTGCTAAGAACATCTTCGATGTGGTGTAATTTATCCGTAACACCCACCTCCATGCGACTAAAACTGTTTTGGAGTCCACCCAAACCAGCTTCTAAACTCTCAATTCTCTCTTTATTTGTTCCCATGCTCTAATACCAATGATAGGTCCCAATCAGGCTATGAATTATAGTGCAGATAGTATTATACTTAGGGTGAGAATTAACCGCAAAAGTGTTTATTGTAAAATTAAGCTCCCCTTTATTGCTGTTGAAAGGGTTTAAATACAAAGAAGAAAATAACAACCACTCCTAATTTTGAGATCATATCTCTAAGAATTAGGACACGATCACATTATTAAAAATCAAATACTAACTGCTAGACCTATTCTTAAGCAAGCATGCTTTGTGGACATGACTAACAACTTAGACAAAGTCTTTGGCAAACATAACTTCTCACTGCATGTTTCCTGCATATGAAAGTTTACGTGACAGCTTTTCCCTGCATGTCTCCTGCACATGAAGTTGGCTTTTAAGTGACAACATCTTAGTCCAAATACTTTGGGTTCTTCACTGCAACTCTAACTGATCTTCTTGGTTTATCAGATACTAAATGCAACTGCTAATGTGTGATACTTGTCAGTTAATTACTTGTGAAATATATGAACAAAGTTCGCAAGCAAAGATTAGCAGCAAAACTGAATGTCCTGAGCTAATGTTTGATATGAGTTAATTTTGCAAAACATCCAACATCTGATAGCTTTTAAAATAATATGACAAAAATTGATTGATTTGAAGCAGCAGAACACTAAAACCTCTTTGATTTTTTCATATTGTTGTTTCTGCATCACACCATACTTGTACTACACCATGGCTAATTCAAAATCTTAATGTAAAAAAGGGCTTCTCATTGTTATAGGTTCATTAGAATGTCAAAATCTTCTAGACTAATCTCTTTGTTTTTTCTTGATCATTTATATGGTGTTTCTGTAATGGTTTTTCTGACATCTGAGAGATTTTTCAGCCATCTTCTTCAGCCCTTTCTAATGAAAATGAACTAGAACGAACTATAATTTGGTGCAGCAGCTAGCTATCTTTGATATGGTGAATGATCAGTGTAGAGTTGCATAGTTTTTGTTTTGGATGCTCACATACATATATAAAGTGGAAGTTCAAAGTCTTCTCATGTGTAGGGGATAAGCAAGACATCATATCAGTAAATGGATAAAAAGTTGACATCAGAGAAAGCGAGAAGGTAAAATTTCTGTAGAGACACTTTTGCAATGTTTCCTCCCTATTTCTTTCAACGTGCATATCTGCATTTCAAGTGTTCTACATTTCTACCAGTTTTATCATGAAGTTAAAAATATGAAAGTGCTTTTCAGCAGCTCTACTTGGCAAACCCAGAGAAGTTTCATAACGAGGCGGACAAACATCAGAAGAGATGGGAAGATAGTGGGAAAAGAAGAGATGTAAGTTGGGGCTTTGACAAAGAAGCAAAAAGGGGTATTTTTAGAAAATAATTTTAAATGTCAATTAGAATTAAATTACTTTAACAAATCCTGTCTAATTTGATTTTGGTCATTTTTATAAATTGAATTCCATTTTAGAATTCTAATCAATACTTTTAAAAAAATTCCAAATATAAAAATTAATTTAATATTATGAATTGAATTCAATTTCTAATATTCCAAACAATAACAAGTTAAGTAAATATGGCAATGGCTATAAAGTTTCTTCAACTTCTCAAATTATATAGTTTTATATCTCTCCTCTAGCATAGCTCACTATTGTATTAGGCTCAAAAAATATATTTTTTTTAAGAATTTTTTGTTTTAGTAAGTAGTAGTTAGGCTCTTCTATTTCGTTAAACAACTACCAAGCTCGAAATTGATCACTAGTAATCAAGTTTACTTTTTTTTTCAGAAGGGAAATTTTTTTTAATAAACATTGAAATAAATGAAATAAAAGAGTAATTAATTATGTTCTTTTTACAAGAAACAGTGTTTCAAAATCTCAATGTCAAATTTCTTTTTAGGCCAATGATTTTCAAGAAAAGCGAATACTTTTTGTGAACACTACTGAGTGGTTAAAGTTTATAATCATCTTTTTGAGCTTTAGCACTCTTAAAATGATTCCTCAATTTTTTTTTTAATTTATTTTAACAACTATTTCATCCTCTCTCTCACCTTTCTTTATAGTTTTCTACTTCCCATCCCAACAAAGTAATTAGAACGATTATGATGGCTATTGTTTTTTTTTTTCCTTGTAGAAATATTTTGTTAACTAAGTGAAAGTTAATTTGGCATTTTCTTTTCAGAGACTTTCACTATCATAAAATTGACAAATACAAATAAAAATATAGAAGAAAATTTTTTATCGGTAGATTGCGATGAACTTTATCAATAAAATAGTCAATCGCTATATTTATCGGTAAATACCGATGGAAATATTTTCTCGGTATATACCAAAGAATTTATAGAGGAAAAAAAAGAATTAAAAAAACCAAAAGATACAATGACGTGTTATTTATACAGACAAAATTGTCGACGAAATGAACCCGTTAGTGAAATCTATTCATAAATCCATTGGTAATATTTAATTTATGATCTGGTGAGCAATCCTTCCCTTCCCCTCTCTCTTTTCTTCTTCTTCCTCCATCAGCTCTGCAATAAATAACAGAACGCCATATTTTATCACAAATCTACCTCCCACTATAAACCCAACCACCCCAACACTCAGTCTGTCAGCATCCTTCTTCTGATTCAATTTTTTTTGAGGATTTTCCATATCAAGTAAGGCAAAACTATTTATTTTTTTTGTTTGAACTCAATTTTAAAATGTTAATTGTTATTGTTTATTTTTGTAATATATGTAGTTTGTTTGTGTGTTTACTTGTTTTATAACCTGTTTCCATAGATATTTGTTGTATGAATGCATGATTTGTACATGTTAGGTTTGTTTGAGATTTTGAAAAATTAAATTTGTATGTGATTTGATGAAATTGATTTTCAATTTGTGACTTAGGAGTTCTATAATGAAATAAATAATGGCTTATATAATGAGTCTGTTTTATATTTTGTCAATTTTATTGCTAAGTTGAAAATTTCGGTAAATGTATAGGAATTTGAATTTATGTATATAATTGATAATGATTTAAGAGTACTATTAAAATAGATTGAATAAGTTTAATTTAAACCAATGTTAGCTAATTTATTTAGTTCACATAATTAATTAATACATGTTGTCATCAATATTCTATATAGGTTTGATATAAGTAATGGATGATGTTCATAGATGTATCGAGATTCACCTGAAAGGTTGCGCATGATGGATTATTGTAATGGGGTTGATAATTTTATTAATTATGCATTATCTAATTTGAAAAATATTTATGGTGATGGTATAGATGTCCATTTAAGAGATATGAGATTAAAAAGTTTCTTAATCTAGATATTGTAATGATGTATCTTCTACAAAAAAGATTCATAGAGAAATACCTGTGTTGGTTTGCACATGGAGAACCATGTGCTTGTTACGAGACCATGGTAAAAAGGATGGTTAGGTCAGCTTCTAGTGCTAACAACGTGTATGAAATTATAGATGATAATAGTAATTCTTCTAGGAATATGGTTATGGATATGATGAGAATGAACTAGGGTTATGTAGGTGAATGTCCAATCATAGATGAAGAACCAAATATATACGCGACCAAGTTTTTTTAATCTTTTGAAAGAAACTGACGAACCATTAGGAGGTACTATCAATTGTGGTTTTTGCAAATACTTTTTCATCTTGTCAAAGGCTTCTTTGCAATCATTGTCCTATACCCTAGGGTTTTTTAGCGAAAAATTGGCTCGCACGTTACTGTCAGCTGAGATATGAACCAAGCTATGTAATTCAAACGCCTTAGGAAAATTCTTATTTTTTTCTTTATTTTAGGTACCGGTATATCCTCGATAGCCTTTTCTTTATCCAGATCAACTTCTATTCCTTGACTGCTTACTACAAAATCCAGTAGCTTTCCTATTCCTACCCCGAACGAGCATTTTGTAGGATTTAGTCTTAATTGGTATTTTTGTAGCCTCTCAAACAATCTCCTCAATACTTACACATGATTTTCTTTCTTTTTTCTTTTTGATTTAACAAGTATATCATCTACGTAAACTTCCACTTCTCGTTGCATCATATCATGAAATAAAGTGATCACTACCCTTTGATACATGGCACCAACATTTTTTAATCTGAATTACATCACTTCATAACAAAAAGTTCCCCATGGTATGACAAAAATAGTTTTCTCTCAATGTTCTTCTGCCATTCTGATCTGATTATAACCTAAGAACCCATCAATGATGAATACGTGACACTTTTCATAGTATTATCACCCAAGATATCTATGCGAGGTAGAGGAAAGTCATCCTTCAGGCTTACTTTGTTCAAGTCTTTATAATCTACACATACTTGAATCTTGCCATCCTTTTTGGGAACTACTATAACTGTATTAGCTACCAATTGAGGGTAGTGGACCACATTCAGAAATCATGCATCCCACTATTTTTGTATCTCTGCCTTTACTTTGAGAAGCATATCTGACGCATTCGTCTGGTCTTCTGTTTAATTGGTTTTACACCTTTTACCAAAGGAATTTTGTGTACTATTATATCTATGTCAAAACCTGGCATATACATATAAGTCCAAGCAAAAATATTTACATACTCAAGTAACAGAGATATCAACCTATCTTGTTCTTTAGTTGTAATAAGGGTACCAATCTTTAATTCTTTCTTTTCTTGCTCTTTCCTGATGGGTTTCCAAATTTAGGATTTCTAACTCTTCCTTGATAGGTTTCAAGGTTTTCTCAGACTTTTCCACCAACCTAGTAAACTCTTCTATGTCCTTTTCTTCCCAATCTACATCACTCAGTAACCTATTTTGCATTCATGATTTCAAACACGTGAATGTTCCCATCTTTATAATCTTCTACCTAGATGAATGGTACAACCACATTTCTTATCATGGAAATTGTCTCCTCGGCCTTGATGGTTATCAGCATTCTATTCATAATATCTTTCAAGCATTGGTGTAGTGAGTGTTGCGGGGGTGCCACGATGTTGGGGTGACAACGAGGTTTTATTATGCCTCTTGAGGGGGGGTGTGTGTGTTGTTGAGAAGGGTTTTTTTTGATTTAATCATAAAATTATGATTAAGGTTCAGGATTTGCCACCTAGTATTATAGTTACTAGGAACTTATGGTCTGTGAGAGTCTGGGTAAGGGACTGGTTGTGCAAGGGAGAGACGCATTGCCCCCCAGTACACCCTACCTAAGGTAAGTTGCATTGTTGTTTGATTGTTTTTCTAGGTCGGGTTTCTATTCGTTGGTCTTTTCTAAGGTTTAAGGTAGATCTCCCTTCATAAGAGAGTCTCTACCTCATTGGGTTTAATCCTGATCGTTCTAAAGTTCAAATTTTAGCATCGTATTTATTTTACACCTAGGCAGGTCGCCTATTACAATGAGACCACCTTCAAAACTCCTTTTCATTTTTTCATGGGCAGGTCACCCATGACAATTTGACCATTTCAAAAACCTTTGAATTTTACCAGAAAACCTTTCTATTTTTCCCCTAAGTGCGTTTTGTAGCTATCACTTCAAATATTTTTAGAAGGATTCATCATTTCCTGATATGGTGAATTTGTTACCTGTCTTTCTTTTTCTTCTTTATAAAACTTACTATGTAAAGTCTATTACAAGACTTTCTATTAAAAGCATTATAAAGAGGGAGGCAACTATCATAACCCATTTATGGGTTATTCCCAAAAATTTTTTTTTTTCAAAATAAAAGCTGGCAACATGAAGAAAACAGGTCGATGAGGGTTTTAAAAAAATACAAGCTGCAATTTTGGAGGAAATACGAGGTCTAATTGTACCCCATTATCCTTAATAAATAGAGAAACAATGCGATTCAAGGTCAAATTAAATAATTATTGGATGAATCTGTATAAAAATTAAGTCCAAGGATATAATTAAATTTTTAATAGGCCAATTTGATTTAATCATGGGCCAAATTGAAGTTTAATTATGTTTAAGAATTAATTTGGGTCTAATTGAAGGATTTAATTAAGTGCAAGGACTTGATTATACTTTAAATGGGTCAAATTAATTATTAGGGGCTTAATTGGTAAAAAATTAAGTTTGGAAGCCCAATTTGGGCTTAATTGAGAAGATTGAAATTTTAAGAGACCAAATATAATTTTTACCAAGTCAATTGATTGAAATTAGGGTTCAAATCGTAAGAACATTAAAGTTTTGGGGTCAAGTTGAAAATTTTCACATTAAAGAATCATTTTGCAAAAGGTGCCAAACTATAAGGGCTTAATTGATTGAAATTGAGGGTGAAATTGAAGAAATTAAAAGTTTAGTGGTCAATTGAGGGTCAAATTGCATAAATCTGAAACCAAGGACCGAAGTGAAAACTTCGCGCCAATGCGGGGCTGATATTGACGTTTTAAAGGGGAAAATTGCATAATATTTAAAGTTTGAAGCCAATCAGGGTTGTATATGAGATACATCAGAAATTGAAGGACCAAACTGCACTTTACCAAAACGACGTCGTTTTGATTACAGTTCATCTTCTTCTTTAATCTTCTCTGAAATGACCGCTCAGAGAGGCTAATTTGTGCATTTAATGCCTCTAACCTTCACCAAATTTGATAAATCTTGCACACAAATGATCACATAACATCGCTCTACACCTTGGTATGGTCTGTTTAGGCTGATTGACACCACAATAGCTGCAACACCAACCTAAAGAGGCCAACTCAGGTAGCCTTGAATTGTTAATGATGCCTACTTTGAACCAATGGTTGAGATCCTTGTTAGTCGAATCAAGGACCAAAAATTTTCCTCAGTGAAGACAAGATTACACTCTTTCATCCCCTATAAATAGAGGTGGATTTCATGGTCTAAACATGAAGAAAATCAGGTCAAAATTCTGGAAAAAAACTAGTCATTCCCAAATTCTCAGCCAACTCTTTTCTCTCTTCCTTCTCTCTCCAGCGTATCTTTAGTCCCAAAGACCCCACAAAAACCTTTCTCCTCCACCAATAGTTGGGAATACCTTCTACTGACTCACCCTTAGATCCTCTAACAACTAGCACAATTGGCTGCCCCGCTGCCGAACGTTTCTTCCCTTTTATCTTCTAGCAACCAACGCCAGCGATTCGTCCTTCTCGTTCGTAGCCAACCTACATCGTTTCCACCACCGACCTCACATCGTCCTCCCATGCTAGCTAGCCATCGCCACCACGCTAAATGGTTCGCTCCACTTCCCCAACCTTTTCTTCTCTTTCTTCTCCACACATTTCCAATGTTCCAGTGGAGTTTAGGTAGGACCAGTTCTAGCCTAGCCAAAATAGTTAAGCCGGGCTCGGCAAAAAAAAAGAGATAAGTTGGGCCGAGATCAGCCCAACCTAACTTTCCTGGGCTCAACCCAGTTAGATAGGTTAGCCCAGCCCAGCCCCCCCCCCCCCCCACACACACATATATAAAGAGATAAAACAAAACAAAAAAAATTAAAATTCTTTCAAAAAAATTTGTGATTTTCTCGCATGTTTTTTTACCAATTTGGTTTAATATTGAATTGTATTTTTACATTGTAAGATACAAACTTGATATTAAAATATTCGGCTTTCTCCAAAATATTTCTAAAAAGATTTTAAAAAAAATCTCAAAACTTTTAAATTAATTTCCCTTTTAAAAAAATATTTTGTTGCATACGACCAAATCCTAAAATTTCTTCAAGCTTATCTTCATGGAAAAAAAAATTGCATTTTTTTCTTGTTTTAAAATGCAAAATGGTTATCGTAACCAGATCATGATTATCCATTAGGGTATAGCCAAAATATTAAAAACCCTTTTATCAGTCATTTTTTTAAGGTCTAGATGAAGACTTTAATATCTGTTGTGTGTAAAACTACACAAAATGTAAAATAAATGCCATGCTAAAATTTGGACTATAAAACGGTTATGATTAAACCCGATGAAGTAGAGACTCTCTCGCGAAAGGAGATCTGTCTTAAACCTTAGGAAAGACCAATGAATAAAAACTCATCCTAGAAAAACAATTAAACAACAATGTAGTTTACCTTAGGTAAGGTGTACTGGGGGGAATGTGTCTTTCCCTTACACAACCAGTCTTTTACCCAGACTCTCGTAGACCATAGGTTTTTAGTAACCATAATACTAGGTGACGACTCTTGAACCTTAATTATAATTTTATGATTAAATCCAAAAATCTTTCCTAACAACACACACACACACACACACACCTTCTCAGGAGGCACGATAATACCTCATCGTTGCCTCAACATCGCGGCACCCCCACGACAGTGAGGAAGCTACTACTCCAGCCGTATGGATCCATGAATTTCCCAACAATATGTTGTAAGATGGATGAATGTCCATCACCTACAATGTCACTAGGAACATTTATGGCCCCACGTATAATTCCACTTTCAAGGTCCCAATTATTTGGCACATTTCATGTAGAACCGTTGTCGATCAGTACTTTCCCAACCAAGACATCTGTAAATCGCACTGTAATGTACAATGGTTATGTTTAGAACCGTCAGGACCCAATTCATCATTAATGAAGTACATATAATTCAAGGCTTGGATTCTTCCCACTAGATGATATATGGTTTCTTGGTTAATGTCTTAAGGCACACATACCTCATTCAACACCTTTTGCACGATCTTCATATATGGCTCGAAGCTTAGAATTAATGATAATAATGATATTTTAGCATGAGTTTTATTAAGCTGCTCAACAAAATTTATTCACTCTATTTCATGAGCTTCATGAATTCATTGGTTTCTTCTTCAGTGATAGGTTTATTTATTTCTTTCGTCAGATCGACCATTTCTTTACCCTTGGCCTTTTGTTTTTCAAGTTTTTTTAGGGTGAAACATCTTCCACTGTGAGTTAGGCCTCTAACTTCCACTTGAAAGATAGGTGTTGGATGTGCGCTCTAGAAGGAGTACCTATAATTATAAGGTATGGCACTATAATTTCCCTTATGTGCCACCACAAGTTTTGACAAGATTAATTTAGGCAACATATATACAGTAAATTGCATTCAATATACTTCTTTGTTTTTGTAAAATACATCCCTCATGAGGTCTAACTTGTACCAGCTAGGATAAGGTGGTTGTTGAGGTTTGAGTGGTACTAGAGCTACATGTCTGATGTTCAATAGCTTTTGGTACATCTTGTTTAAAGGTAGTTGTAATGGGAATAATTGTTCTTGGACTCTTTGGTAATTTTTCTTCGGAAAATTTTTAGCTTGGTTTTTGGCTTAGTTATTTTGAGGCTCAAATTTTCTAGCAGGAAATGAAGAGTTAAAGTTGATGTTGACAATTTGGGATGAAGGGGATGAAGTGTTGTAGTTTTGGAATTGGTTTTTCTTACTTCTGTAACCACTTTTGACCTTATTGATCTCATTCTTCTTCCCTTCAAAGCCCTTCTTCTTAGTGGGCATAACAATTCTACCACTCCTTATCCTTTGCTCTACATGCTCAGTTATTGCCACATCGTTAGTGAATTGTTGTGCTGAATTACCCATCACATGCTCATAGTATGACACATTGAACGTATTTGCGAATAAGGTAACCATCTCTTTATCTAAAAGTGAAGGATGCACTTGTACAACCAAATCTCTGTATCTTTGAGCATACTCTCTTATGTTTTTTTATCACCTTTTTCTAGATATGAATAGCTAGTTTGATCAAGAGCAATATCCATCTTGTACTTATATTGCTTAATGAAAGTATCCACCATATCTTTTTATCTTTGAATCTTTATGTTGTCTAGTCTCATATACCAGCTTAACGCTGCCCCAGTCAAACTATCCTGAAAGAAATACATTAGTAGTTTTTTATCGTATACTACTTCTACCATTTTATTGCAATAGGATTTGAGATGGGTGATAAGGTATTGGGTTTCAGTGTATTTGATGAATTTAGGGACACAAAACTTCTTTGGTATAACTACGTTTGGGATTAGACATATTTCTACGGCTTGTGTTGGATCATACAAACCTACTCCCTTAATAGCCCTTATTTTGGCCTCTAATGCTGTCATCTTATCTTGATTGATATCATTAGATGATTTTGTCTTGTGAGATTCATTGGAGAATGTATCTACAACTGTTGGGGCTGATGTTGGTGCTGTCAACTATATACAAATGCTGAATTATATTGGGGATTGTGACTTAATTAACCTAGCATTTCTTCGAGCTGAGTTGTTGTTTGAGTTTCAACAAAGGTGGCAGGTTGATTGGAAGGGCCTTCACCAGAGGCATTTCTAAGTGCTTGTTTGAGTACGCTAGTGATGCAAACCACGCTAACCTTTAGAGAATTCAATTCTTCTTGGAAATAAGCATTATGGTGATCGCGTTCTTCATCTTTTATATTTCTCAATCGAAGTCAGGTGTTATAGATTTTACAGATTGGAGCTCTTTACAGACCTATATTTCAATCTGGGTATGTATTTGTGTCATTAAAAATGAATGCATGTGTACTTATGAATGCAAATGTATGTACATGCATATTAGGTATGAATTAACTTATTTAAAGAGCTAAAATATGACTTCCTTGTTAAGTACGAGAAGAATCCATAGTCTGATATATTTGTAGAGGTTTTCCTCGAATCTTTAAATCGATTGAATCTCATGTACATTAGAAAGTATCATAAAAAATGGGTTTGAGCTCTTTTCATTCATCAAAGGCAAGTAGTACATACAAAGAGTTTTCTTATGTCTTTACTCAAATGTCACTCCTCTATTGGATACATTCTTGATAAAAGCTGAAACTTCATTCAAATACTCTTTGCACTTATAAATGTTGTTGCCAATCATGGAGGCTTTCATTCGCAACTCATTTTCCTTCTAAGCCACCATATCAATTAGCCTGTCAGTTTGTTCAATCTTGCAGTGGAATAAAGTATTATCTTGAAGCAATGTTTTGTTGCTTGCGGCTAATGATTTGTTGTTTCTATTCAGCATCTGAACTGTTTTCTCTAATTGTTGAATCTGGTTTCTGGCCCTTTGAAGTTCATGCTTCTCTATATCAATCTCATATTTTTTTTTAGTTGTACATCAAAGCTATCGATGTATTTTTGCCACTCTATGAATTGCTCTTTCATTTTCTTCACCTTTTCTTAATGGAATTCCAGCTCAGACTGGATTGTAAAGACCCAATCTCTCAAGGCATTTGCTTTATTCTAGTACTCCCCCATATATGACTCATATGCCTTTCCTTCTTCTCTTTCATTTTTAGCTTGGACCTTATATTGAGCTCTTAAGCTTTTTTTTTCTTCAATAGTAAGATTAGGCAATCTATTCTTCTCTCTTTCGACCTCTAGTCTCTTTTGGTTGTGGTCTTTTTTTATCCAAAGAAACTATTGACTCTTTGTCAGCATGTCTTCTGCTTTCAAAGGTCTTTTTTAGAGTCATCAACTTATTTTCTACCATCACGTGTTTATTTACCAGGTTGTCATATTTAGCCATTCTTTCTTCCAACTATTTCCTAGATTCCATGCAAAAGCTAGTTTTCTAAGAATTTCTACTGACTCTTGTCGTTGTTCAGCTCAATCCTTAGCCTATCCAACTCATCTTGCAAATCTTGTTTGTTATTTACCATTTTCCTCTTGGGTTCCATAGTGGTGGATAATCTTTCCTTGTTCATTGAATTTCAGCTTTGCATTCCCGTACTTTCGAGTACTCTACATAATTCATCACTCCTCTATATTAAGTAATTAGGGCTGGTTGATGATTTCTTTTGTTGTTCCTCCCTGTCAACTAAATCAAGTTCCCCCCCAATCACATATGATGACATCTAGCTCGATTATAAAATTAGCCTCTTTGAACACACCAATATACTTGGCCAACCCCCAGGTTTTTGGTAAGTATTATGTGCTTCCAAATTGCCTAACTACTAACGAGGGTGAGTAGCTGATATAACCAGTCAAACCAATCAGCAGGATCCATGCTTTGTCACCACAACTCATAAGATAAGATGTACTACTCACTCAAGGAGTTTTCCACCTAAAATTACTATGATGATGGAGTGCTTAATATTTTTTCACTCATGCCTTCTCATTCCATTCTTCACTTAAAATCAATCCAAAAGGTTTCATATTGAAAACTTCTCTCGATGTCTCTAAGTGACTTACTATCCATATAAATAGTAGAGGAACACATCCCCATATCGCTCCTTTTCCATGCAATATATAATGGTTTAGAGATAAGAAGGTTTCATGCAAGATAGCTGAGGCAATGTTATTTTTTTCCATTCATATTCAACAAAGGTGTTGGTAGCTTCAATACTGATAATCCCAGCACCTTATGAAGGAAACAAAACTAACTTGAAGACAGCGAAATCAAATGCTTGGTATTTCTCCTCTTAACTTTCCCTTTTCTTTATATATCTTCAGCTTATTCTCAATCAACTTTCACTTAAATCCTCTATTTGACGTTTTGTACTAATCAATTTGTTCTAGATGCAATAGTTTTATGACCTCGGCAAATATGTTCTCGATTATTTGTCTGAAATATACTTTGTGAGAGTCATTTAAGAAATTTAAAATTTAGGCATACTTTTTAATGGTGGGGGTCATGTCAACGTCTCCAAATGTGAAACATCTATAACCCAGAAATGTATTAAAACCTTGACTGCTGAAATCTAAACCGGGATCTTTATCTAGTGGGCAATTCTCCCATACTTTCTCTCAAATAAAGTTTCATCCACATACCTCAAGACTGACACAAGCTTCTTTTTGTTTGTCTATGAAGTAATGTACTTTGGTCATGTGCATCAATTCCCCAACCTTGGTATCTAGACAATCCCCTTTAACTAATTGCATCATCTTGGATCTTTCCCCGTACTTAGAAAAAGTCATGGAAAGTCATAATCTTAGCTCATAAATCCTGTAGAGTTTAAGATTTTAATCAAGTTTACCTTAATGAAAAAATGAATGATTAAGAAGTCCATACCTTATAGGCAAGTTCTAGGCTATTATATGAGGGGTAAGTTTTCTATTTGATCTCAAAAAAGGTCTATAATCTGCCAAATGACTACCTTTTGTGAAGGCAATATAAGGGTTTATATAAGAAATGGTTGGGGCACAGTGTGATTGGCATTACTGAGTAAACATTTAACTTATAGTTGAATGTTTTACAAATCTAAACTCTAATTGAAAGTCACAAGTCAGACCGCTACTCTCCTCCTAATATAAAATTTAGTTTATTCAAAAATCAAGATGCATGATGACATTATTCCACACCCAATATACGTATCTATGAGCAGTATATAAAAATGCAGGGTAAAGCAATAAAATAAAAAAAATATTAAAATTAAATTAAACATACCATTATATACATGAGTTTATTATACAAGCTAGTAAAGCTTTGAGTGCCTCATTCATTTTAAGACTCCGAACTCTCCTACAAAAGATTTAGCTCGTACAAAGGGCATGAATGTTAATACTTAAAATCCATAATAATAAGATTTCCATGGTTAATTGTTGGAGGCATTGCTCTCTTTCTCTCACCCACCCGTACTAATTGAAGCTAAGCCAAGCCTTTTTCCACATACACCGCCTTTCTAAATTTAAGGAAACAAACAAATCACTCGTACAAGTAGAATGGGGTCACTCTTTTCGGGCTCACGATACCTGGGGCACACAGGATTATATCAAACCAATTATCAAGTAAACCCTAGATAATTCCAAGTGTCCATGCACCCATTGGTTGTTCTAGTGTACATCAAAACTAAAAACTTTGCTTGCTTCCATCCCCCCCACCCATGTCGCCCCTCACCTTGCCTCTCTCCCTCTCGTCCCAAAAAAAAATCTCCTCTCTCAATCTCTCTCTCCCGCTCTCCGTCTCTCTCAAACCCCTAAGAAAGAGAAGGAAAAACTCTCTCAAAACAGAAAATAAAAGGTACAAAAGTTACAAAATACCATGGATCAAAGGTAGTGAAAATGAGCTGTGTTTAATTGCTTGGGGGCAAAGATCTTTGTGTTTTCCAACCAAGACGGGCAAGATCTAATGATCTTTGTCTCTTTATTTTTCTGTCATGCATGCTATTGAAATATCGTGGGTAGCACACTAAAAAGACACCCCCCCATAAAGCCAAGTGTTTAGGTGAAATGTTAGGTGATCCAAGTGTGAAATTAAGGGTGAGATGCTGGACACTTGTCCCCTTTTCAACTTCGTACCGTTACCTTCTTTCTGACATGCTTCACGTTTTGATAAATTTATGAGTGTTGTTTTTGACATGAAAGCTACCTTTCTATTGCATTATTAATTATCAAGGTCGGCAACAGCATGGTTGCAACGATTACAGTATGTCAATTCCTGTAAAAGTGGTTATTAGCTAGCTAACGGAAAGACTTGTACATGTATATATATATCGACCTTCTTACTGCTCATGATTTTTCATAGAAGAAGAAGAAGAAGATGTTCTTCTTCTTCTTCTTCTTCTTCTTCTTGGGTTAAAAACGGAAGACAAAGTGGCTCAAAGGGCATGCTACAGAGGCCATAGCAGCTAAACTAGAGAGGGTTAATTAAGAGGCGGCTTGGATATAATTAATTAGAAATATTTAGGTGTAAATCTATTCCATAGACTAAAGGAATAATCAGGGATGCAAGAGATGATTAGGTTAACCTAAAACTAATCTAATTAATCAAATCATATGTTTTTTTGCTTGTCAAAGTCATTATTATCTTGTATCTTATGTTTGCAAACTGCGTATCGCGCTGGTTAAGAAAAAGGAAGACAAATTAGTGAGAAATGACTGCAATTCAATTATTGCAATTAGGATCTTCATTATTTTACATGATGATCTGAAACATTCATTAGGAATTTCTTGCCATGTTATTTCTTGAAGTAGTTGACTGGTCAAGATTGTCCTAACACAGGTGATCCAAAGAAGCAAAGAGCACTTTCTAAAAAGTTACTGATTAATTTACAATTATGGCTACAGCTTTTATTGATTTAGAACTCACCAGCTCCACCACTTTTTTTCGTTTCAGATGTGGTGGATTCAGTGTATATATATGATATTTTACAAACGAACTTCATTTAGATCCAAGTACCAATGTGGAGGCTCCATTAAATATATGTTCAACAATGTCAACCTAGACTCTGACAATTGTTTCTTTTCTTTTCTCTGTGTTCTATTCTTCTGAAAATGTTTTTTTTTTCTTTTATTTGATATACTTATTTAGGGTTTTTTTCTATTTTTGTTGTCTGCATAAGGGTAACACTCAACTTTCTTCACGTCTATTAGTGAGTAATTTAAAATGGAGGCTTTTCTCACTGCTGATGAAACAGTAACTTGTATAGATTTTTCGCAAAACACGGATCTAGCCATCTATATATCTAGCAAACATTCGCCCATACACAAACGCAAAATCACTAATTCTTTGTTTCTTCCTTGAGCTGTTCCTAAGGTACTAGCTATATATAACTTCAATGAAATCAATTTTTCAATTCAGTAATTAAAATGAAGAAATCAATGTGTTTTTGGTACACATGCAGAGCATGGCTGGTCATTTTTATAATTCACCGGATGCCATAAACTTGGGAAATTAAGAGTTCTAAAACAACATGTTATGGGTCTAAATTAAGAGCCTTCCCAATACTAGTTAGTTAGTTGACCTCCTTAGAAGAGGATTTGTAGAACATCCTAGTAAAATTTGAGCAGATCCAACATTTAAATAAATAAAAAAAACTATGCATGTTTATGTAAGAACAAATCATTTTACATGTCTAGATTTTTTCAAAAAAAAAAAAATCATCTATTTGATCATAAACATATACGCTTTGACATTTTATATAATATAATTACAATAAACCCGTATCTAGCTCAGATTCTCTAGAATCTCTTACATTACGGGGGTTGCCATGACATTACGGGAGGGCCTTCAACACCTTCTTCAATTAAAACGGTCTTGATTTTAATATTAATTTATCTCACATAAAAAAAAAAGAAAAAAAAAAGAAAAGGAAAAGGGGTGTCAATTATACCATGAGCTAAGAAACTTGATTGAAGCATGTGGGGATCATGGCAAGGTGGCCAAATGAAGGAGGTCAATTTCTTTGAAGCTAAGCTTTCTTCGATGTCCCCTGTTAAGAAAAGGAGGATTTTTTAATATAAGTAGGCGCATAATTGTCATTTGGGAAGTTGGGACCATACTATATAAAACAAACACACTTGTGTATATTGCTGGGCAGCACATAATATTATAATGTTACTAATTTTTGATTCCTGATTTTACACGGATACTTTATATTATTTTTTAAAATAGATATATAGGTTATAAAAACGTGTTTTTTTTTTATAAAACTTTTATGCAAGTATCTAATATAGTAAATCAATAACCATGTTTGTAAATAAACGAAATTTGTTTTTTAATAATAATTAAAAAAAAACTACAAAAATTGAAAGATAGATATTGATCAATATATTTGATCATGTGACATGAGATTTTTATCAGGTTATGTTTACTCTATTGTTTTTATTAAAATTATTTTTTATTAAATCAAATGATAATAGAAATAGGCTCTCACACATAAAAGTAATTGAATTGAATAAAATAATAAAAAAATAAATTATGTAATGCCGAATATATTAGAAATATTTTTATTTTAAAAAACAATTAATTTATATAAATAAAAAAATTATAGATGAATCATATTAATGTTTTCAAAATTTAAATACACAAAACAATATTTTTTTTAAAAAAAATCTCGACTCAGAAAGGTCCGCAAAACCAATGGTATAAGTCATGAAACCAGGAAAAATTGATAGAAAATAGATAGAAGATAATCACAAAACTAATTTTTTAAAAAAATAATGTAAAACGATGAAATCAAAAAGGAAAATGAGCAAAAAAATAGTATATAAACCCACATTAACTTTTCAATCCCGTGATCCAAGTTATTAGATCGGAAGCATCATAAATAAAAAAAATCATAAAGCTTAATCTCCAACAAATCAAACGTTGAAGGATGAAACTGATAAAAAAAAAAAACAATTATACAAAAGGATCTAAAACAAAAAATTATAATTAAAAGAATGAGAGTGAAAATCAAAATAAAAAAATAGAGGAAAACTGGATTTTCTTAATTAGAGGGTTAAATTGAAAATAAAAAATAACTTTAACATAAGGAAAAATAAATCAAAAGAACGAGAACTAAATTGAAAAAAAATAACACACCATAAACTTTGATTGAAGGATGAAATTGAAAACCAATAAAATTTTAATAAAAAAAACAAATTAGAAATAAAAAGAATAAGGACTAAATTAAAAAATATATATATGATAAATTGCAAGTTCGAGTGGATGAACTGGTCAGACCTTGGGTTTGCTCTCCAATGATCACGAGTTTGAGACCTATCAGGGTTACTGGAGGCTTATATGATCGTTAATTTCAGAGCTCATGAGATTAATTGAGATATACACAAGCTGGTTTGGATACCCACATTAATAAAAAAAAAAATTCAAAATTAGATGTATGGTGGAAGAAATGGCATTATATGTTTTTGCATTTAAATTAAAATTAAAATACATGCATAAACGAAAATAATTATCATGGTTTTAACCTTTATTTCTTTAACAAAAAAAAAAAAAGTCTTGTAATTGCACTAAGAAAAAAATTAGGAGACTTTTGTGTTGCAATTAGACTTGTATTAAAATGATCCTCCTCTTGTGGGATTTTGCATCTAAGACGCAAGTCTTGAAAACGACCACTAGTAAAGTAGGGGGTGAAAGGCTGCCATGCTAGTGCTCCATAATTCAATTCTTTACCTGTGCACTACTCTCTCTCTCATTCAAGATGGCAAGAACAAAAAAAAAAAAAAAAAGATGGCAAGAACATGCTTCCTATGATCTTTTGGTTTTTGGAATCTTTCGAATATTCTAGATCTAATTTAGTTGTTGAAATTGAATTAAGCCATGCATTCCAAGAGGGTATATTCTTATTTTTAGCCACTTTATTATGGTATCTAAGCGTTGCATGTTAAATTGGAATATATATATTAATCTAAAAATTTAAATTATTAAAAATAATTTTATATTAATTATTCTTTAGCATATCATTTTAAATAAAAATTATTTAAATTTAAAATTTACAAATTCATATTTGATTATCAAAATTTTAATATCCTATAAAAATTTAAATTTGAATTATTATATAAGATTTCAAAAACAATTCTGTGTTATTTTCTAACGCTTAACAAAAACAAGTAACATCAAGAGTCATACTCACATGGACTCCAAAAATATCCTATCCAATTAATGGTTTAATGATATTATTAATTAGAAATTAATTTGTGTAATACTAATTTTTGTGATTTGGGCAATATTGGGGAACCTGTCATTTGGATCTGTTAGGCAGCTTTAATCCCTTTCTCAATGATCAAGTCAGCTTTTCATTAATTTTAAATTTTAATTGAGTGGGGGACAGATGTCTAACTTCTATTGATTTCAAATTAAAAAAAAAATGAAGAAGAAAAATTCAAAAAACAAAGAAATTTTTTTATTAAAAGTTTTACAAATCTTGTTTATTTACATAAAGAAAGTTATTTTGGTCAAAGTAAAAGGTTGATATAAAAGAACCAAACTAGTATAAAATCAAGATTAGAAAAATGAATGCAAGCTTTTGCCTATTCTTTTTTTTCTTTTGGCTGCAGGTGTGTTGCTAAGAAAATGTGCTTTAATTTTCTGCTTTGTGCTCTTTTGTTTTCTCCTTTCTGTTTCTCTTGCTTCTCATCTCGAAAAGCATCGTATAACACAGCTGCATTACCATATATATATATATATATATATATATATATATATATATATATATATATATATATATATATATATATATATTTCTTAGGCACAAATTAAAGACTAATGCATGCTCCACCACTCTATAAATAAGTTCAGAAAGGGGCTCCATTTTATAACAAGTAGCATAATAATTAGATTAGTGCTTTCAAATAAACAGTGGTTAGGACGAAACAAACAAAACTAAAAACCAATTATCAAGTAAACCCTAGATAATTCCAAGTGTCCATGCACCCATTGGTTGCTCTAGTGTACATCAAAACTAAAAACTTTTGCTTGCTTCCATTTCCAGCCCCCCCCACCCCCTATATAGCCCCTCACCTTGCCTCTCTCCCTCTCGTCCCAAAAACAAATCTCCTCTCTCAATCTCACTCTCCCGCTCTCCATCTCTCTTAAACCCCAAAGAAGAAGAAGGAAAAACTCTCTCAAAAAAAGAAAATAAAAGAAACAAAAGTCACAAAATACCATGGATCAAAATCTGCCAGCGATAGCCAAAAGAGCATGGAGCATAGTACGTGTTATCTTCTTCATGCTAAGAAAGGGCTTATCAAAGAGAAAACTCTTGGTTGATCTCAACATGATGCTTAAACGTGGCAACAAGATTGCAAGCAAAGCCATAGGTAACCTCATGTTCCACCACCACCACCACAATGACCACCGCAACGTCTCATTCAAGTCCCCACCATGCGAGTATGAGTTCAGCTGTAGCAACACTCCCACATACTCGCTCCCCTTCCACATCAACAACAAGCGGCGCCACCACCACCACCACCACAATAACTTCTTTGCATGTGCATTCAACGCCCCACCAACTCATGATGATCATGATATGGTGACCATGAATGCTGTGAAGCTGGCTTTGGAGTTACTGAACAACAATGAGTTGCCAGTACCTGTGGAGGCATCCCCAATGTTGCCAGGGTTTGGAAGGAGCCCAATGGTGAGGCAATTGAGGATAACAGACTCACCGTTTCCATTGAGAGATGTTGACGATGATAATGGTCTTGTGAACAAGAAAGCTGACGAGTTTATCGAGAAGTTCTACAAGGAATTGAGGAAGCAAAAAAGGATGAGTGGCTAATTAGGATACAGGAGCTATGTCTTGTTGGGTATTATTAATATTGTAGTTGGTGATAGTTGATAGAACAATAAAATGTTTGCCTCATAGCTGTTCATTTAAGGTTGTTTTGTTTCTTATTGATGAAGAAGGTTTGTACAAGGAATAAGAAACAGGTGTGTATATTTCAGGGAATTAAATGCCACCTTATTATAAGTATCTACTTTGTAATTGTGATATTGTTTCAAAAGGTTGGAAATAAACCTAGTTTTGATATGTAAAGGAGATACAAAAACAAGTAGAGGGTGTTTTTCTTCATGAATCACAATTTTCATAATTCAATATATAGTAATTAAGTTTTGCTTTTATGGATGTAGCAAGAAATAAATCTGAATTTCCGGATTTAGATTTCTTCTCTCTTTCCTCATATATAATGAAATCTATGTTTCTTATTTCTGGGTTTGATTCCTGATCCAATTTTCTCGCCATGCATGTATTAATTATTAATGCTTAGCTCCATTGATATTCTTACAGGGTCTAAGCAGCTTTCACTGCCTGCACTAATCACTTGTCGGGATATGATTCCACTAAGTTAAAAAGCAACCTTATTAGCTGGCCCCTCCAAGTGTCAACCTTTACTTATTTATTTTCAACTTTTCCTTTTTCTCTTTAGTTCCACTTTGAAGTTCCATATGAAACTTCCCCTTGTGTCATTTTCAATTGGTTACTTTGGGGATTGAATTCAGAGTCAGATCCAAGAATTATATATGTAACAATATTATTGAGCAAGCATGCACTGTGAATTGTAAAGGTTATTAATTGTTGATTAATTGATTTTTACATTAATTTGATAGAGGACCTTGCATCAAAATTAACATGGGTATTTTTGAATTATGGACTAGCTATTTGTGTTTTGAACCTATCAATTTAACCTTTACTTATAATTGCAATAATATATATGTTAATATATATATATATATATATATGTTCCCTGTAGGTTGACATAAATTATTTGACTATTTGTGATGGGCTTATCAAACTTTAAAAGACCCAACCAGGATAGACCACGTCTCAAGCTTGACAAAACTTTAAAAGGTGAAGAAATTGACATATATATACTTTTTTCCTTAGGGTCTGATTAACTTAAAATTATTTGCACAACTGTAATTGGCATTTTATGGACCTGATCAAGCATAGATATTTAATTTGAAATAATAAAATGTAGGACAAATTAACCATTATTGTAGAGATTGCTTAAATCAACAAAAATTGATTTGGTTGTCATGTACTGGAATATACACAACTTAATTATTAGTTTAAGAGAACCTTGAATAGAATGGTTAAAGATAGGATGATGACGTATAATTATGATAGAATAACAAGCACATGCAATGTTAATCTAGTTCTATTTTCAGATCTGATATTCTTAGACTCAATTATATGTTAAGCCTAAATGTTTATTAGTTTGACAAGATGCTACACTCAATCCTCTAAGGCTCGGCTATACACTGAGCTCAAATAGGTGGGTCTAGTAAAATGTCTTACCCAAATCCATCTTATCCATTCTAAACCCAATACACGTGAGAAAAAAATGCTATATTTTAATTGATATTAATGCTATGATGGGTTATTCTTATCAATATTAAATATTGTGTACGAAATAAAATATAATTTTTTTTATAGCTTTATTATTTGGTCGTGAACATTAATAATCTATAAGGTAATTCTCATCAATATTAGAATATATATTGGATTCTGGGAGATTATCATGTACTCCAGCTAAATATAAATAAATTAGAACATATGCACGTAATTACAGAGTAATCATTCCATTGCAAATGCACCAGACCTAATTAATTAGAAGTTATAAAGAAACTGCCTCCGGAAACTAGCCAGAGAATAGAAAACTGATCTAACAAAGAAAATCTTACAAAAGCAGAAATATAAGGCCGTTATTATTACCCAGTTATGCAAGAAAACTGAGGAAATTAACAAACACAAACAACGTGGACAGTAACAGTTTCCAATATATAATAATAATAAGAAGGTAGTGAAAATGAGCTGTGTTTAATTGCTTGTGGGCAAAGATCTTTGTGTTTTCCAACCAAGACGGGCAAGATCTAATGATCTTTGTCTCTTTAACTTTCTGTCATGCATGCTATGGAAATATTGTGGGTAGCACACTAAAAAGACTTCCCCCCATAAAGCCAAGTGTTTAGGTGAAATGTTAGGTGATCCAAGTGTGAAATTAAGGGTGAGATGCTGGACACTTGTCCCCTTTTCAACTTCGTACCGTTACCTTCTTTCTGACATGCTTCACGTTTTGATAAATTTATGAGTGTTGTTTTTGCCATGAAAGCTACCTTTCTATTGCATTATTAATTATCAAGGTCGCAACAGCATGGTTGCAACGATTACAGTATGTCAATTCCTGTAAAAGTGGTTATTAGCTAGCTAACGGAAAGACTTGTACATGTATATATATATTGACCTTCTTACTGCTCATGATTTTTCAAAGAAGAAGAAGAAGAAGAAGAAGAAGAAGAAGGTTTGTATATATTTAGTAGCTCAGACTCTCTAGAAGAATCTCTTACATTACTGGAATTACTATGACATTACGGGGGGGCCTCAACACCTTCTTACAATTGATTTTAATATTAATTTATCTCACATAAAAAAAAAGGAAAAGGGGTGTCAATTATACCATGAGCTAAGAAACTTGATTGAAGCATGTGGGGATGGCAAGGTGGCCAAATGAAGGAGGCTCTGTGAAAAGGTTAATTTCTTTCAAGCTAAGCTTTCTTCGATGTCCCCCGTTAAGAAAAGGAGGATTTTTTAATATAAGTAGGCGCATAATTGTCATTTGGGAAGTTGGGACCATACTATATAAAACAAACACACTTGTATTATATATTGCTGGGCAGCACATAATTAATATTATGTTACTAGATATTTTTTATCCGTGATTTTTCACGGATACTTTATATTTTTTTAAAAAATAGATATGTAGGTTATAAAAACATGTTTTCTATATGAAAAATTTATCCTAGTATCTAATATAATAAATCAATAATCATGTTTGTAAATAAACAAAAAAATCATTAATAATAATTAAAAGCAAAACTACAAAAATTAAGAGATAGATATAAATAAATATATTTGATCATGTGACATAAAACTTTTACCCAGTTGTATTTGCTAAATTATTTTTTATTGAAGCAAACAATAATAGAAATAGATTCATACATGAAACTGATTGAATTGAATAAAAATAATAGGATTATGTAATGCCGAACATATTAGACATTTTATCTATTTATTTTAAAAAAAAATCATTTACATAAATAAAAAATTATAAATGAATCAGAATAATATTTTTAAAATTTAAATACATAAAATAATATTTTTTTTTTAAAATCTCTACTCAAAAAGGTCCACAAAACCAGTAATATAAGTCATGAGATAGAGAAAAATTAATAGAAGATAATCACAAATCTATTTTTTTAAAATAATGTAGAACGATTGAAATAAAAAAGAAAAATGAGCAAAAAAATTGGATATTGACCCACATTAACTTTTCAATCTCGTGATCTGAGTTATTAGATCGGAAGCACCATAAATAGAAAAATCATAAATCCTAACCCCCAATAAATTAAACGCTGAAGGATGAAACTGATTAAAAAAAATCAACTATATAAAAGGATCTAAAATAAAAAAAATTATAATTAAAAGAATGAGGTGAAAATCAAAATAAAAAAATAAATTAAAAGAAAACCGAATTTTCTTGATTGAAGGATAAATTGAAAATAAAAAATAACTTTAACAGAAGAAAAAAAATTAAAAAAAGGGTCAAATAGAAAAAAATAACACAACATAAATTTTAATTGAAAGATGAAATTAAAAATCAATAAAATTTTGATTAAAAAAACAAGAAAACAAATTAAAAGTAAAAAGAATAAAAATCAAATTAAAAAAAAATAATATATAACTGCTATCATTGAAATCCAAATTTATAAATTAAACTTTTATAAGAAGACAATGAGATGAACATAATTCAGTAATTTTATAAGAAGACAATGAGATCGACAGAATTAAACTTTTATTAAGGATGCACGTGTCAATAATTCAATACATACATATGCATGCGTCTTATTAATTTTCTACCGGGTACTTGTACAATATGGAAGCAATTGCATGACAAAGATAAAGATTAAACATTCAATGCCAATATTAATTTATAATTGAAACGCAACTAATAAGGCTTCATTTGAAAACGAGGGCCAATCCACATTTTTTTTAAAATTATTTTTTTAATTAATTAATTTTTTTATTTTCGAATCATTTTGATGTGCTAATCTCAAAAATAATTTTTTTAAAATAAAAAAATATATTATTTTAATGTATTTATAAGCGAAAAGCATTTTAAATCATAACCACACTAACAGTTCCTTAATAAAAACATACATGTTATGTATAAATAAGATTTCCAAATTCGATGTATGTTGGAAGAAATGGCATTATATGTTTTTGCATTTAAATTAAAATTAAAATACATGCATAAACGAAAATAATTACCATGGTTTTAACCTTTCTTTCTTTAACAAAAATAAAATAAAATTGACTTTTGTGTTGCACTAAGAAAAAAATTAGGAGACTTTTGTGTTGCAATTAGACTTGTATTAAAATGATCCTCCTCTTGTGGGATTTTGCATCTAAGACGCAAGTCTTGAAAACGACCACTAGTAAAGTAGGGGGTGAAAGGCTGCCATGCTAGTGCTCCATAATTCAATTCTTTACCTGTGCACTACTCTCTCTCTCATATTCAAGATGGCAAGAAAAAAAAAAAAAAAAAAAAAAAAAAAAAAAAAGATGGCAAGAACATGCTTCCTATGATCTTTTGGTTTTTGGAATCTTTTGAATATTCTAGATCTAATTTAGTTGTTGAAATTGAATTAAGCCATGCATTCCAAGAGGGTATATTCTTATTTTTAGCCACTTTATTATGGTATCTAAGCGTTGCATGTTAAATTGGAATATATATATATATATATATATATATATATATATATATATCTAATAATTTTATATTAATTATTCTTTAGCATATCATTTTAAATAAAAATTATTGAAATTTAAAATTTATAAATTCATATTTGGTTATCAAAATTTTAATATCTTATAAAAATTTAAATTTAAATTATTATATAAGATTTTAAAAACAATTTTGTGATATTTTCTAACGCTTAACAAATACAAGTAACATCAAGAGTTAACGTGCACTTGAGATCTTGGCCTAGCGGTGGTATGGGTTTGTTTTCTTCCTCTGCACTTGGGTTCGAACCTCACTGTGCACTCCTGTCACCCCCGCGGTGCCTTACATGCTCACTGGGTTTGCAGGATGTTTAGTGGGCCGTGAAATTAGTCATGGTATACGCAAACTGACCCGAACACCCATATAAATAAAAAATAAATAAAAACAACGTACTCTCAGTGTTTCTAACAGGCCTCTTATTAAATCCAAAGTCAAATCAGCAAGGAAGTTCACATCTGTACATAAAATTTTGAAAAGTGTAAAATTCAGTGAGTCGATATGGTTGGACTCACACAACATGACACTTTGTGAATGGCGAATTGTTGAAGAAACAACATTGATAGTTCAAGAACAAAAAGTTTATAATTCGTAACAAATAATTAAGGAAAAAAAAAAAACAAGAAGAAGAAGGTTTGTAATTCGGACCCTAAGGGCGCCAATCTAGGGTAACAAATCATTCGCTAGAATTTTTTCTTTTTTAAAAGGATGATAAATTATACAAAAAAAAAAAAGTATAGATTAAGGTGAAAAACTCTTTATCACATTTGGACCAGCTTTAGTTGCACTCCCTAAGAAACATGCTATGTTTGGTTGCTAAGGAAACGCATTCTTTGTGTGTGATGATGAATTATTGGGATATATAATTAGAAAAAAGTTTTATCTCCTTACTCTTTATAGGTTTTAAATATATGTATCGTATACTTCAAATACTTGTTTGTTTTTGTGTTTTAAAAGTGTTTCTAAAAAAATTTAAATTTTATTTTATTTTAAAGTAATAATTTTTTAAAAAATATTTTAAAGTATAGTGGTGATTGCTTTTTATTTTATTTTTAATTAAAGTTGCTTTATTTTGTTCACTTTGGACTAGTATAGAATTAGCTGTTGTATGCTTGCATAAAGCCGTGATTAACACATGGAAGTCTAAAATCTCGTGCTCGTCCGAAGCATTGTATATTGGAAGAAGCTTTCTTTTGGGCACAAAGCAACAATGTTGAGCGGTGGTAATTCTCCCTAAAACCCTACACGAAATAAAGTCATTTGGAGGCCATCAATGTACAACACGTCATACTCATATGGAGTCCAAATATATCCTATCCAATTAATGGTTTAATGATATTATTAATTAGAAATTAATTTGTGTAATACTAATTTTTGTGATTTGGGCAATATTAGGGACCTGTCATTTGGTTCTGTTAGGCCTGGTCTTATTTGTTTTTATATTTTTAAAGTGTTTTTAAAAAAATTTAAATTTTATTTTATATTTTTTTATTTTAAATTAATATTTTTTTGGCGTTTTCAGATCATGTTGATGTGCTGATGTCAAAAATAATTTTTAAAAAATAAAAAAAAATTATTTTGATGCATTTTCGAGTAAAAAGCACTTTAAAAAACAATTACAACCAAACTCCCAAACATGTTAGATCCTTTCTTGATGGTCAAGTCAGTTTTTCATTAATTTTAATGAAGTGGGGGACAGATGTCTAACTTCTATTGATTTCAAAAAAAATTAAAAAAAATCAAGAAGAAGAAAAATTGAAAAAACAAAGAAAACTTTTAATTACAAGTTTTACAAATCTTGTTTATTTACATAAAAAAAAGTTCCTTTGATCAAAGTAAAAGGTTGATATTAGTATAAATAAAAATAAAAGAACCAAACTAGTATAAAATCAAGATTAGAAAAATGAATGCAAGCTTTTGATTATTCTTTTTATATATTTTTTAATTTTCTTATTCACACTAGTAAATTCATAAAGTTTTTTTTTTTTAATACAAGACCAAAGTAAGGGAATGTTTTTAAAATGAAGTAAAAATATTTTAATATTGGTTAACTCATAAATGGATCCAAACATACTCCTATCATCAAATAAAATATATTAAAATTTTTTGATCACGTCCTTGTAAAGAAAATTAACCAAACGTTTTCTTCTTAGAAAATTAAACAACATTATTTTTAGAATTTAATATTCTTTTGGATATATATATATATATTAAAAATACTGTCTTTTAAATACATAAAAATCCCTAAATCCATCAAAAATTACTTTTATGTGTTAGGATTCTTACATCAAGCTACAATATTCTTTTACTATGAAGAATAGATTTAATAATATATATGAATATATACTTGATTAAGTTTATTATTCAACCATTAAAAAACTATATTCCTAAATTAACACCTAAAATTTTATAACATCATCGTACAGATTAATTAAAATTTAACTAAAACTATGCGTTTATCTAATCCATCTCACCGCTAACTCGACCCTCAAATGTGTCACTAGTGATTTCGATTATATATATAGTTTGTGGGCAACCTACATCCAATATTTCATCCACCATCGGAGGAGACTTTTTTTTTTTTACACGACTTCTTTTCCTTTTGCCTTGCAATAATCATTCCACGTACAAATAATTTGTTGCATATTAAAGAAAAAAGTTAGTGTATTTTGAGCCACATGGAATGATTTATTTATATATTAATTTTTCCATGATCCCTATCATTTCTTTCTTTCTTTCTTTCTTTTGCTGCGGGTGTCTTGCTAAGAAAATGTGCTTTAATTTTCTGCTTTCTGCTCTTTTGTTTTCTCCTTTCTGTTTCTCTTGCTTCTCATCTCGAAAAGCATCGTATAACACAGCTGCATTACCATATATATATATATATATATATATATATATATATATATATATATATATATATATATATATTTCTTAGGCACAAAAGACTAATGCATGCTCCACCACTCTATAAATAAGTTCAGAAAGGGGCTCCATTTTATAACATGTAGCATAATAATTAGATTAGTGCTTTCAAACAAAAACAGTGGTTAGGTTTCAAATAGCTAGGGACGAGGAAGGTGTCCCAACGCCAGATAGGATTTGTGGATTAGAGCAAGCTTGTTCCTATCCATGTGGAGAGGATGAGGGATATCTTTAGACATTGATTTACCTCCATTTAAGAATGTTTTGCAAATGGGAAACAATGATGCAAGCTCTAGCTTGGGATTGATTTATCTTTGCAAGTTATCCTATATATATACACAAATTTATGCAATTAATTAAACACCGTTATTCAAGGTGATTAAGGAGGATTTGTCCCCTCACTTAACCTTTCAAGTTCAAATCAATTCGGGGTTAATTAATCGAATTATTCTAAATTAATATATCAAACTAGCGTGAGGGTTAATCTTTATTTTTCATGAATTGATGTGAAATTCAGAAATCCTAGTGGTCGAGGAAGAAATATATATCCACACTTCAACTTTTATACTGACTTCAAACATTCCACATCTTGGTTCAAAATCAGCTATATGATGCTGCATCGTGATGAACGAGCAAAGAAATAACAAAGTGAGAAGAAAAATTCGACGGCAAAGATACTATCACTGTACGTTAAAGGACTCGAAGGCGTACCGAACAATCCAGCTCAAAATCACTCTATTTTTTATTTTATTTTTATTAATCTATCGCATCTTTAAAATATAGAAAAAAAAAAGGAACTAAAATCCAAGTGTACTTGATCCCGCGTATCTGTGTTTAACGTGGTACATATGTGGAAAGTGTAGCTTTACCATGTATGCTACTAAATTAAGGTTTAGTATTACCCCACAAATAAATTAATGATTAGCCATGCTTGAAAATGAGGGCTCTTTACGCACTGCAAAATAAAATCGCAAGGTTCAACTTGGAGGGACTATATTTCCAAATATTTTGAGGGTCTCGACTATACACTCTTGTACTAAATAAAATCATAAAAATAATTTATTTAATATCAAAAAAATATCTTCCCAAAATTAATTGCAAAATGATCTCAAAAGTTGAAAAATAATTAGAATTAAACCAAGGCATGTTTTTTCAAAACATGAAATTAAAAAAAATAAAAATAAAAGCTTTGAAAAATAGGTTAGGACGTTTTTTTCAAACATGCTATTAGCTTAAAAAACACAGACTTAAAATTTATTTTAAAAGTATATTTACCAAAAACATCTTAAAAATCTATAAATATATATTTTTTCTTTAATAAATTTTAGTCTTGTGAAATATAGCCTTAAGCCTTTAAAAATTCAGCCCAACAACATAGACCGGCTTCATGATCAAAATCAAAACCCAAAAACACAACCCGTATTATTTGCAAATATGGTAATGGCAAAAAAAGAAGAAGAAGTAATCTTTTACGCAAGACATTCTTATACGTAAGTCCAAACCCAAGTAATTCATCTTTATATTGTAGCCTAGCCTCTTGCCAAGATAATTAATCATACTCAAACATAAGTTATCAGCCCATCAAGCAAAACTTAGTTCGTGTCTACAAACGTAAACCACAACAATGACGAGGAGATTTGCACACAGATCTCAACCAAAACTTATTGCCCCTTCAACTTTTCAAACCCAGTATTCATGCCAAACCCAGAAGCATGCAGTTTCAAGCAAAACAAAGATTAAGACATATATATTCATGTTTTTTTTTCTTTTCAGTTTCATAACTAACAGATATTAGAAGAAGCAAAAAAACCAATGAAAACGGTAAGTAAGCATATAAATCAAAAAGATCCAAAGATTTGCAACCAAGTTTTGAAACAGATTCTAACCCCTTCAACATTTACCAAAACAAAATCTATCATTAATCCATTTTCAACAGAGGATATACAAGCATAAATTCATACATAGTGCACAAGAGAAAACAAAGCAATATTATTGCAAACAGATCCATAACCATATATACATATCGAAGACATGTCATGGAAAAAAAACAAAGTTGCATATCACTGCCAGTATCCTTTTTTCATCTTTAATAGGACCTAGAGATAGATTCACAAAACAATCATTAGTGAAGATAAACAATGGAAGTGTTCACGCATAAACAACTGATTATTATGGATATTCAAGACAAAATAATGGCATGCCATTATGGGCTATGTAAAAGAAGAGGTTCATGAGATTTACAACTTAATTAGCAGCAAGGAGAAGGTGTTCCAAAACCTCAATAATAAGGATGGTATCTTGAAAACAAATTATGCAAGTCCACAACCAAGCAAAGTTCTTGAGATGTTTGGGTGCTACGAAGCGGCTCCAAATTAATGTGTAAACGTAATGCAAGTTCCGTGACACAGTGAAGACTTGGTGATTCTCGTACCAATTAAATTGACGAAGCTCTTTGGTTAGGGGCTCAATGTCAACTTCCATAAGAGCATTATGGTGGGTGTGAATGTTGATGGGATATATTCTGAAGGGATTTTTGGTGTTCTTAGATGCAGATATGATACCTTTCCAATTAAATACCTGAACTCCCTCTAGGTGCTAATCCAAATAGGATCTCCACATGAAAACCTATTCTCTCACAAATTCAAAGGAGACTCAGCTTTTGAAAGGGGGGGCTATTATCAATGGCGGGGAGAGCAATTCTGATCAAAAGTGTAATATCTGCCATACCTCTTTATTACATGTCCATCTTTTGCATCCCAAAGGCAGTGGCTCGTAACATCACAACTATGCAGTCTTGGTTTTTATAGGGTGGGAGCATTGATAATAGGAAATTTTACAGATTAGCTTGGGACACAGTGGTGAAAGAAAAAGACAGGGGAGGTCTTGGTGTTAGGACTATATTGGCAAAAACTAAAGCTCTCCTCTTCAAGTGGATTTGGAAATTGAGAAGCAACGACAAAGCTAGTTGGGCAGACTTCATTAAGGAAAAATACAAACCAAAGTTCATCAATGGGGTGCCCCAATTCAAGAAAAAACTCTCAGGGATTTGGCGAGGTATCTGTTCTACCATTACTAGTAAGGATCATGATAGTACTTTTATCCGTGATGGCTGTAAACTTAAAATGGGTAATGGTAACCACGTAAACTTTTGGTCAGATACTTGGTTGACTGACTTCTGTTTAGCTAACTCTTATCCTGCTCTCTTTCGCCCGTCTTCCTCCAAAGCAGGGATTGTTAGCCAGTACTGGATAGAGGATACTTGGTATTGGAATCTAAAATGGATAAGATCCCTTCAAACTAGAGAGAATCTGATGTTTCAAAGGTTAATGTCTGATCTTAATCTTGCAGTTATTCATTGATCGAAAGAAGACATGCTGGTTTGGGAATGGGGGAAGGAAAGTGGCTATACTGTAAACTCTTGTATGCTTACCCTTGAAAGGATCAGGTTTGCTGGAACTAAAACTTGTGTTACAGATGCTTGGAAATCTATTTGCCATCCAAAAACATAAATGACTTTATGGTTGGCCTTAAATGAAGGCCTTTGCACAAAAGCCTTCCTAGTTAAGAGACATATCCCGAGCCCTTAAGATGATTGTTGCCCTTTCTATGAGCACCATTCTAAAACTATCTCCCACATCTTTATGCATTGCCTAGTGGTCTGGAAACTATGGACTAAAATTATAGCTTGGAGAGGTCTGAGTTGGGTAATGCCATATGCCTTTGACAACCTTCAATGTCAATGGCTAGGTCTTCAGCATGAAAATCATTGTAAGTTTGAAAGATCTGTTTGAGGGGGCTTTATGTTTAACATTGTTTGGACTATATGGAATACATGGAACAATTTGATATTTGAGGAAAAACAGCCTATTTAGGAAGATATACTATGGCATTTGTTCTACTTTGCTGCAGGTTGGATCAGAAATCTAAATTTTTCATTTTGGTATACAGGTGTCGATCTATATAAGAATCACGAATGTATTTCAGTTTGGTCCGTTTAAGTTTTGATTTTGTTTGGTTTTTTGTGTTGTTGCTCCATTAACAGGGCTGTTTGTTTCGTTGTTTTCTTCCTTGTAGTTAGACTAAGGCCTAGGCTAAAACCTATGTAGCTAAAGCTCTGCTCTCTCTGTTCATGTTTTCTCTTTATATTATATATATTCTCAATTTCACCAAAAAAAATGCTCATTGGTTTAGGAGAGTTGATGCTTTGAAAATTATGGTTTTGAAGAATATGATACTAGTTGAGAGTGCATGGTGAGGAAAATCTACAATGATGAGGATGGAATGGTGAACAGAGTTAAGGTTGATGCTTGGTTAGTATTGTTGGTTCCAGTGGTGCTGAAGGATGAGTTAGTGGTTGGTCTAGGTGTTTCTTGGCCAGGGTTTGCAAAAAATGAATGAAAGGCAGTGTGAGGGTGTAGATCTTTTTAGGTTCAATGTTTTTTCTCTCTCCTATTTTTTTTGTTGCGGGGACTCTTATTTATAGGAGGTGAGAGAGACGAATTAGATCTCCATCTTATTTAGTCCTCACCCTTTAATGTAATTGTGTTACAAAAATTATTTTTAGATTTTGAAATTATAACTTTTTTGGATTTTTGAATATTTCAAAATAAAAATATTTTTTATATAAATTTTTTTAAAGGAACCAAAACTAGATTATAACACAACCCTTTGTTCAAATGAACCTTAACAATAAATTAATGTTGATGATGTTAAGGATGAAACAAGCAATGTCTTAACTTCCTAATTTAAGAAGCACATGATCGAGAAGTATTGTGTGGAAAGTAATTCTAAGATAAAAAGACTTTTGTTGCGATGTCACGGTCGCATAAATTAATTACCGTAGCTTAAAACACAACATACAAGATAGTATAGAGCAAGCAAAGGGTCGATCCCACAAGGAAGATTTAATTCAAATTTTTATGCTATACGTTATGCAATTGGGGGGTTTTGATTTGTGATGATCTAAACTATGGAAGAAATTAAATTAGCAAACAAAATCAATTGAAACTGAAATTTATCAAGAAAACAAACCTTGGTAGCAGGCATACATCCACCAACAAAAATTAGAACCGATCCTTGAAACGAAACTTCAATTTATATTCTGAATTTTTATCTTTTCTTAACATTGGTTAATTAACGGATCTGCCGTATAACTAACCCTAACCAACAAACAATCACAATGTCCGCATTAATGATTTAGTTCAATGGCAGCCCTAAGAACTAGATAAATTGATTGATCTCTTGACAACAAAGCTGTCTGCAGCTTGTGTTTCCTTTGTTTGAGTGTTCTCCCTAAGTTTAATAATGTAGTTCCGCCATAATTATCAAGCTTAGTTGCTTCACAAGTTCATATATCACAACTCTGGTTTTGATAACAAACTTAGCAATTGATTGTTCACAATAATAACTTAGAGTCTGTTTTAGCAATTATCAACAACAATCATAGAAAATATACATAGGAAAACAATCATACTTATTCATAATATAAACTGAAAATAAAAGAAAGAATAAATCTCACGGTTCATGAAATCCAAAGGTTTGTTGTGTCCTTGCAACCAATAAAACAAGCTTAGCCTTGCATATCTATGGAACAACTACTCTTAAAGATAGAAGAAAGCATTTTTTTTTTAGTTTGTAGAGAAGAGAGTTTGTGTTTCTTCACTTCTGGCTGCTACCTCCTTTATGCCCTCTTTCCCTTATCTCTTTCTTTTTATATGCTAAGAAACCCTAGTTTTTATTTTACAAAATAGTCCTTCCTTAAGTTGACAGTTTACATTTAAGTACTTCAATAACTATTTTCCTAAAAATGAGAAATAGCTTTGCATTAAATCTTCAAGCTTTGACTTAGAGGAGCTAAATTGCTGAAATAAAAACTTGGACGTTAGTTTAGATGCTTCGAAACATAATTTGAACATGTTCCTTCACGAAACCTGTTTGCTGGCAGAATTCAGCTGTCATCTTTGGAAAATCATATCTCCCTCATATGACATTATTTTTGCTAAAATTTTAAGGTTTATAGTACTGTTAGTCAGGAATCCAAAAAAATTGAGTTTGCATCAATTGAACTTCTGTAGCTTCAGATATTCAAGTCGAAATGGCCGAAAGTCAACACTGGCAGATTACAAGATTTGACTTTGAAAGCTGCGATTTCCAAGATCTTCCTTATTTTATTTTCTTTCCTTATATATCCAGAAAGGTATGGATGTTAGCTTTTTAGTGCCACTAGAATCACTTCATTTCGACCTCTAAAACTCACGCTCTACACAAAACATCGACTGAACGTCAAATCTGCCAGTTACCTCCAATTTACTCCTTTTTGCATCTTTCATCCAAAAGTACCTTCAAAACATAAAGCAAAGAATTTCAAGGTATTTTATAGATATAACATAGGCAAAACATTAGTTAAATGTGGGTGGAATTATCGAATAATATGGTTGCATCAAATACCCCCACACTTAGCTATTGCTCGTCCTCAAGAAAGGATAACTAAAATCAAATAGAAAATAACTATGATAAGGCTCTTAATCCCCCACAAAATATCCAAGAATTTATGCATTATAAACAAGAATACAATCAAGAAGGATAAAGAGTATAAATTCTCAAGAATTTATTTATATGCAAACTTCAAAACTCAATTAATCGTCAGGATTTAAATGAAATCTATGTCATGCCAAAGTGATAGGTCCTCTCATTGATATACACTCCAACACTCACGTGTTTAAGGCTTATGTGTTTAAATCTCTCAAATTCAATAAATGAATATGTTCTACCATAAGCTTGCTCTTCAATCTCATCTCCATTACTAACATATTACAAACAATGCATGAATCAAAAGGTCTTATTTTCTGGTTGTAATGGGGCTAAGGTTAAGGTGAGGTAAAAGAGAGTAAAAGAAAAGGTTCAAACCAAAGAAAGTAGAGCATTTTGAAAAATGATATTTCAAATAAGATATTCCATCAAAGCACATAAATTTTCCATCTTTAATCACTAATGCTTAACTTCTTTTGATTTCAAGCATTTTCAACGTAAAATCTTAAGAACATAAAGGAACACTTTTTTTTTCTTTTTCTTTTTTACCTTTGGCAACTTTGCCCATCTTTTTATCAAGCATCACTTTTTCTTTCTTTTCACGTAATATCCAACCATAATTCCATGAAATATCATAAGTATATGCTCTACTAATCCTTGGCCAGGGGAAAAGGAAAACATATATAAAGTTAAGGCTTATACATGGATTAAGCAAAGAAAAGATAAACAAACTCAAAAGGGGTTTACTAAGGATAATTTGCTTTTGGTTGGCTTTTTGGCTCAAGTGGTTAAAATTTCTAATGCCTTTATCATCTTTATGTATATATGTAATGCAAATGTAATCTCAACAAGATATGAAGCAAGTTCTAGAGATACATATCATTAAAAGAATGCACAATCAAAGAATATAATGTTAAAGGCTCAAAAGCTTGCATTGGTATAACACTATAAGCTTGCATTGGTATAATACTATAAAGTCAACATGGCATATTCTCAAAGTCAATCCCTAAACCAATTAAAAATTAAAACTTGCATGCACACTCATTCATTTGATTTATATCTTCATTTATCTCAACTAATTCTCATACATAATACTCATATTCTCAAAAACTAATGGGAGTTCAAAAGATCAAACACCTTAGCATATATCAGACAATTAAACAATGTAGCTTACCTTAGGTAGGGCATAATTGGGATGTTAATACCTTCCCTTTACGCAACTAGTCCCCGTGCCCGATCTTTGAGACCAGTTAGAGTTTCTAGTGATCAAAATACTAGGTGGCGACTCTCATTCCCTCATTCCACTGATAAAAAAAAAAGAATTCCTTGTTTATCCCCTACTTTCCCGATCTTTCCAGGATAACAAAACCTGAGAGTGGAGGATCGTCATTGACGCCGCACAGGCACATGCGACAATGGGTATCACAATAAGTTTGCGATTATCTATTATGATTTTGCCAATATTTCAAATAAAAAACCTTTTTTTTCTTGGGTTTTATAATAGTTAGCTTTTAATATGATAAGATAAGAATCTTCTTACCAACAAGGACTTTTCTTAAATTTGAGACATACTTTTCTAGGCTTTTTAGAATGGCTAGGTTTTAACCTGATGAGATAATGATCTCCTTAGTAAGGAGGATTTTTTTTTTCTAAACCTTAGATTGACTAACGAATAGAAAAACAATTTAGAGCAAACAACAAAACAACTTATTATGTCTTCCTCTTGTACAACTAGTCCTTTTACCCAGACTCCCGTAGACCATTAGGTTTCCTATTGACCATAATACTAGGTGGCGACTGACACGATCAAAGAGTTGATGTCTTATCCCAAGTGCAGGAGTGTCAAAATAATAAATAACCCGGCAAGACCGGGGTCGAACCATAGGGAGGCGAACTATATAAATTATAAATAATAATAATAATAATAATAATAATAATAAGAAGAACAACAACATCAACAACAACAATGATGGTGATGGTGGTGATGGTAAGTTAAAGAGGACTTTGAGATGTAAGATAAATGTGAAGATTAAACAATGATAAAAACAAATGTCAAAGTTAAAGGATCTACTAATAGTATTAGAGATAAGTAAAGTATAAAATCTTTATAAATTATCAACATGATCATATTAATCATCTTATTTACGTAACACCATACTTATAAATTTTATCAGGAATTAATGATGTTAACTTATGTTGACAACAAATCAAGTTCCTCTCATAATAACAATGTCGGCCGAAGACTATGAAGGATCAAGTATTTGATATACCAAATGTTATACAACACAAATATAGATTAACCATTTAATAAGCAAGGTATTAAGAATTAATAAGATAAAAAAGATAAGACATGTTAATAGCAAACTTTCTTGGATATAAACATTAAAGTCCATGTTGAGTTTATATTATACTTATCCTAACACCATTAGTGAAACCTTTTCACCTTGACATAATTAATTTAGCTAGACATTATGAAGAAGAAAAATATAAATAAACAATATAAGAACATAAACATGATATAAGTTAACTAAGTAAAGGAAAGGAAATGAAAAGCATGAACAAGAGATTAATGAAAGCAAAACTTAAGCATTACAAAAATATAAAGAGAGAGCAAGAACATGATCTTGATATGAAGAACCAAGATTACTAAATGAATGGCAAATGCCTCCTTTTATAGGCTAAAATTTGGAACTATTCATTTGGTAATTGATTATTGATATAATGGCCAACTATTGATTTAGTGGACTTGGTGGACAGCAGCACTCAAGCATTTTGGCTGGATGAAATGACATTGCTGCAATCAGAATTTAGCAAAGTGTCTCTCATGAAAGTTGTTGGAAATCATCTTATCTTTCCACCCATAAAATTTCAGAATATTTGGATCACTAGAGCTTGAGATATGGCTAAACTACTAAGTAGTGTTGTTGGTGGACGTGGTGGATAGCCCTCAAGCTCTTGTCTGGAATGAAATGTCATTGTTACCATAAGAATTTGAGTAGGTCTTCTTCATGAAAGTTGTTGGAAAATGTCTTTTCCTTCCACCCACAAACTTTCACGTCATTAGTGCTTTCTAGAACTCCAGATATGGGTAAAATTCTGAGCAGTGTTTGGGCTAGATTGTAGGACAGATTCTGACTTCTTTTTTGTGGCCAAACTTTGAATTTGAAAATTGCATATTTGGGTCTTCTACTATTCATGAACATTGTAGGCCTATTTCTTATCTTTCTATCTATATAAATCAAACTAAAATCCAAGATCTATAGCTCCAGATATGACCCTAATAACTTAACAGTGTTCCAATTGAATTGAATCGGTATCTCCTTTCTAAGCTTCGCCTTTTCTTTGTCCTTTCACTTTCAATAGTTAATCACATCAATCAATCCTTTGAATTGTGAGATATGCCTGTATTTAAAATGAGCATTTACCATAAATTAAAGCTATCTTATATTATCAGACTTGTTATTATAAAACATGCTCTAGTTAAGGAGTTATTGATACTTCAAATGCAAAATGATGATATAAAACCTTGATAAAAATGCACTTTTAAGTACTAATCAGTGACTCCCTTTCCTCTTGTTTTATTGATAAGGACATGAACTCCTTGTCCTTTCCAGCCATATTATTGTTTTTTGTTCTTTTTTGCTTATTTTATTTTCTAAATTCATCATTTAAAATTGTTTTTTTAATAGGTTTTGTGATTTTATCATTTTCTTTTCTATTGGTGATGCGAACCTCATGGATCACATGATCATGTAACCCATAATCAATATTGAGATCTGATCCCGGAAAGTCAAAATAGATTTGATAGGAGTGTGACACAATGGAAACCTGCCTCAAGGCACCAACACTATTGAAATGAAGTAGAACGACATCACGAAGCCAGTTAATATTCGCTAAATCAGATTCAGTTCATTCAAGAATTGAAGAATGCAAGAATTACTTACATGTTAAAACTGAAAAATTTAGAAGTAATATTTATCAATAGCTGCCGAAATTTAGGTTACATGAGTTTAAATAGTTCTTGAAAAATTAACTCTAATGAATTTACCCTAGTGGAATGATTTAGCCCACTTACGAAACTAGCCCAAAAACTTTAAATTAAAAAAACTCATAACCTAATCCAAACAAGCCTTAAATCGTAGCTGAAAACAAAGTATTAATTAAGCCTAAACAAGCCTTAGGTTGTACCTAACAAAATAAAATAAAGCCCATAATATTAAATCCATGTTCTGCCATGAGAATAAGAGAAGGAAATAAAATATTATAGAGTTAATTCAAGGCTTATTTATAGCCTTCCATGCAGCCCATTAATCATAGAAACAAAAGGAAAAGGTAGCCACCTATGTTGTTTCCAAGTTGTAGTAGGATTCTTTGTTTCCTTCGTTGTCTTCACCTTATGGCCCAAATAAAGTTGGATTGGACCCCTCTTACACATGGATAAGATGTACTAGGGCCTCCTCTTGATACTTCAATGGGCCTTTCGAATCTGACTTGATCGAAACCTTCAAAACCAATGCATGTAATGCCTTTTTCAATGCCTTTGTCTTGGACCGAGTCATTGAACCATTTGGAACATGTAATGGGTCCTTGCTAGTATTTTTAGGCTGGTCCACCTCATCCCCTCTCTCTTTGAAAGGATTTGACCTCAAATCAAAACTTGTATCAAACAAAGTAAGATCAACAACATTAAAGATAACACTAACATCTTACTTACTTGAAAGATCAATTTTGTATGCGTTGTTATTAATCCTCTCTAAAACCTGAAATGGACCATCACCACGTGGCTGTAATTTTGATTTCCTCTGGTTAGAAAATCGTTTCTTATACATGTGCACCCAAACCCAGTCACCGGGTTGGAAAACAACTTGTTTACACCCTTTATTTGGTTTAGAAGCGTGCAATTTGTTTTTTTTCTTTATTTGCAGTTGAACTCCCTCATGAAGTTGTCACACCATCTTTGTCTTCTTTTTACCATCTAAACTTACCCCTTTTTCAAAAGGTAAAGGAATTAAGTCCATAGGATTTAGTGGATTAAACCCATAAACAATTTCAAAAGGAGAAAAGTCAGTGGTCAAATGCACAGTTCTATTATAAGCAAACTTAACAAAAGGCAAACATTTTTCCCAACTTTTCAGATTCTTTTAAATAACAACAAGCAAAAGTTGGGATAAAATTCTATTTACTACCTCAGTTTGTCCTGTTTGAGGATGACAAGTTATCGAAAATAAGAGTTTAGTTCCTAACTTTCCCCACAAAGTCTTCCGAAAATAGCTAAGGAACTTAACATCACGATCTGACACTATACTGCTAGGAATGCCATGCAAACATACAATCTCCTTAAAGAATAAGTCTATGATATAAGATGTATCATCTGTTTTATGGCATGCAATGAAATGTGTCCATTTTAGAAAACCTATCAACCACAACAAAAATAGAGTCTCTACCTTTCTTTGACTTAGGTAAACCTAAAACAAAGTCCATAAAGATATCTACCTAAGGTTTAGTAGGCACATGAAATGGTGTATATATAGTTTATGCGGTTGTACTATAGATTTTGCCTTTGTATAAGCAATGCACTATTCATAGATTCGTTGCACATCCTTTTTCAACTTTGGCTAATAGAAATGCTAATACAATACATCCAAGGTTTTCACAACCCCAAAGTGAATAATTAAACCACCTCTATGTGCTTCACAAACAAGCAATTCTTGCAAAGAACTAGCAGGAACACAATTTATTCTTTTTTAACAAGTAACCATCCATCAAATAAAACTTACCAAAAGCCGAATGTCTACATGCATTATAAATCTCGGCAAAGTTAGGATCACTATCATATAATTCCTTTATATATTTAAAGCCTAGCAATCTAGTATTCATGGTGTTTAGAATAATATACCTGCGCGAAAGTGCATCATCAGCTACTATGTTCTCTTTGCCTTGCTTATACTTGATTACATAAGGAAAAGTTTTTATGAATTCAACCCATTTAGCACATCTTTATTTAACTTACCTTGTCCTTTAAGATGTTTCAAGGACTCGTGATTTGAATAGATTACGAACTCTTGTGGCCACAAGTAATGCTGTCATGTCTCAAGTGCTCTTACCAGCGCATAGAGTTCTTTGTTGTAAGTGGGATAGTTCAGCGTAATCCACTTAACTTCTCACTAAAATACGCAATAGGTCGATCTTGCATCAAAACAACACCTATTTCTATTCCAGATGCATCACATTATATTTCAAATGCTTTTGTAAAGTCAGGTAAAGCCAAAACAGGTGGAGAGCATAATTTCTCTTTCAAAAGAATAAAAGCCGACTCTTGTTCCTCCCCTTATTTAAACCCAATCGACTTTTTAACAACTTCATTCAAGGGTGCAGTTATTGTACTGAAATCTTTCACAAAACGCCTATAAAAACTAGTTAACCGATGAAAACTCTTTACATCATCTATCAATTTGGGTGCAAGCTAATCCCAGATGGCCTTAACTTTCTCCTCATCCATCTCGATACCCTATGTAGTTACAACATAACCAAGAAACACAATTTTCTCCATGCAAAAGGTATACTTTTTAAAATTAGCATACAATTTCTCACCATGCAACACATTAAGTACATTACGCAAATGATCAAGATGCTAAGTTAAGCTCTTGCTATAGATTAGAATGTCATCAAAATACACAACCACAAACTTACCTATGAATGCACGCAACACATGATTCATTAAACGCATAAATGTACTTGGTTCATTTGTAAGTCCAAACGATATTACTAATCATTCATTCAAACCATGCTTCGTCTTAAATATTATTTTCACTCACCACCTTCTTTCATCCTAATCTGATGATACCCACTTTTCAAGTCAATTTTGAGAAAATACAGGATCCATATAACTCATCTAATACCCCCTTTTCCATCAGCTCATCAACTTGCCTTTGAAGCTCCTTCATCTCCTTGGGATTGTTTCTATAGGTTGGCTGGTTAGGAATTAAAGCTCTGGGTACAAAATCAATTTGATGCTCTATCCCCCTCAATGGTGGTAATCCGTTAGGAATATCATTGGGGAACAAATCATCAAACTCCTGCAATAAAGAAATAGCAACACTAGGCACAATATAATCAAGATTGTTAGTATTAAAGTAAGCCTCTTTATACATAAATAAAATTAGTGGCTTGTTAGTTAAAAATACAGATCTAACCTCACCCTCTCTAGCATAAAAATTGGGTTGTTTATTTAGTCTTTCCACACAATTCTCATCACCCTTCCTGACTTTCTTCACTCCTCTTGTCTTACCTCCACTCTCGGCCAGATTTGGGTGTTTTTTAGTAGTGGTCGAGTGGTCTGATTTGTTTGGAGTGTTAGTCGAATATTTGTTTGTGTTTGGATGGGTGGCCAAATGGGTTGTAATGGTGTTTTGGGTTTTAGCTTAATCTGATGGTCTTCTCTCCCCTTGTTCCTCACTTTGATTTTCTCTCCTCATAGCCTCATGCTCACTTTTTAGCTATATTTAATTACCATACACCTATTTGGGTGTAAGAGGTACAAGAGTGATGGTTTTGCTATCTTTTACAATGGTATATCTATTTTTGACCCCATCATGAATTGTCTTCCTATCATATTGACATGGTCTTACCAACAACATATGACTTGCTTGCATTGGTACCACATCGTACAAAACTTCATCAACATACTTTCTAATAAAAAATGGAACAAAAACCTGTTTAGTCACTTTCACTTCACCACAATCATTCTGCCATTGCAACCTATATAGTTTAGCATGCTTAACAGTACATAAATTCAGTTTACTAAAAAGGGTGGTCCTACAAATATTAACACAACTTTCACTATGTATAATTAAACTACATACCTTGCTTTGTATATAACAACGCGTATGAAAGATATTCTCTCTTTATTGATTAGTTTCATCTTTCTTGACCTGAACCTGAAGTGCTCACCTTATAAGCCTCGGGATCATTTTTACCTTGAAAGTTAGGAATTTTCAGTTTTATAGAGTTCAAGTCCTCGTACACATTTTCATAATTCCCCATGCCACATAAATTCACATTCCTCCTAGCCCTATTTGGTCCAAACCTGATTCCTTGGCCAGCAGATGCAAAATCATAGTCATCTGCATCTGCATCTGTGTTTTCGTCAACAAACTCTTCAAAATTAAATCTGACATTCTATACGACCCTATGGACCGTATTTCCTCGGCGATCAGCCCCATTATTTTATTGCTTTATCGAGTTCACCTTATCTTTCAGATTCTTGTACGTTCTAAATAAGAGTTCAAGTTGTTGGCCTATGGCTTGCAATTGGAAAGCGACGTCAGTGTTTTGTATAATTGATTTGTTGTTTTCAAACATTCTTTGAATCTGCAAAATTTAGTTATTAGCATAAAATATATCCTTACACCTCTCGTGTTTCACACAAAAATCAAGGCTTTTCACTCTACTAAGCTCATTATGTCTTTTAACTGACAACTTGCTTTCTTTTGGTTCTTTAGGAATTGAAATCAACATATCAAAGTCAGTAGCCTTCGCAGCGCAATCCAATTATAATTTTTAGACTCAAGAATAAATAAGTATACTAAAAACAAAGCAAAACAAAACTACGATTACGATTTCACGAGTAGCAATGCAAATTCATACGAATTGTGGACGAAACGAAGAACAAAATAAAACAAAAGTGAATATTAGCGAAAACAATTACTTGACTTCTAAATAACCCAATTATAATAGAAATAAAAAGATTTGGACAAAAACTAACAATAAGGATCACGTTTTGGAACTTGATGCAAATTTGACCTATTACACAATTTTTATGTAACAAAATTGAAACCAAGACCAAACGATATTGGAATGACCTCAAATTCAATATTTAGTATTTTGATACTAAACAAACAACAAATCTCATTTTATAGGTCGTTCTCTTATGTCTCGGTACCCAAACCCCTTGTATGATTAATTTGCGATAAAATTGAACCTCGAATTCAAACCTCAAGCAAACAATACCAAAATAAGTCCAAATTTAATATATGGTGTGATCTCACCCCCTCTATACAGAATATGAAGTTTCAAGTGATTCTGAGGTGGTTTGCTTATAACCACTAAGAGTTGTGTTTATGCGGCATAATTGAACCTTGAATTACAACCTCAAGCAAAACGATATCAAAATAAGCCTAAACTTAATATATGGTGTGATCTCTCCCCCAGTAGACAGGATATGAAGTTTTAATTGATTTTTGAGGTGGTTTGCTTATGGTTCACTAAGAGTTGTGTTTATGTGGCAGAATTGAATCATCCTTCAAATTTCATCTAATCTCTCTCTCTCTTTTTATATGATACTGATATGATTAGAGACAGTAATAAGATGAAATATAACACCCTTTTTTTTTGCTTAGATGTCGTAGACACAAAGAACAAGAAGATGAACGACGCAAACACTAAAAAACTTAAAGGAACACTAAAAAAACAAAAATAACATAAGGATATGACCTTATCTCGGAGCTTAGCTCTGATACCAATTGTTGTGAATCTCATGATCACGTGGTCATGCAACTCACAATCAAGATCGAAATCTGATCATGGAAAGCCAAAATAGGTCTGATAGGAGTGTGACACAATGAAAACCTGCCCCAAGGTACCAACACTATTGGAATGAAGTTGAATGACACCACTAAGCTAGTTAATCTTCGATAAGTCAGATTCAGTTCGTTCAAGAATTAAAGAATGCAAGAATCACTTTCACACGTTAAAACTGAAAAATTCAAAAGTAATATTTATCAATGGCTGCTGAAATTTAGATTACATGAGTTTAAATAGCTCTTGAAAAATTAATCCTAATGGATCTACTCTAGTGGACTGATTTGGCCTGCTTACAAAACTGACTCAAAAACCTTAAACTAAAAAAAAAACCCATAACTTGATCCAAACAAGCCTTGGATCCTAGCTGAAAACAAAGTATTAATTTAGCCCAAACAAGCCTTAGGTTGTAGCTAACAAAATAAAATAAAGCCCATAATATTAAATCCATGTTCTGCCATGAGAAGAAGAGAAGGAAATAAAATATTATAGAATTGATTCAAGGCTTATTTATAGCCTTCCATGCAGCCATTAATCCTAGAAATAAAAGGAAAAGGTAGCCACCCATGTTGTTTCCAAGTTGTAGTAGAATTTTTTGTTTCTTTTATTGTCCTCACCTCATGGTCCAAATAAGGTTGGACTAGGCCCTTCTTGCATATGGATAAGATGTACTAGGGTCTTCTCTTGATACTCTAATAGGCCTTTCAAATTTGACTTGGTTGAAACCTTCAAAACCAATGCATTCAATGCCTCTTTCAATGCCTTTGTCTTGGACTGAGTCATTTGATTATTTGGAACATGTAGTGGGTCCTTGTTGTTGTTTCTAGGCTGGTCTACATTAATCAAGTTATCCCGATCTCATGATCTAGTTGCGGGTTTTATAGGTTAACCTAGATTGACTTGATTATTACTCGAGTTAGAGGTTTGTATGCTAACTTTGGTTGACTTAGGTCGAGTTTTTTTTTGTCATTTTTTACCTAATTTTGTCCTTTTGTGTTTAATTGGCTAAGAATTGAGCTACATTGTTTTATCCATTTTAGAAAAAGGTTTTTTTCCCTAAGTTATCGTGATCAATTTGTTTTTTGTCCATTTGTTGTTGCTGCTTATTTTTTTATCATCTAATTAAAATAAAACCAAACCAATATTGAAGGATACAATAAAAAAAAACTAATCTAAAAAAAAAAGTCAATTAAAAAATTTTGGGTCTAGATCGAAGAGATTTTAAAAATCAAATGACTAAACTAAAAGAAGAAGGGAAAATGACAAATAAAAATAAACAAAATATGAGACTGAACCGAAGAGATTTCCAAAATCGAGGGACTAAATTAAAAGAAAAGAAAAGGGTGTAAAGGATATGTCATGACATGAGAAAGGTCCGCCACCTTTAGGCGTCCTCTTTCCTATAAGGCGACATATGTGGCAGTATGAGGTTTGATGTGGCTCCAATGACCCATTCATCTTTCCTTTCTCTCTTTCCATGCCTCAATTTTTCTATTCTTTAATTATAGTCCCTTCACTCTCAATTTTTAGAAAAAATTAAGAATTCGAACAATACTCACAAAATCGATTACTAACTCGATGTTAGGATATTTTTTTTTGATATTGTGATAACCATATAAAAGGTAAATTAAAATAAATTATCAACTTTAAGTCCCAATAAACATATAATGTATGAAGTAAATTTTTTTAAAAATCAATATCCAGAACAAAAAAAGGGTAAAAAAACAAAAAAATAATAATTGCTAAACACTGCGGATTATTATTGTAATCCAAGTATTTATAGATGTGAAAAAATAATATTTTTTCCACATCATTTAGTTTATGTTTGACATTATATTAATTTTTACGGTTATAGTTTTTTTAAAAATATATATGTTGGTTAAAACTATTATAAAATTAATTTTTGCATGCAAAATAAATAAATAAAATATATTTTTATAAATAAAAAACAAATTATTAAAATTTAAAATATAATTATATATAAAAATAAATATAAAAATAAAAATTATTTGACCAACCAAAGAATTTTTTTTAAGTGCTTGGGTCAGAAGTAAAGCTATAGCAATAGTTTTTTCAAAAAAGAAAAAAAAAATCCAGCTATCAATTCCAAATTAACGTATAAAAATCTGCCACGTAATTAAATCACTTTTTAACATTCCAGTTAAACTAATAAAATTTTTCTCTTTCTGTTCACTGTCAACAGCTACGGATCCCTAATTGATAAAAGGAATCCCTAATTCCTCTTTCCTTCAATCGATTCGATTCTATTCGGTTACGCGATTCTGAATATTTCGATCAATTCTAGCAACTCACTCACGACGTCGTTTCGGTTCTTGATTGTGATTCTTATTCTTATTTTTATTTTAAATTGTGGATGAGAATTGGAATCAAAGAATGAAAAATGCCTGTGCTGCGTAGTCGAGTGCGCAGAGGCCGAGGAGGAGCAGCAGCAACACCGGAGCCAGAAAAGAAACAGCTGGAGCAGAAGAAGAATCCAGTCGAAGTGGCAGAACCGATTGCGAAGAGGACAAGGAGAAGGAGGGCAGCAGCGGAGGCGGGATTGGCAACGCCTAAAACTAACGATAAGGAACATAAAACTCGCAATGAGAGGGTAGGAGTGGGTGGTGCTGTTTCAGGGGCGGTGAAAGAAGAGGAGGAGAACAGGGATTTAGAGGTTGCTAGAGAGAAGAAGGGAGTGTTGGGAGAAAAGAAGCCGATGGACGTGTTAGTTAGTGGTGGCAAAAGTAATGATCAGCCGCTTGCTGGTGGCGGTGACGATGAGGGAACCGCTGCCCCTATACCCGACCAGGTTCTTTTTTTTTTCCCTGAAATTTAATTTTAAGCTAAATTTGCTAATTTGAAAGTTGCTTGATGGCGATCGCTATTGTCATTGTAATTAAAAATTTATTTTTTTCCTTAAGAATTTCGATTCTTGAAGTTGTGATCTAGTATATTTTCTTTCGTTATTATATTATTCTCTACTTCTGATTGAACAACCAGATAGTAATAGTTAATGCAGATAAAATTTTAAAAGATTCTGTCGATTGCGTATGAGACTGAGACCGCTATAGAAACTCTTTTCTTTTCTTTTTTTTTATCTGAAATGCTACTTGTTCAATCCTAAAATTCATAATTTTTTTTGCCAAATCTTGAAATCAGCTGTGCCAAGACAGAATATTTGTAGTTTGTGAGATATTTTTTTTAGGAGGGTTGCAGAATTTTTTAGTTTTGTTAAAGATTTCTTGAAGAACTATAAAAGTGTTGGAAAGATGTTTTTCCTAACAATAATTTTCTTTTTCATTTTGAAAAAGGGCTTTATCTTGTCTCAAGTACTGTTGTTTTTCGATGTCGTGGAATTGATATTTGGTAATTGTGTTTTATTTATTTTAATGAAATAAAAAAAAAGGATTATGAAAATAGATTAGTGGAGTGCAGAAGAAAGTGAAAACTACTTCGCAAAAGTAGGCACACTGCACCCTGTAGCCCTTTTCTGGGGACAATGCCTAAACTCTTAAACCCATGTCCATATACAGTACTGTTTTTCATAAATGGAATTCTCTGTTGGATTGATGGGGTGGTCGTTGCACTGTTGGATGGCAGATTATAAAAAAGTTTAGGATTCAAAACTGGAATATTTAGTATAATTTTCGAAGGTTTGAGAAGGAGAAAATTATTAAGTACTCCCGGTGTCGTGCATATCCCTCACTTAAAAATGGGACCTATCATGATAACTCCGTGGATTCCATTTTTTAGCAAGGAGCATTGTGCCAGGAGCACCAAGTAATCTCTCTTCGAGATCAATGAAAGAAAATTAGGGAAATATGTTGTAATCTGTTGGCCCCATTTGTGAGATAGAAAGCAACAATTGAATGTACCACTTGTCATATTGACTAGCTTGTTTAATTAGATGTAAGATTCAGATGTTTCTATATTTCTCGACTAGATACTACATGCACATAAAATTATAGTTTCCAAATATTTCTGTCTAATCTAAATAAAAGTTATGGTTGCCAACAGATGGACAAGAATATAATCACATTTAAACAATGAAATACCAATTAACTGTTAAAGAAAATCAATCAATCAACTAGCAAAGAAAATCAAGGGTTATTAGGAAACAAATTATTGGCAGAGTTTTTAGTGAAAGTTTATTAAGTTATTCATGTACTGTCATTAAAAGTTCCTCCTAATTGCTATTCTATAGTCAAGAGTTTGCATGAGTTAGAGAGCTAATATAACAACTTTGGTGCATAACTCTGCTGCAAGTAATTGTCAGTCCTGATTATGAAACTTCTTGTATTTTTCATCTGTCAGAAAGGAGTAAAGACCCTGTTTTTGTGGGATTATTTAAAAAACCCATGTTTGTCTTTAGTGAATGCAATTCTTTGTGAATGTTCATCATGTTTCTTCCTCTTGTAGAACTGATTCCTAGTTTGATTCTGCATTTCACTATGTCTACTAGGGCTTTAGAATAGGAAGAATGTTTTCTTTTTCTGACATTGATGGCAAGCATAATTTTCAGCTGTTATTGTTGACAGATTATTGTCTGTGTTGACCAAAAAATAATTCGTGTTTTTCCAGTCTCCATAGCAAGTCTCTAGGCCCCTGCTTGACTCTTTTTTGTCATTGCTAATGCACTCAGCTTGATTATCATTAAAAAAGATGAAATTTTAGTTCTTTTTAACACATTGCTATTACATTGTGCCTATTGTTTTTCATAGAAAATATAAGACTTGTTTCTAAATCACCTCATTATTTTTCTCCTTGTTTATTTGCTAAAAGTCAAAAGTTCTTTAGTTTGCTTCGAAGCACCTCGTTGCTACTTTGTCTACTCCATATGCAGTCTTTTTTATAAAAAATAAAAATTGAAGCTGCTGGAATCATGATCGGGTCACTAAAACTAATGCAGTAATTTAGGAGGCAATATGAAGAATTTACAGTGTTGTCTGTTCATGATGGCATTGATCAGTTATCTAAATTGGGAGTCTTCCTTGAAAATACTTTTGTAGAGCTTAAAAAGGTAATGTGTTTAGACATGTAGAGAAAGAAATGATATGACCATTTTGTGCAGGCAGCAGATGCTGAACTATGGCAGTATTTTTATCCGCTCTCCCCTTTACTTTTTTTTTTTTTTCTGAATCTCTTGTGGATGAATGTAATTTCTTGGCTATGGTGCTGCAGGTTCAGGTTGAGGATTCCCCTATGTACAAAGTAGAAAGAAAGTTGGGAAAGGGTGGCTTTGGTCAAGTGTATGTTGGTCGACGTGTGTCTGCTGTAAATACAAATGATAAAGCTGGTGCAGGAGCTGTAGAGGTATAGCTGTTGTGTTTTTATACACGTGTGATGATTGAGTGTGATCTGATCTTTGATCTCAATGTTTTATACTATCACCTCTGAACTTTGGATTTTAGGTGGCACTAAAATTCGAGCATAGAAGTAGTAAAGGATGTAATTACGGACCGCCGCATGAGTGGCAGGTTTATGAGTGAGTATTAGATTATATCTATCATGCTTTCTTATGACTGTTGCATATTAATAATACATATTCAAATCCCTTTCCTTTTCTTTTTTGGAGAAATACTTTTGAATCAATGACTTTTTGTCCCTTGCACAGCACTCTTGGTGGCAGTCATGGTGTACCACTAGTACACTATAAGGGTCAGCAAGGTGATTATTATGTCATGGTATGCTATCTTTGCTTTTGTTTCTGGCTTGAGATTGGTGGATTCCTTTAGCTGTATTTTCATCTTGTTTTGGAATTGTTTTTAACAGCAAACCCTTGTACTTGTAGGTTATGGATATGTTGGGTCCAAGCCTGTGGGATGTTTGGAATAACAATATTAACTCAAACTTGTGAGTTCAATTGCTCAATTGTTTTGTTGTCTATTAGTTTATCTTTTGTGCATAAGTTTGCTAAATTAAGTCCTGGTCTTATTGGCAGAATGTCCACTGAAATGGTTGCATGTATTGCCATTGAAGCTATATCCATATTGGAAAAGATGCACCTTAGAGGGTAAAAGTTCTTTGCATATGTTATACTGCTCTCTAATTTTAGTCTTAATAAGATGAATTGGATTGGTTTGGTCTGGCATGTGGATTGGATGATATACACTTCTATTTGTGGAACTGTTAATTGGCTATTTATGTTGTGTGATTAATCTTGTGAATTTTTAATGTCATATTTAAATGAAAAATATGTGATTCTCAGACTACATTACACAAACTTTTGCAGTTATGTCCATGGAGATGTAAAGCCTGAGAATTTTCTGCTTGGCACTCCGGGAACTCCTGATGAGAAAAAATTATTTCTTGTTGATCTTGGAATGGGTAATAGAAAAATGTCAATTCTCATCTCTTAAATTAACTTTAAACTGTTGATTTTTGGGTATTCTGACTGTCTCCATTGAACCACAATTTTCTGAATTGTTCTGGCCATTCAGCTACAAGATGGCAAGATAGTTCAACTGGTTTGCATGTTGAGTATGACCAAAAGCCAGATGTTTTCAGGTTTGACTTTTGATTGTATCATTTTTTATATTAAGAAATTAATTGAAATAATTTTTACTGTCTATAGATTTGTTTTAATTAAATTTTTTTGATTGTTGGCTTTGTGATAATTTTGTTCGGGCAGGGGAACAGTGCGTTATGCTAGTGTGCATGCTCATTTAGGGAGAACTGGTAGCAGGAGGGATGATTTGGAATCTCTTGCTTACACACTTATTTTTCTTCTCCGTGGTCGTTTACCTTGGCAAGGGTACCAGGTAGGTCCTTTTTTTTTAGTTTGGGGAACATGTTTGTCACTTCTGCTTCACTTGTGCATAAACAAATAACTGAAAGTTCACTTTTTTTGCTTATACTTCGAACATTATTGTGTTCTTAGGGAGAAAACAAGGGGTTTGTTGTTTGCAAGAAGAAGATGGCAATAACCTCAGAGGCGCTTTGTTGCTTCTGTCCACAGCCTTTCAAACAGTTCGTTGAATATGTTGTGAACTTAAAGTTTGATGAAGAACCTAATTATGCAAAATGCATTTCCCTCTTTGATGGAGTTGTAGGTACAAATCCAGATATGAGACCACTTAACACAGAAGGTGCCCAGAAGGTTCACGGGTTGTTCCTTTTTTGTTGGAGTTATTAGTTGTTTTCTCTTAAGTTGGACTTATTGAGCTATTAACTTTATTTTTAATGAAACAGTGCTTCAATTTTTGAATTTCAGATTTATTTAATCTATACTTTTGGTGTTGTGAAGCTTATTTATCAGGTTGGTCACAAGAGAGGTCGTTTGACTATGGAGGAAGATGATGAACAACCAAAGAAGAAGGTTCGCATGGGCATGCCAGCAACACAATGGATTAGTGTGTACAATGCATGCAGACCAATGAAACAAAGGTACAAAATATGCCTCAGGTCATTAGTCCTTGGCCTTTTTTCATTGATTTAATTGGCCACTGTTTTGAGTCTGTTTTGCACTGAATCTTTTATTCATTCCAAATATTTTAAAGTTCCATGTTCTCATGCTTATTCAGCATGATCTCTATATCGTGTTGTTAGGACATTAGAGTGGTCAAATTAACTCAAATTAGGTGAGGTTGAGAACTTTGGCATGCTTTCTTAGGTATCACTATAATGTGGCTGATGCAAGGCTTGGTCAGCACATCGAAAAAGGAAACGAGGTTGGCTTATTTGTTAGCAGTGTAGCTTCATATCAAAATCTATGGGCCATTATTATGGATGCCGGTACGAATTACTCTGCACAAGTCTATGAGCTCTCACCATATTTTCTTCGCAAGGTACATGATTATATCTTTTTATCTACCTGAAGCATTTCTATCACTGTTATTCTGAATTCGTTCTTGTTCTTTGGAGAGTAAGTAGCTCATTGACATAACTTCTAAACATGTATAGTAACAATTGCATTATTATTGTTTTCTTTTTGGTTGTGTGAAGGAATGGATAATGGAGCACTGGGAAAAGAATTATTATATCAGTGCCATAGCTGGAGCCAATAATGGAAGCTCATTAATCGTAATGTCCAAGGGTCAGTCTAAACTGTTTGAATTTTTGGTTTTGTAATTGTCTCTACTTCAATTTTGTCTGACTTGCTATATTCCTTTTGAGTTCAGGTACTAGTTATATGCAGCAGTCGTATAAAATTAGCGATTCATTTCCTTATAAATGGATTAATAAAAAATGGAGGGAGGGCTTTTATGTGACTGCAATGGCTACCTCAGGAAGTAGATGGGGGGTTGTTATGTCCCGTGGTGCAGGATTTGCAAAGCAGGTCATCTTTGATTTTAATTTTTATTAAAATATATTGTATTCCATATAGTGTTTTAATGTATTTTAGCATTGGATGGCGATCTAATTCTATGTATTAATTTCAGGTGGTTGAACTTGATTTCCTTTATCCTAGTGAAGGCATCCATCGACGATGGGATTCTGGATATCGTATCACGGCAACTGCAGCAACATGGGACCAGGCGGCTTTTGTTCTGAGCGTGCCGAAAAGGAAACTTACAGATGAAACACAGGAGACCCTTCGAACCTCAGCTTTTCCTAGCACACATGTTAAGGTTTGTCTCTCTACATAGCATCAATTTTTCTTCAATGCTAGTTTTCATGTCTCAGGATCTAAAATTTGAGATGGACCTTGCAGGAGAAATGGGCCAAAAATCTATATATTGCATCCATGTGTTATGGACGGACAACATCATGAGCTGCGTCTCGCCTGCCTCCCCCGCAATCGCATTTAAGCTATGATGGTTTTTGTCAAGTAGCGTTCATTTAGGCTTAGAGAAATTTTGATTAGTATATAGGTTATCAATTTTAATAAAAAATATAGAAGCTTTAGTTCTTCCTTAAAAGTCGTGTCTGTCAACCTGTGAAACTAAGTGGGCTTTCTCTTGTGCTGATTGTATGCCATCGAGCAAAAGCTAGGAGGATGGCGGTGCCTCTATTTAACTTTGTACAGTTTTTGATAATTGGCACCCTGATTAGGGCATTTTGTAAAATTTACATTTCTATTTGGGTATGGATTTTTTTATATATATAGTTTAATGTGAGTGTTCGGATTAGCTTGCGTGTATCTCGACTAATTTCACGGATCTTGAAATTAATGACCATGTAAGCTTCTAGTGGCTATCATATGAGTAATTATAGAGCTCGAACTTGAGACCACAGAGGGAGCAAATCTCTTGTATCTAAACTCTTACAACTAAGCCACCATTTAGATGGTTGGATTTTTTCATTTTGATCTGTCATGTTGATGGTTTTTGTTTCCTAACATTAGACGTGAATTCTATACAATTACAGTGTTACTTCAGAGAAAGTACGAGCTTCCACAATGCATTTTGTGCAAATTGATTATTAAACTCGTAGATGACTCAAGTGATAGGAAGCTACATTGTCAGATGAGGCAAAGTTTCAAATTTAATGAGCATTCACTTGAAATGGAAGAGATACTTAAAGGGTGCTTGACAGTGTGGTAATGGTTGTTTTTCAAATAATTTTTTGTGCTGAAATGCATGTCAATGATGTTTTTTTATTTTTTAAAAATTATTTTTGAGATTAGTACATCAAAACAATTCAAAACATACAAACCATATTAAATTTTAACAAAAAAAAAAATTAAAATTTTTTGGAAACGCGGTTTCCACCGCGTTCCCAAACATGTTTTTACTATCGTTCATTTGGGTTTGGGTTTGAGAGATGACGAGCTACCTGGTACTAATAACCCCGCTGACGGTGTGATAAGTGCAAATTCAAAATAAAAATCAATATAAGATGAAAAATTATAATTGTTTAATTATGGTTTTATTTCAAGTCGGGAGATATTAGTTTATAAAGGCCAGTATTTACTGTTATGTGATGAAAACGATAAATTACAAAGAACATTACAGGCACCCTTCTTTTTACAAACAAAGAAATGCAATTTCCACTTCTCATCCTCTGTCCACTGCCTGAGAATCTATGGCGTTGGTCTGCCACATAACCTATCCAACCGAACTTCTTCCTGGTGTATCACATGACACCAAAGTCAGACACATCAGTTTTATAGCTTCTCCACGGCCAGTAAAGAAGAAAGATGAGAATGGGTAAAGACATGGAATTCTAGAACATCAGTGACACAAGCAGGTAAGCATACACACATTATTACCTCGAAGTCGTCATGATCATAACGAACTACAAAGGTGCATCTACAACCATTTATATCATGTAATTTCCTGTTGATCTCTACAATATGGGCATCACAGTAGACTGCTCGTTCTTCTCTTTCCTGAAAATCATGCATGAGCCAAAAGCTAAGACTGGTATTACTAATAGAAACTTTAAAAAATTAAAACTAGTTCTGTTTCAATGATGGGTGTGCCTCCCATTGATTCAGGTAATTGCTCATAAAACTACATTAGCCTAAATGCAAATCAAATACAATCTTAACAGGTGGTATGATGGGGGGTGATCATAGCTGAAATCATTGGCAAAATAGATCAAAGGTGAGTCTGACCCAACATTTCCTAATTTAAGTACTTGTATGCATGAATGAATGTGTGTCTCTGTTGACCTTCTTGGAGGCCTGCGAATTGCAGAAGAGCTTAGATCCATCATTCACTGGAGGAAATGAGGATTTTGAGCTATATGGATTCATGCATGTATAAATTGATAGTGCATGCATGAAAATGGAGGATTGGACTCCAACTGCGCCAATAAAATGTCAATTGTAAGATAATATTAAACATTTAAGTCAACAAAGGGAAGACATTGTGTACTTGTTCAGCCAACAAGTTCTATTCCATAGCTTTTCAGAGAATTTGTTTTTGCTTTTCTTAAAAAAAGGTTAATAAAAGGTACCTGAAAGCACAGCACAAGATCGCCAACTTTGACCCTCTGACATTCTGAAGATTCTAAAGGAATAGATCGTTCCCGCACTGCCCTTCTCACATTCACCCACTCATCATCTGTATTACGAAACCCAGCAAATCTTACTCGCACTTCCTGTATTGCAAAGCAAGACTCAAAACCTTCAGCAGGTTGAGTGTTCACATAACCAACAATGAAAATATAATAAGTGTAAAATACTCTTACAAGTTCACCAGAGCAAACAACTCTATAGTTGAGGAAAGATGCAACATCATACCTGGAAGCCAAATACATATTTGTTACACGTGCCCCATTAATATAGAATTATAACAAGCTTAAAATTTTTACATTGACAAATTTACATTCACAACCAAACGAGCACTTAAAAAGAATAGTATGCATATATATATATATATATATATCATTAAAAAACCTGGATTGCAAGAAGAAAAAAGTAACTTTCAAGTGTATTTGATCTTTATAGACATGAAAAACCAGAATATCAATATGTGAGATAAATCTGCAGAAGTTTATGAAGAAAGAAGAAAAATGGTGCATTTGTGTTGTATGATTGAATCTGACTTTCAATGCAGCTCATATATCCTCTCCATATTCCCAAAATGATGAATTTTGTTTGTCCAGTTTTTGAATTCAGAACACTAATGAAATATTTCATGCAGATATGTTCTGCATGCTGCTACAAGAGATCTTCAAAAATTGAAGAATGGCAACTGGGAAAACAAAAATCACTGAAAACAATTTTACTGCTTGTTTTATGATGGTGGAGCATGCTGGTAACATAAAAAAAAATGCATATTGTAACCCAAGGTATAGTTCTTTTGGAATCTTTAAATTCACCTTTTCTTTTTCTCCCAATTCAAGCAATATCCAAACTGGCATCTTTGGCTTCGTTCAAATTTTGACTAGCCTGCTCAATTTCTAACCCACATTCTAAATTTTATTCCATTTGAAAAATCCTACCCTTTTTCTGAAAAGAAAATGATAAAGAATGAATACAAGTACACATGCATCTGATATCTCATTAGAAAACAAAGATTGAGCTCTCAAGCAAATTGAAGAGACCAAAAAATGATATAATTATGTTGTTCTTCATAAATCTCATCTTTCAATGTGTTAAAATTTGAGAAATGCACATAAGGATTCCTTTTTCTTTCTATCTTTTTTTTTTAATTGAGACACCAAAGGCTTCTTCCAAATGACGTGTTTATGAATTACTGTATATTTTCATTATTTGTACATATACAGCATTTAAATATACACTTGTGCATCCTCACCAAGCATTATCTTTTGAGGACAAAGCTTCAAAAATCAACTCTGAAAGATCAGAGGCATTGCCTGTATAACAATCGACAGTGAAGATTACTAGATGCCATAACTTTATTTAGAAAGAGAGGAAAGGTTTCCAAATTTTACAAATACATGAAACAATTCTATCAACAACACAGACAAAGCATAGTGGCAATATGCTAAATGAAGATTCATAGGATAACAGGACCTGAATAAAATGTTATGAGGTTGAATCATGTTGCAACACTTTTTACCCTTGAATAACCATCCATAATGGTCAGAGTTAAAAGCAAAAGCAGTATGCTTCCAGTCAAATTGAGAAAACAATTGACACAGAAGGAAAACTCAGACAGGAAAGAAGTTATTGCTGAAAGCAAAGCATATAAAAACCTCAAAACAGACAGAAGATATCAACTACTGAATCCTGCTGACCAAAAGATAGATAGCAGAATGGAAAGCCACCCACACACCTGAATGATCAGGAGGCCAATCAGAAATTACATCACAAGATAGGTTACCTCTAAAAAGAGCAAGTCTTTGCCTGCTAAATATGAGTCTACACAAATAATATTGTCAGTGAATCACTCTTAACGAGGTTAGGCACCATGCAGTACATGTTCAACTATTCTCACACAAGAATGATACAAAAGCAATTTGATTAGATTGTTGTCATTGAAAAGAATTCTAATCTAATATCAATTAGGATGAGGATAAGAGCCTGCTACTAAATAATAACCAATCCCACCCCATGATGATGCGGCACAGTTGCACTACTATGCCTCAATGGCTTATGGCCTAAGGTAAGAACTAAAAAGATGCAAAATTATTGATGCATGCTTATGCCTGTTTTCTTCTTAGATACCCAGACCAGAAAGCTAACTATTCTCACATAAGAATGATACAAAAGCAATTTGATTAGATTGTTGTCATTGAAAAGAATTCTAACCTAATACCAATTAGGATGAGGATAAGGGCCTGCTACTAAATAATAACCAATCCCACCCCATGATGATGCAGCACAGGTGCACTACCATGCCCCAATGGCTTATGGCCTAAGGTAAGAACTAAAAAGATGCAAAATTATTGATGCTTGCTTATGCCTGTTTTCTTCTTAGATACCCAAACCAGAAAGCTATAGTCACAGGCACAATAAACATATGTATGCAATTGGATGATGGTGTAAAGACCCGCCATTAAGGACATATAAAAGTTTTGAAATGAAAGACCATCACTACAATCTTAATTATAGTTCCACCAATGCGAGTTAAATGCAGAACCTTTGAGCTTTTGTGAACTCTCAGTTGCACCGAAAGAAGCACTTGCATCAGAGAGATCAGCGAATAATTTGAGAGCCATAATTGAAGAAGCAACTCGAGGTTGTGACTTCTTTAGTCTATCCTGGAACCAGCTTTTAACCTAGATCACAGCAGGAGTAAGGTAGGACTTAGGAGGAGACCAAGAAATTAAAAAGAAATGCCTGGAAGATTAAGAAGATTAAGAAAAACCTGTCGAGGTGTAATGGCTTGCTTTCCAGCACGACTTGGCGCTAAACTGAAAATGACACAGTAATCTTTCACATAAACATTTATTCTAGGAAGGCAAGCACATAAATACAACAATGCATGAATTCCTTCCTATAAATTGAATAAATGGTACAGCAAGAATACCCTAAAATAGATTTTACCTAAAGCTGCTTGCAAGCTTCTCACAAAACTGCGGAGCTAGTGGTCCCTCTTCTAATTCCTTGAACATATTCTCCATTTCCAGCATCTTTTGTAAAATGTAAAATAATTATTATACAGTAGGCTAGTCAGTTAGTAATTGAGACATCCTTTACAGCCAAGAGAAAAATATAAGCACAAAAATATATCAGAGAGCAACCCATTATTGAAAATCACAGAGAGTAAGAGAGAGAGAGGGTTTAAGCAGGAATTTGGAGCCTAATGTTCACAACTTAGGGCAATGATAGAAAAAAGCGAAAAAGGAAGATATATATTACCTCAGAAAGTGTGAATTCAAAATCCATGGCTGTGATGAAATGGGAACCAGAGAGAGTAAGGGTTTTGCCTTGCCTGGTTTTCTTTTGTTTCTACTTTCTACGGGATTTTGAGGTTTTAGTCCTTCAATGAGTGCTTTACCTTTTTCCACTTTTTTTAACTGTTTTTCTGCTTTTCAATTCTTCGCAACCGGTAAGATTATTTTTTCAAAAAATCATATTTAAAATATTTTTAAGTTAAAATTAAAAAAACTTATGCATAATTAAATAAATTGATAATTATATGTGTTAACAAATTAAAAAAAAATAAAAAATAAATAAAAATAAAAATAAAAAAATACATGTAAATCAAGATATTTAATCTCGTAAAAAAACATATTTATCCGATTGTGTTTGATAAATTTTTTTATTAAATAATATTTTTATATAAGCAAACGATAATAGAAATAGAAACACAAATTAAATTGAGTGAATAAAATAAAAGAAAAAAATTATACAAGGTTACACATATTAGAAATATTATCTAAAAATATTTTTTATTTTAAAAAATAAAGTTAAAAAAAATCATAAAAACTCTTCAAAATTTAAATGCATAACAAAAAAATATAAATATAAATAATAATTTAGAGAAAAAAAATATGAAAACTTTAATTTTAAAAAAGAATTAGAAAAAAAAAAAAGCAAAGGTCTGATATTTCTAGGCTTGGCCTATATCGTTAGAGCCCACGCGTGGGCTTGCCTTGGTAGACCCTCGCAATTGGACCTTTATTTTTTTATTGGAACTGGAACGGACAACATGTCGTCCATCTATTTTTTTTTATAAAAAAAATAGACTACACATTGTCTAATTAAACCCAGATTCTGGCCACAATAGTTACTGGAAAATCAGGACTTAAGTTTCTTTGACACCAAAACCAATTTTTCAACTCGTTGTTTACATAAGACACCTTTGAAACCATTATAAACCTATCAATGATTAAAAAACCATTTCAAAAACCGAAATCAACACGAAATCAAAAATCAAATCGAGCTTAAATCTATTTTTTTTTATAAACTTTAAAGGTAAAAAAAAAACTTAATATGAACTCTCCTCATTAAATAGAACTATTTGACACAAATATTGATTTTTTTTTGCATAAATTGATGTCAACAATATTTTTCTCTCTCAACTAGGGACTAAAAGATAACAAAAATAAACTTTTGTATCAAAATTGCATTTGAAAACAATTAAGGGACCAAAATCATATAATTTGTGTTATTTTAAAAATTAGAGGACCAAAGTATATTTTTCCCGAAACTTCTGGCACGCTACCCATATTTAGTGTCCTTTTCATTTCGATCTTTATTATTCCAATTTCACAATTGACTAAGAAATTAGAAGCAATTGATCTTAAATTAGGATCAAATCGTCTAAAATAAAATTTTAAGAATCAAAATAAATTATCAAAAAATAAATAGGCCATCCATAATAATTTGTATATGCATGAGCAATGTTGACATCTACAGCGAATATTCCACGAGTTTTAATATTTAGTATAATATAATGTTTGCTTGGTATCCATTGCTGCTCGCTCACCTGATATTTATTTGCTGGTCGAGGTGATAAGGGAAGCATTGATGAGCAGGGTTCAGTTTGGTGGGATTGGCTCAAGCCCCATTCCATGAACCACAGCCTCCCTCATCTTGTGGAATTTACGTGATCTGATCATGTAATAGTTTCAAATCTTACCTTCTTGATCTGATCTGTCTGAACTTCTGAATAAATGGAGTGACTAAATTTTTGTCTGGAATTGTCTATGATGCAGAAATGTGGCTGTTCAAAGTATTTCACTCTCAGCTTTATTAACTGTTATGAGGTTCAGTGTTCACGATAACCTTAAAAGATTGCTCTATGAGATGGTGGTATGTGTGGAGTTTAATGGGTAGGTTACTAAATCTGAAATTTTTGTCCGAAAGTTTTGATTTTGTGGATTTTTAGGTTTCTTATCACAGTTCTTCATTCCTCTCTCTCTTATTTATTTAAGATTTTTTTTTTGTTTCAATTGTTGGTAATATATTCAAGATTGTTACTTTTAATTCATCTTCTGTTTGCAAGACTTTGAGCAATAATTAAATAGCAATTTCTTGATAAAATAGAAGGTTACACAAAAACTTAATGCCTTAAATATTGTGGAAATTTAACTTAGTGATAAATTAGCACCTCATCATAATTAAGGAATAAGTTAAAAGGTATGAGAAATATACTGTTTATTCACATCAAATGTACTGTGAATTACAATAGTAATCTACAGTGCATTCTTATTTTCTTTTTCTTTTTCTTTTTTTTTTCATCTTTTTTTTCACTTTTTTTTCTCCAACTTTCCCCTTTTTTTTTTCAAAATTACTTTCCTTTTTTTTCTAACTTTCCCCTTTTTTTTGTTTATTTCTTTTTCAAAATTATCTTTTTTATTTTTGTTTTTTAATATTGAGCTAGTTAAAAATTTTGCTTTTTACTTTAAAATACTGTGGATTGCTACGGTATTTTCCTACATGATTTTTTTATTTTATTTTTTTATTTTTCAAAATTATATTTGTTGATTTTATTTTTTTTAATATTGAGCTAATTGAAAATTTAGTTTTATAATTTTTTTTCTTTAAAACATTGTTGATTGCTACAGTGTTTCTCCGCATGGTTTTTTTTGTTTTTGTTTTTTGATTATTTTCTCCGAAATTATCTTTTTTGATTTTTTTTTAATATTGAACTTGTTAAAAATTACAGTTACAATATATGAGAAAAACACTGTAATTTTACTATTAAGCTAGTTAGAATTTAATTTTGTAATAAAACTTAATCATGTGAGGAAAGCATTCTAACTTTCCTCACAAAACACTATGGATTGCTAGAGTGTCTCTCAACATGGTTTTTCTTTCTTATGATTTTTTTAAAATTATCTTTGTCAATTTTATTTTTTTAATATTGAGTTGGTTGAGAATTATAATTATAAGTCATTACAAATAAGGCTAAATCATGTGGGGAAGTACTGTAGCTTTTATCACAAAACACTGTGAATTGCTAAAGTGTTTCCAACATAGTTTTTTTTTCCTGTTTTTTTTTTTCTAAAATTGTCTCTGTCGATTTTATTTTTTTAATATTGAGCTTATTGAGAATTTAGCTTTGTAATTTTTTTCTTTAAAACACTGTGAATTGTTGCAGTGTTTTCCCATATGATTTTTTTTATGATTTTTTCTAAAATTATCATTGTTGATTTTTTTTTTAATTTTGAGTTGGTTAAGAATTATTATTATAATAAAGTTAAATCATATGGGAAAAGCGTTGTAGCTTTTCTCACAAAATACTGTGAATTGCTATAGTATTTCTCTAAATATTTTTTTATGGTTTTTTCTAAAATTATCTTTGTCGATTTTATTGGAGAAAGCACTGTAGTTTTCCTCACAAAACATTGTCAATTGCTACAACGTTTTTCCTCATGGGTTTTTTTCCTTCCAAAATTATCTTGGTTGTTTTTTTTTTAAATATTAAGTTGGTAGAGAATTTAGCTTTATAATTTTTTTTTATTAACAAAAAAGCTAAATCATGTGACGAAAGCACTATATCTTTCCTCACAAAACACTGTGGATTACTACAAATCATTTTGTTCAATCTCTAAGCTTTTTATCACCAACACAACTTTTTTTCCGTCATGAAATATTGGCTCCATCATACCTTTAGTTTTTATTACTTATCTAGTGCTGGTTTACAATTATAACACGATGACATGACTAAAAGATTGATGTCTTCTCCCAAGTGCAGGAGTGTCGAAGTAATAAATAAACTGGTAAGACCAGGGTCGAACCACATGGAGGTTAATTGTATAACAATAACAATAACAATAACAATAACAATAATACTAGTAGTAGTAGTAGTAGTAGTAATAGTAGTAGTAATAGTAATAATAATAGTAATAATAATAATAATAATACCAATAATACTATTGATAATGATAATGATAATAATAAAGATGAAGAAGAAGTTGATGAGAACTTTGAGATGAAAGATTAACGTAAAGTTGAAACAATGATAACAACAAATGTCAAGGTTAGAGGATCCACTAATGGTATTTCAAACAAGTATAGATAAACTCTTATTATTCAATTGGAAACCACACACAAAGGAGGTTCCAATCAAATTATAAATTGTTAACATGATTACATTAGTTATCTTATTCGAATAATGCTAATACTTGTAAATGTTGTCAGGCATTCATGATTATAACTTATGTTAACAACAAATCAAGTTCCTTTCATAGCTCAGGTGTCAGTTATACCATACAGTATAGGCTATGAAAATGCCAAGCATTTGTTGTACCAAGTGTTATACAACATAAATCTAGATTAACCATTTAACAAGCAAAGTATTAAAAGTGAATAAGATAACAAATATAAAGCATGTTAGTATCCAACATTAAGGTCCATGTTAAGTTTATATTATACTTATTCTTACACCATTAGTGTATCCTTTTCACCTTGACATAATTAACTTAGCTAAACATAATGAAAGAGAGAAACATAAATAAACAAGATAAGAACATAAATAAGAAAGAAGTTAACTAAGTAAAGAAAAGAAAATGAAAGGCATAAATAAGAGATTAATATAAACAATACTTAAGTATTACAAAAAAAAAAGAGCAAGTGTATGATCTTGATCTGAATACCAAGATGCCTAAATGCATGGCAAATGCCTCCTTTTATAGGCCAAAATTTGGAACTATTGATTTGTTGACTAATTGATGAGTGGGTGGCCACATCTTGACTTGGTGACAATACTTATCTTCTTGTCTGCCAAAAACATCACTGATAATGTCAGGATTTGAATAGATTTTCCCATGAAGGTTCTAGAAAATTGTCTCAGCTTTCCAAAAAAAAAAAATATGAGGTCATTTGGACTTCTAGAACTCAAGATATGGGCTGAACACTGAATAGTGTCTGGGTTGTAGGACAGATTCGGACTTCTCCGTTGTTGCTACAATTTGGACTTGAAAACGGCTTTTTTAAATCTTGGGCTCCACATAAAAGTTGTAGGCCTATGTCTTATCTTTTCATCCATATAAAATGGTCCTAAAACCAAGATCTACAGCTCCAGATATGACCTAATTATCAAACAGTGTTCCAGTTTGGACTGCACCAGCATCTCTTTTCTAAGTTTGACCATCTCTTTGTCCTTTTAATTTCAGTAATTCAACCCATCAATCAATTATTTAATTTATGTGATAGGCCTGCATTTAAGATGAACATTTACCATAAATTAAAGGTATCTTATATTATTTGATATGTTATTATAAAACATGCTTTAGTTAAGGAGTTATTGATACTTCAAGTGCAAAATGATGATATAAAACCTTGATAAAAATGCACTTTTAAGTACTAATCACACTATCAAGTATATTTATTTTATAAGCCTGCGGCAGCGCATGACATGTCATCTCGTAACTATTATAGTAGCTCACTGTTTTTCTATAAACAGGAATCAATCATATTAGATATTAGATGACATTTGCATAATAATTCTTTTCTTTTTCTTATTTTCTTTGTTAAGTACTTTTAATAATTCTTTTCATTAAATTTGTGTACATGCCACATGTGCATCTAGCGGGCATTCGTTATGAAATTCCGAAGGGGTAGACATTTGAGATGTAGACATTTTTATATTTGATATGTTTATGAAAGTTGATTTCCCAAACATCTATTCCTACGTGGGAATGTTATTTGTATTAAATTAACCTTTTTTTACCATCTATATTTTATTAATTTGACGAATATGTCTTCAAAACTAGTGATGATTGTTATCATTTTTTTAATAAAAAAAATTACTATCCTTGCACTTTCATTTTAGAATAAAAACTATATCATTGTCGAGCTATGATGTAAATCAAATCAAATTTATTTTAAATATAAAAAAAATATTAAGGTGTTAATGTGTTTTTTAGCAAAAATAATTATGGAAATTAACCTAATGTGACATGATTAACTTGGTAGGTTAAAAAATAACCAGAATGACCAATAAGAATGTAATATATTTTAAAAAAATCAAGACAATATTTTTTTAAAATATTGAAACAACAATATATTATATCGACTCGGATTAACTTAGGTTAACCTATAGAATTCTTACTTAGGTCATGAGACCTTGATAGTCCTATGGAAAACAAATAAAAAATTTATTAAAATCAATTCCCAATCAAATCAATAATGAATGATGAAATTGAAAACAAAATTCAACTAAAAAATTGAGTGGAGTCAACTAGGGTTAACTTGTAAAATCTAGGTCATTAAATCGAGGCAATCTTATAGAAAGTAAATCAAAGCAAATTATAAAGCTCAATTCTCAATCAACCCAATGTTGAAGGATAAAATAAAAAAAAATCAGTTAAAAAAGGACATAAAAAACCACCCGAGTCAACCGATTAAACCCGTGACTTAGATCATGAGACCATAATAACCTTATGGAACGCAAACTAAAATAAATTATGAAACCTAATTCTCAATCAACCTAATAATAAAGAATAAAATTGAAAAACAAAATAAAAAAGGACTAAAGAAATAACCCTAGTTAATCTGGGTTAACCTACCAAACCTCGGGTCAGGAGACTGAGATAACTCAATAGAAAAAAAATAAAAACAAATTATAAATTCCAATTGAAAATCAACCTAATTTTAAAGGATTAATTTAAAAAAATATTAAAAAAAACAAAAAAAGCTCAAGTCAACCTAGCTAACCTGTAAATCTCGTGACCCGGATCATACAATTATGATAACTCTATAGAAAAAAATCAAAACAATAATTATGAAACTCAAATATCAATCAACTCATTGTTGAAAGATGAAGTTAATATTAAAATCAATTAAAAAAAATAGCCTAAGTTAACACAACTAACTCGCAAAACTCGTGATTTAGGTTATGAAACTAGGATAATGCCATAAAAAATAAATAAATTATGAACTTCAATATTTACCAAATCCAATATTAGATAATAAAATTAAAAAAATAAAAATATTTAAGAACTAAAGTGAAAACCCTTAACATTTCACTATTCACTGCTATAGTGAAATGCCATAACTTTTTAGTATAGGTTAATTTTTATTTTTCATGTAACAAGAATTCCTCAACCTGATACATGACAATTAGACATGCTATCATAAGTAGATATTATTAGTTATTTAATTGAAAAATGGGTAATTATATCACATTATGATTTAAAAAAAAACAGAGAAAGCTTATAAATACAAAGAAAAAAAAAGATATGATATTTGGATAAATTTAATTAATTATTTGATAATTGAACTTTTTTATATTTTGACATTAAATTGAAAGAATTCATATTACATTGGACATATAATACGGGTAAATACAAATCCAACCTAATTAAAAAAATTCAAATTTAAATATAATTAAAAATCTAAAATCTAAAAACCATAAGGCTTTAATTTAAACCCAAACTTGAAAATAAGTGCTCGTTCGAAATTACTGTAGTGATTGCTTTTTAAAGTGCTTTCACTTAGAAATGCATTGAAATAATTTTTTATTTTTAAAATTGATCGGAAAACACCAAACAAATTTAATTTGAAACAAATAAAAAAATAAAATTTTTCAAATTTTTCAAATGCGCTTTTCAAATGAAATAAAAAAAGCTTTAGGAATCCTTCATCCCATAATCAAATAGGTCGTTATAGCCTCTCTCCGCAAACTAAAACCCTTGCCTCTTATTTTTTCTTCCTTTCTTGGGGTTGTCATTGACTATTTAGTGGCTAGACCCAAAACCTTCATCTTTCTTATTACTTCTTTCTTTTTTTCCTTTCCCTTTCCCTTTTTCCTTTCCTGTTCCCTTTTCCTTATTTTTCTTTTTATCAAATCCGGATCTGTATTTCTAGATCTTTATATGTTTTTTTCTTAATAAAAGTGATCTAGATCTTTACAGATCTAAATCTTAAGTTTGTTTATTATTATAGATTCAAATATAGGTTATCTAGATCTAGATCTTTGTTTAGTTTCTCCATTTATTAGGGTTGGTTTTCTATTAAATAAAAGTATGGTGCTTGTTTATAGTTGTTTTGAAGATTTTGATAAAGGTTGGAAAAGATTTTCATCAATGCCATCTTAATTGTGAATGCATTATGTTTGCAAAGACAACTCAAGCTTGGAGAGTTTTCCTGTTAGGAATAAAAATGACAATTGCATTGCAATAATAAAGAATCATAAGCTTAGATATTCTTCAAGAGAAAATCTGGTGCTGAGATATTCTCTGGGAGTCAAACTACTATAATGCTATTTTAATGGAATCATCTATAGTTCTTATAGTCATTAGGGAGTTGTTTTGTTAGTTGCATTTTAAAGAAAATTATAGCTAATAAGAGAGTTTATTAGTTATGAGATTGTGGTCTTATTTATTTATAAGAGTTACGTTAACTCCAAGACTTGTACTATTTATTTAAAGATGAAATTTAATTAATAATAGACACAAGGTTTTATGGATACCTTTATTGTCAAATTTAATCTAATAGATTATGTTCTTATCAAAGAATAAGAATTAACATTTGATATTAGAGCCTAAACTTTTAAAGGGAGTGAAAAACGAGAGGAAACTTATTAAGAGAGTGAAACACAAGAGAAAAGTGGAAAAAAAAACCCACTTTAAAATTGCAGCAGCAATCACCAATGGTATTTGATAACTTTGTACAACCTGTAATTTCATGCTTCGATGGTCATTATGACCATTGGAGTTTGTTGATGGCAATGTTTCTAAGATCTAAAAAGTATTTGCATCTTATAAAGTATATCCTGAAAGATAAATATCAACAAATGCAACACAAAAAAAGATTCATGATGAATAAAAACTAAAGGACCTCAAAGCAAAAAAAGAAAAAACTACTTATTTCAAGCTATAGATCGTTTTATACTTTGAGACTATTCTTCAGAAAGATATCTCCAAGCATATATGGGACTCCATGAACAAAAGATATCAAGTGACAACTAGAGTGAAATGATAACATCTTCAAGCTCTTTACAATGAGTTTGAAACTTTTTAGATGAAGCTAGAAAAATCAGTAGATGATTATTTCTCTAAAAAACTAGCTATAACTAGTAAAATGAAACTTCATGGAGATAGAATGAAAGATGTTACTATGGTAGAGAAAATTCTATGATCAATGACAATAAATTTTAACTATATTTTTTGTTCAATTGAAGAGTCTAACGACATTGATTCTCTTTCAATTGATGAACTATACAATTCATTAAATGTTCATAAACAAAAAATTTAAAACCAAGAAATTGCAGAAGAAGAGCATACATTACAAGCTACGACATTCCAAGAAAGAGGATGAAGAAGAGGTAACATAAAAGATGGGAAAAGAGGAAGCATAGATGAAGCCTATGATCCAAAAGAAAAATAAAAAGGATACAGTGACAAGTTCTAGGCAAATAAGTTTTATAAATCTAAAATTAAGTGTTTTTGATATGATTGATATGGTCACAATTAATTTGAATGCTACACTAAATTGGAAAGAAATAAGATTGAAAAGGTAAAATTTGTATAACAAAAAAAAAAGAATAAAGATGAGGCTACATTACTGATGGTTTGTCAGGAAATAGAAGAAACAACCTTAAACCTATGGCATATGAACACATGTTGCAGCAATCATATGTATAAGAATAAATCAATGTTCTCACAGTTAGATGACTCATATAGATCAACTATGAAACTTAGAGATGACTCAAGAGTAACTTTAATGGGAAAAAGAAACATTAGAATTCAAGCTAAAAATAATCAGTTGCACATCATTATTAGTGTCTTTTATATTCCATAGTTGAAAGGCAATCTTTTATGCTTTAAATAGTTACATGAAAAAGGTTATTCAATCATCATAAAGGATGAAGCCTATTACATCTAAGATTAGGATAAGGGGTTAATCACAATGGCTTAAATGTCTGGAAATAGAATGTTTCCTTTAAACATTCAAAGCTCACAATATTCATATTACTCAGCTAAAGAAAATGAAACTTGGTTGTGGTACGCATGATATGGACATTTGAATTTCAAATGGTTAAAAACTCTTCATGATAAGCAGATAGTAGTTCAGCTCTCTCAAATCACATGCATAGATACAATTTATGAAGATTATGTTATAGACAATCAACACCGAGAGTCATTCATACAAAAGAAAATAACAAGAGCATGCAAGCCACTACAAGTTGATCCATTACAATATACATAGTCATATTCATCCAATTTCTAATGGAAAAAAGATATACTTCATTATGTTCATAAATGACTTCAATTAGAAAAATTAGGTGCAATTTCTACAAGAGAAATTAAAAGCATTCAAGAAGTTTAAAGCTATAATGGAGAAGAAAATCGCTTTAAGATTAAAACCTTTCATCGTGATCGGGTAATAGAATATACTTTAAAAGAACTTGAAGATTTTTACAATATACATTGAATTCAAAAACATCTCACAACATCATATACACAACAACAAAATTGTGTATTAGAAATAAATAATTGTAACATTTTAAATATGGTACGAAGCACGTTAATAGTGGTGTCGCACCCGACATCGCGGCGGCCTTAAAAATAAAAGTATATCATGGAAAGAATGGATTTCTGGCATCCTATTGTTTGATGGGAAACGGTCTTGTTTAAGGAGTCGCCACATAGTATTATGGTCACTAGGAACCCTAACTGGTCAACAGAGATTCTATGGTACGAGACTGGTTACGTAAAAGAGAAGATATTATCACCTCTTAAACGTTCTGCCTGAGGCAGACTGCATTGCTGGTTTTGTCTTAAATTGCTAAATGTTTATTAGTTTACGCTATGATAATTTGCTTATAATATTCCAGACTCTGGCGTCAGTGAATATTCAACTAGGAATATCTCCAACTCTGGCGTTGGTAAATATTATGTAGCTATAAAATAAATTAGATCAATATTGTTTTATTCCCTACTCTAGCGCCAGTGAATAAATAAATAAAAATAAATTTATTTTTAAGCATGCACATATTTTTTATTTTTCTAGCTAAATAAAATAAATATAACGAATAAAAATGAAATAAATTTAAACCAGTAGTTTTATTCCTGACTCTGGTGACAGTGAATAAACCAATAAATTTACATTATTTTTATTCATGCATACACATTTTTTTTTTCTAATAACGAATAAAAATAATATAAATTTAAACCGGTATTTTTATTTCTGACTCTGGCGTAAGTGAATAAACCAATAAATTACATTATTTTTATTCATGTATACACATTTTTTATATATTTTTTATATTTTTTTCTACCTTTTTATTTTTATTTTTTTATTTTTTTGGAGCTGGGTTGAAACCAGTCACTGGCTCAAACCAGTACCAAGTAGCAGGCGTGCATGACAGCGCACGCCTGCTACAGAAACAAAGGAATTGTAAAAGTAAAATTCACTGCTACAGTAGCATGTGAATTATAATTCACAGCTACTGTAGCAAAGCAAATGAAATATAAGGCAACAGAGAAGAACGAAGGAACTTACCTGATGCGCAGAGACGAAGTCGAAGACGATGGTAATGGCGTGCTCTGGTCAATGCTTCTGTTTTTCTTCTCTGGTTTTCGGGTCCTTATTCTCTGGTTTTTCCTTTCCCGGCCTCTGCTCTGTTTTTTTTGTTTCAGTCCCCTGTGTTATTCGTCTTCCACTCGTTCTCTGTTTCCAGTGTTCTTCCTCCTGTTCGTTCTCCCTGTTTCGTTACCTGCCTCTCCATTTTTGTCTCCGGTTCTCGACCCCTGCTTTTTTGTTTCGTTCTCCCTTGGGTTCTGTCTCTGGTTTTCTTATGATTTTTCTCCTGTTCCCGTCGCTGTGTTTTTTCTCCGTTCTTTTTCCCCTTTGCCTCTGTTATGCTCTACCTTTTATAGAGCCAGAGAGCTTGCCCCTAAACCCAGTCCCTGTTACAGTCCTGCATCTACAGGACTGTTAATCAATCCACGAGCGGGATCGTGGGCAAAAGAAGTGGTCCATGATCGGATCGAATTGCTGTCGTTTTCCCTGTTGAATAGGCTTTCTCCGTGCGAAATGGAAGGGATAATGAACAGCTCTTCAAAACGACGCCGTTTGTGTCCTTGGGAATGACTATTTTTCACTTTGGTCCCTGAACTTCTGACATTTATCAATTAGGTCCCTGATTCCATTAATTAAATAATTTCAAGTCCAATTAAGTCCCCAAACTTCTAAATTATGTTGTCTTGGCCCAAATTTCAAATATATTTTTATCCATTCATTTTTTATTATTTATTCAAAAATTAGGTTATGACAGTTGGCCCCTCTTTATAATGTTTACGATACAAAGTCATTAGAAAATTTTATTTTCCTTTGGCTTTGCGTGGTAAATTTATAAAGAAAAAAGTAGACACAAAAGAACTTCTGCTCTTCTGAGAGTCCTGAAAACTTCGAAAACAGTAGATTGACATGACTTTTACAAAGAGAACAAGTCATTTGGAAGACGACCCACTTTTTTTGTTTTTTGGTTTTTTTTTTTGTTGTTTGTTTTTTTTTGTTTTAAATTGATCAAATTGTGTTGGGCAACCTGCCCAATGATAAAAGAACGCGAAGAATTTCGCGAGTGGTCTAATTGTTCCAAGCGACCTGCCCGATGAAGAATAAACGCGAAAAGGGGTTCGCGAGTGGTCTAATTGTTCCAGGCGACCTGCCCGATGATTGAAAAATATGAGGATTTTTCAGGATGGTCACATTGTAATGGGTTACCTGTCCAGTGGAAAAATACATGGATTTTTCAATATGGTACATTGTAATGGGTTACCTGCCCAGTGGTCACATTGTAATGGGTTACCTACCCAGTAGAAGAATACAAGGATTTTTTAGGATGGTACATTGTAATGGGTTACCTGCCCAGATGGTCACATTGTAATGGGTTACCTGCCCAGTGGAAAAATACGAGGATTTTTCAGGATGGTACATTGTAATGGGTTACCTGCCCAGGTGGTCACATTATAATGGGTTACCTGCCCAGTGGTCACATTTTAATGGGTTACCTGCCCAGTGGAAAAATACGAGGATTTTTCAGGATGGTATTTTGTAATGGGTTACCTGCCCAGATGGTCATATTGTAATGGGTTACTTGTCCAGTAGAAAAATACAAGGATTTTTCTACTGGGTTACCTGCCCATATGGTCACATTGTAATGGGTTACCTGCCCAGTGGAAAAATACGAGGATTTTTTAGGATGGTACATTATAATGAGTTACCTGCCCAGATGGTCACATTGTAATTGATTACCTGCCCAATGGAAAAATACGACAATTTTTTAGGATGGTATATTGTAATGGGTTACCTACCCAGATGGTCACATTGTAATGGGTTACCTGCCCAGTGGAAAAAATACGAGGATTTTTCAAAAGATGACATGATGGGGCTCGAAGTCGCACTATTCAAGAGATGGAAGCGGAAATGAGGGCTTGGAGGCGCGCTTGAAAGGAAATAAGGGCTCAAGGACGCACTCAAAAGGAGGTAGGGTTAGGAAACGCACTACCTTGAATGGTCGAGGGCTCGAAGGCGCACTCGAAAAGAAATAAGGTAAGCACTCGAAGGCACACTCAAGTGGAGGTAGGATAGGAAATGCACTACCTTTGATGGTCGAGGGCTCGAAGGCGCACTCAAAAGGAGGTAGGGTAGGAAACGCACTACCTTTGACGGTCGAGGGCTCAAAGGCACAACCGAAAAGAAATGGGGTGAGGGCTCGAAGGCGCACATAAAAGAAGATAGGATAGGAAATGCACTACCTTTGATAGTCGAGGGCTCAAAGGCGCACTCAAAAGGAGGTAGGATAGGAAACGCATTACCTTTAATGGTCGAGGGATCGAAGGCACACTAAAAAAGAAATGAGGTGAGGGCTCGAAGGCGCACTCAAAAAGAGGTAGGGTAGGAAACACGCTACCTTTGATGGTCGAGGGCTCGAAGGTGCACTCAAAAAGAAATGAGGTGAGGGCTCGAAGGCGCACTCAAAAGGAGGTAGGGTAGGAAACATGCTACCTTTGAGGGCTTGAAGGCGCACTCGAAAAGAAATGAGGTGAGGGCTCGAAGGCGCACTCAAAAGAAGGTAGGGTAGGAAACGCACTACCTTTGATGGTCGAGGGCTCAAAGGCGCACTCGAAAGTAGGTAGGGTAGGAAACGCACTACCTTTGATAGTCGAGGGCTCGAAGGTGCACTCAAAAAGAAATGAGGTGAGGGCTCGAAGGCGCACTCAAAAGGAGGTAGGATAGGAAATGCACTACCTTTGATGGTTGAGGGCTCCAAGGCGCACTCGAAAGGAAGTAGGGTAGGAAACACACTACCTTTGATGGTCGAGGGCTCGAAGGAGCACTCGAAAGGAGATAAGGTAGGAAACGCACTACCTTTGATGGTCAAGGGTTCGAAGGCGCACTCGAAAAAAAATGAGATGAGGGCTCGAAGGCGCACTCAAAAGAAGGTAGGGTAAGAAACGCACTACCTTAGGAATGGAAAATAAAAGGTGGTGGAAAAATACAGAGATTTTTCAGGTGGCCTAATTCTCATGGGCAGCCTGCCCAGGTTGAAAAATTCTCAAAAGTGAAAAATTTTCAAAAGCAGTTTCAATGTTCGTCATTTCAAGTTGGCCTTCCACTTGATGAATTCTGTTAGAATTTTCTCTTATGAAATTTGCAAAACTCATTGTACAATGTCTCAAAGTTTAAATGATATGGATGCATCTTTACCAGATTTGAAATATAGGCCCCCCATTTCTTCTTAGTCTTCTTGTTGCTTGGTTGGTGAGATCTTGCTATCTGATTTAAGTCATCTTTGTCGTTTGGCTTTCTAGCCCACTCGAGTTAGCCCATATAAGTCTTTTTCCAGATTTGTTTGCACAACTCAACCTTTATGGTGCCCATCATGACCCACTTGCTTATTAAAAATTTTCTGACTCGTCAAATAATATAAGAGGATCATTTATTACCCCTCGTCTCACTGCTAAAAACATTCGGTGTCACTAGCTGAAAGGATCATACTGTCTTTTGTAAACCAAAATGGCCCCTTGTCTTGTTGAAGGAAATTAACATCTCCTTTTCTAAATTTTTTCCTTCTAAACACAATGTTGCCCCTTTGTATTGGTTATTGCCCCTAAGTGTGCTCTGTCAGCGACTTAGACAAATAATGGTTTTAAGAGGCCATTCTCTCATTTCTCTCCTTTTCAGTTTGGTAAAGGAATATGGGTCTAGAATGGATCTTGAAATCTTGATCTTGCATTTTGAAAACAAAAAATTATTTCGATGTGAGTCTAAAACAATTTGCTTTTGAAATCTTGCAACTCCTTGGTTATTTTCTTTCTTGGAAAAGAGATTATTTTCTCTTGTGTTTGGCAATGAGGTCTTCGGTGAAAATACATCATGAGATGACCTTTTGTTTCAAAATGAAGGGCTCGAGAAAAAGCTCGAGGTTTTGTATGAGAAAAACTTGTCTTTTTTTGAACTTTTATTTTTATGAGCATGAATAATAATGAGTAGTTTATTCTTGATGTCATGAATCTTATGAAAAAATATTCTTTGCATTTTGAGAGCATTGTTTATTGTTCTAAGTTGCTTGCTTGCTTATTAGAAAGGACTTCTACAGGCATGTAACGTAGGCTGTGGTTTTTGGCTATGAAAGAAAAGGATTTATAAGGCTCAAAGAGTTTTTGAGGGTTTCAAAGACTGAAAATCACTATCTACAGTTTGACTATTGACGTCATTCATATTTTCTTTTGTCGCTTTTTTTTTTCTTTTTTTTTTTTTTCATTGCTTTGTTATGGCATACTCATTTTATCTTAATTATCACTTTTTTTTGTGTTTTGGGCATGCCCCCTAGCATTTGAGTTTCTTGGGCTCTTTTGCATTTTGGCTTTCTCACGGCTTTATCATCTTTCTTGATCATTGAAATTTCAACTTGCCCCTAGTGTGGGGTGTGATCTTAGTCGGGATTTTTCATGAAAGAAAAATTATTCAAGCTCAAAAAGGGGTCGCAATGGATATACTTATTTCAGAACATGAAAGGAATAACAAAGATGGCATTTCCTCATTTCAAGTGCAAGCAATTAAGATCAATAAACTTTGACCTGTATGATGGTTTGGTCTTTGCAAAGATACATTTCATGAGTCATAAGCAACGGGTTCACTACATATCTTTATTCATACATTTAAAAACCACATGATTCAAGAGTCATGGGGTAAGGGTATTTATTCATTTCTTTTTTTCTTTCTTTTTAGAGTTTGGTCACCTCTATGAAGGAGTTGCTTGATTCACTTGTCATTCTACAAGTAGAATATCAAAAATATTATTTTTTAAATACACATCAAATCATTTTTGAACTCAAAATGCCAGATCAAATTTTCAAAACTCCAATAGGGAAACTGGTTTTGATAAAATAGATGGAAAATCTCTTAATAAGATGAATAATACTTAGTCGTGAACCCGATTGAATGACAAACTCATTATTTCATTGAAGCTTAGGAAAAGAAGTTCAACAACAAAGAGTTTATGCCAACATATTGGGCTATGAACACATAAAGGGGCTAAACATTTAACGATCATTGATTGGAATTTTTGAAATCTTTCAATCATTCATTCTCCTCGATAAGGGCATCTTTTCAACAGTTAGTTAAAGTTATATGCAGACCATTCTCGGCCTAGTATCACCATAGCTTCTTTTCTTCAAGATAGTTGATTTCTGGGAGTCGGTTTGAAGAAATTAGCTATAGGAACTGTAAGTGTCTTGGCAACCCCTTTCATTGTCCTTTCCTTTTTTAGTGAAACCGTTCTTTTCAGTCGGATCGGCAATTTTACCTAACCCGATGGCTTGTTCAATCCTCTCAGTTATAACAACCAGGTCAGTCAAATGTTGTGCAGAACTTCTAACCAAGTATTCAAAGTACGGAGCTTTAAAGGTGTTGGAAAATAAACTGATCATCTCTTTTTCCAACATGGGAGGGTTAACTTGTGCAGCTACCTCACTCCATCTTCGAGTGTATTCCCTTATGGACTCCTTGTTGTCCTTCTCCATAGCTTGCAAGCTTAAACGATCAGGGACCACGTCTATATTGAACTTATATTGCCTCATGAAGGCATCAACTAAATCCTTCCATTTTTTAACCTTGGTATTGTCCAACTGCATATACCAAGTGAGGGCAGCGCCACTTAAGCTGTCTTGAAAGAAATGAATCAGCAGTTTCTCATCATCAACCACCTCAACCATTTTGTTGCAGTATGCTTTGAGATGAGTTATAGGGCATTGAGTTCCTGTATATTTGACAAATTCTAGCACTCTAAACTTTTTAGGAATGACAACGTTGGGCACCAAACACATCTTAGCAGCCTTTATAGGATCATATAGGTGAATTCCCTCAAATGCCCTCAACCTTTGCTCTAGGGCAACTAATTTGTTCAGACCATCTTCTTTTACCATCTTGCTTTTTTGAGATTCCTTTTCTGTAGAATTAATGGTAAACGACATTCTCGTGGGGTAAGCTGGTTGAAAATGCATGGCTTGTTGAAAATCAGATGACAACCCATTTGCCCTCAGATTCAGTGGATTGAAGGGATTTACGAGCATAGGTTCAGGCTGGGCTATATGTGTTGCTTTTCCGGATTTGTCTCTTAAAGCTTGTTCGAGTATACTAGTAAGCCTTGCGACTTTTTCTTTAAGATTGTCCACCTCTTTTTGGTGTTGGGCTTCCAACTGGGCTCTTTCTTCATTTTCCATTTGTCTTTTTCTCAAATGATTGTTATAGGTAGGTTTCAATGGGGAACCTATATTTCAACCTGTAAATGTAGATCATGCAATTTATGCAAAAATGTTGATTCAATTAAAAATGCATATGAAATGTGGACTCGTCTTTCACAGGGTGACAACCTAATAGGAAGATCCTAATTGTTGAGTGCATTAATGGGTTGTTCATTATCTAGTTTCAAAGGGTCTCTCGCATGCTCAGTGATCGTCCTTGAAAGGTCGATATGAGGCTTACAAGTAGTGTGAAGATAGAGGCCCTGAGTAATATCAGTTTGGCATATCAACCACTTCTAAGTAAACAATCAAGCGAGAGTTGGATGGTTTCACGAGTCTTACCCAGGCTAAAGCCGTTGGGGTACGTTACTCCCCCACCTATCTTAGATTTTAAGGTGTGTGCTTTTAATGTGATGCATGACAATATAAACAATGATGCATACTAAAGCAGTAAATGCAAGAAAAATAAACAAATAAACACAACATAACAAATATTATAGCAATTGACAAACAAAAGGCAAAGCCTAGTCCATTAGTCCCCAGTGGAGTCGCCATTCTGTCGCACCCGACATCGCGGCGGCCTTAAAAATAAAAGTATATCATGGAAAGAATGGATTTCTGGCATCCTATTGTTTGATGGGAAACGGTCTTGTTTAAGGAGTCGCCACATAGTATTATGGTCACTAGGAACCCTAACTGGTCAACAGAGATTCTATGGTACGAGACTGGTTACGTAAAAGAGAAGATATTATCACCCCTTAAACGTTCTGCCTGAGGCAGACTGCATTGCTGGTTTTGTCTTAAATTGCTAAATGTTTATTAGTTTACGCTATGATAATTTGCTTATAATATTCCAGACTCTGGCGTCAGTGAATATTCAACTAGGAATATCTCCAACTCTGGCGTTGGTAAATATTATGTAGCTATAAAATAAATTAGATCAATATTGTTTTATTCCCTACTCTAGCGCCAGTGAATAAATAAATAAAAATAAATTTATTTTTAAGCATGCACATATTTTTTATTTTTCTAGCTAAATAAAATAAATATAACGAATAAAAATGAAATAAATTTAAACCAGTAGTTTTATTCCTGACTCTGGTGACAGTGAATAAACCAATAAATTTACATTATTTTTATTCATGCATACACATTTTTTTTTTCTAATAACGAATAAAAATAATATAAATTTAAACCGGTATTTTTATTTCTGACTCTGGCGTAAGTGAATAAACCAATAAATTACATTATTTTTATTCATGTATACACATTTTTTATATTTTTTTATATTTTTTTCTACCTTTTTATTTTTATTTTTTTATTTTTTTGGAGCTGGGTTGAAACCAGTCACTGGCTCAAACCAGTACCAAGTAGCAGGCGTGCATGACAGCGCACGCCTGCTACAGAAACAAAGGAATTGTAAAAGTAAAATTCACTGCTACAGTAGCATGTGAATTATAATTCACAGCTACTGTAGCAAAGCAAATGAAATATAAGGCAACAGAGAAGAACGAAGGAACTTACCTGATGCGCAGAGACGAAGTCGAAGACGATGGTAATGGCGTGCTCTGGTCAATGCTTCTGTTTTTCTTCTCTGGTTTTCGGGTCCTTATTCTCTGGTTTTTCCTTTCTCGGCCTCTGCTCTGTTTTTTTTGTTTCAGTCCCCTGTGTTATTCGTCTTCCACTCGTTCTCTGTTTCCAGTGTTCTTCCTCCTGTTCGTTCTCCCTGTTTCGTTACCTGCCTCTCCATTTTTGTCTCCGGTTCTCGACCCCTGCTTTTTTGTTTCGTTCTCCCTTGGGTTCTGTCTCTGGTTTTCTTATGATTTTTCTCCTGTTCCCGTCGCTGTGTTTTTTCTCCGTTCTTTTTCCCCTTTGCCTCTGTTATGCTCTACCTTTTATAGAGCCAGAGAGCTTGCCCCTAAACCCAGTCCCTGTTACAGTCCTGCATCTACAGGACTGTTAATCAATCCACGAGCGGGATCGTGGGCAAAAGAAGTGGTCCATGATCGGATCGAATTGCTGTCGTTTTCCCTGTTGAATAGGCTTTCTCCGTGCGAAATGGAAGGGATAATGAACAGCTCTTCAAAACGACGCCGTTTGTGTCCTTGGGAATGACTATTTTTCACTTTGGTCCCTGAACTTCTGACATTTATCAATTAGGTCCCTGATTCCATTAATTAAATAATTTCAAGTCCAATTAAGTCCCCAAACTTCTAAATTATGTTGTCTTGGCCCAAATTTCAAATATATTTTTATCCATTCATTTTTTATTATTTATTCAAAAATTGGGTTATGACAAGTGGGAAAATACCAAAAACATTATAGCCTGAAGTATTTACAATGAAGAATATGACTCCTAAAGAGGCTGGAGTGGTCAAAGGCCTACTACAATCAATCATTTTAGGATTTTTATATGCTATATCAAAATTGATAGAAACTTGATGATAATAATGTGAAATGTATCTTTTTTGGTGTAAATGACTTCTAAAACATACAAATTGTATGATCCAATTTTTAAAAAAACTTGCATCAATAGAGATGTAGTTTTTTATGAGAAGAAGAAATGAAGATGGGATTTAAATAAATCAGGGCAACAATCATACAACTTGTCTGTTCACTTTGATAAAGAAAAAGAAAATGTTTAAATTGATCATCAGACTACAACTTCAAATTCCTTTAAAGAACATACATCAATAGAATTTGTAAGATAAAGAGAATCACGTATAGAGAAAAGACAAACTTGGATGATAGATTATATTAATGGAAGCGAATTATCTGATGAAGAAACAACTACATATTATGTTTTACTTGCTGACAATGACCCTAGCACCTTTAAAGAGGCAATCAAAGAAACAAAATGGTAGAGGACCATGTCATAAGAAACTCAAGCTATAGAAAAGAACCAAACATGAGAATCAACAATACTTCTTAAAAGGCAGAAAGTAATTAGTGTAAAATGGATTCACAAGACAAAGGTGAATGAAGTTGGTATTATGGAGAAACATAAGGCTTGTTTGGTAGCAAAGAGATACAATCAAGAATTGAGAGTTGATTACAAAGAAGTATTTGCTCCAGTTGTCAAACAAGATACCATCCAGTTAGTTCTTTCAATTGCAACATAACATTCATGGTCCATTTTTTATGTGGATGTAAAATCATCCTTTTTGCATGGAGATTTATAAGAGTATGTGTACATTAAGTAGCCTTCTAGTTTTATATAAAAAAGGAATGAAGATAAAGTTTACAAATTAAGAAAAGCACTATATGGATTAAAACAAGCACCTCAAACTTGGTATAGTCGAATAGAGTGATACTTCAAAAAAGAAGGCTATCATAAATATCTTTATGAACATGCATTATTCATAAAGACTAAAGAAGATGGGAAGATGCTACTAGTTTTTTTATATATATAAATGATCTCATTTTCATAGGAAATGATGAAACAATGGTTGCAGAATTTAAAAGCTCAATGAAGACAGAGTGTGAGATGATAATATGGGATATATGCACTAATTTTTTGGCATTGAAGTAAGTAGTCATCAAGAGGAACTTTCATTACTTAGAAGAGGTATGTACAAGAAATTCTAGATAAATTCCAGATGAAGGACTGTAACTCTATCATCACTCCAATGAACTAGGATTGAAGTTGTATAAAGATATTAAAGGAAAAAAAAGATAAAGGCCACTCTTTACAAATAAATTGTAGGAAGTCTAATGTATCTAACTACAATAAGTCTAGATATTATACATGTTGTGAGTATCATAAATAGATATATAGAGCATCCAACAGAGCTTTATCTTGGTGCATCAAAAATAATATCTAGTTATTTGAAAAGAATGATTGATGATGGAATTTTATACTCAAATGAGTCATCAATGAGAATGTATGGATATACAAATAGTGATCATACAGGAGATGTAGATGAAATGAAGAGCAATTCTAGTTATGTATTTATGATGGGATTAACAACAATTTCATGTTCATCTAAGAAACAATCAATCATGATTTTATCTATAACAAAAGCTAAGTAAAAAGAGACTAAGAAGTTTACTTAGGGTATATTCCATAAAAAAAGTTCTGAAATAAATATGTAAACTGGTGTTTGAAGACTTTCAGTTTAAAGGAGAGTACATTAGGAATAAAAGTTACAGTTGCATTTCAATAATAAGGAACCATAAGCATGGATATTTGTTAGGAGGAAATCTGATACTGAGATATTCTTTAGCAGTCAAACAACTATGATGTTATCTTAATGGAATCATTTGTAGTTTTAGTCATGTTTTGTTAGTTGCACTTTCAGAAAATTATAGTTAGTGCTATTTTTTTTTATAAGAGTTGCATTAACTCTAAGACTTGTAATGTCTATTTATAAAAGTTTTGTGTTTGAATGAATCCTTGTCTTTTACCATTAGAATGAAAGAGATATAAATAATACAATGAGTGCAACAGAAGATAGGAACTAACCCCTATATCTCAACAAGAATCAAGCTAGCCTATTTTTTTTGAATTACATTCAAAATTCAAATCTGATGTAAATTCAAATAACTTAATCGTAACAACTTCTATATGGCCACTCAAGATGGGCCACGGGTAGAGATGCCTATCTTGTCCTATAACAACAAGAACTAAGAAGTAGGCAATGACTTAGTGAGAATATCGGCAAGTTGATCGGCAGAAGAAACATGAGCCACTCAAAGTAAATCAGATTGAACTTGATCTCTGATAAAGTGATAATCAACAACGACATGTTTTATGCGAGAATAAAAGATAGGATTGGAACTTAATTATTTTGCACCAACATTATCATAATATATAATTGGAGAATTTGGTAAGCCAATTCTAAGTTCTAAAAGGAGAGAGCAAACCCAGCGAAGTTCAACAACAGTGGTAGCAACAAAGCGATATTCTGTTTTTGTGGACGAGCGTGCAACAATTAGTTACTTCTTTGAGCTCCAAGAGACAAAGTTACGCCCTAAGTAAACCAAATAGGTATTGGTTAAAGAATAATCATCTCTATTACCAGCCTAGTCCATATCTAAAAAGGCATGAAGTGAATTAAAGATGCCATGAAGAGAGAGGAGAATCACGATAGGGTAGTAGGCCTTTATCTAATGTACCACACAAGTAGCGTAGAATACGCTTAACAAGAACCTAGTGCTCGTTGGTTGGCTTGTGCATAATCTGAGCCATTCTATTGACTGCAAAGAAGAAGTCTAGTTGAATTAAAAGATGTATTATAGGCTAGCAACTACTGCACGATATAGAGTGAGATCTGATAGGGGTGTGCCCAATATTAAGGAGATTGCTGCAGAACTTGTTGATAAAGGAGTGAGAACAAGTTTTACATCTTTCATATTAGTCCATTTGAGTAATACCTGAATGTATCTTCTTTGTGAGAGTAAGATGCCAAGACGATGTGGGACAACTTCAACTCTAAAAAAATAAGAAAGAGAACCAAGTTTTTTTTAAGAGAACCGTTGAGCAAGACATTCAACAAACTATAAAACAAAAGCATCATTGTTATTAGTTAAGATAATGTCATCAACATACACTAAAAGATACAAGATATGATGGTTGCTGTGAAGAACAAAGAGAGAGGAATCTGAGTGTGAATTCCTGAAACCAGAATCTAGTAAAAACTGATGCAATTCATGATACCAAGCTCGAGGAGCCTGTTTAAGGCCATAGATGGCTTTATGAAGCTTATAGACATATGTGGGATGGTAAAAGTCTACAAAGCTTGCTGGTTGAGCCATAAAGACATCTTTAGAGAGCCTATTTTGAAGAAAGGCTTTGTTAACGTCCAACTAGCGGAGAGACCAACCATTACTTACTGCAATACAAAGCACAAGTTTCACTGTGGTAGGCTTAACAACGGGACTGAAGGTTTCATGGTAATCCACACCCGGTCGTTGATGAAAGCCTTTAGCTATAAGGTGAGCTTTAAACCTGTCAATGGAACTATCATAACGTCTTTTAATACGATAAATTCACTTACAGCCAACCAGATTAGAAATGTCATAAGAGAAAACTAGTTCCCAAGTTCCATTATGAATAAGTGCATCATACTCTTTGGATATAGCTTGGCACTAATTAAGGTCTTTGAGAGCTTGTGATATGGATGTAGGTGTAGTAGTTTGGGAAGTGGTTTTGAGGATGTGAATGTTAAGCTTCTGAATTGGTTTGGTGATGTTGTTCTTAGCTCGGGTAGTCATACTATGTTGGGTGGGAGGTGGAACTGTGATTTGTTGTTTGGTGGTTTGATGGGAAGGATTATGTGATGGATGGTTTTCAGGAGCTTCTTATTGCGATGATGAAATGGTTGGTTGGGATATGGTCTCGAGTAGAGGCAATTCCTAAGAGCTAATTGCAGATGGAGTGTAGACTGTTTGCTAGGATGACGTGGGAATAAAAACACCAAGGATAGGTGGAATCCAAGTGTTTAAGGTAGTGGAAGTGGGATAGGGGAGAGTGTTATACAAAGAGATGTATGGGAAAACTGTTTCAACAAATTAAACATGGTGAGAAACATAGATTTTTAATGTAAAGGGGTTAAAGCAGAGATAAGCACTTTGAGATAAAGAGTACCCAAGAAATACACAGTGTAGATCGTTGACTAAGTTTGTGAGACACATAGGGGCGAAGCCAAGGATAATATAAACATTCGTAAACTTTGAGTTTAGAGTAATTGGGACTTTTATGGAAAATTAATTCATAGGGAAAGGAGAAATTTAGTGTAGTGGTTGGTAGTATGTTAATTAGGTAAACAATAATAGCAAAGGCTTGAGGTTAGAAGGTGATTGGAAGAGAAGCATGAGAAAGTAAGGTGAGGCTAGTTTCAACGATATAGCGGTGTCATCTTTCAAAGTAGCCATTGTGTTGAGCTATATATGGTGGAGTGGTTAAGTAGGAAATGTCATGGAGAGAAGGATAATCTTTGAGTGTCATATATTCTCATTTATTATCAGAATAGAAAGTGATAATTTTATGAGAGAAATAATTTTCCACAATAGCTTGGTAACATATAAAGACTTTTTGAACTTCATATGTATTTGGTGAAATGATCAACAAAAATAACATAATATTTGAAACCATCTGGTGATACAATAAGAGAGGTCCATACATCAAAAAAATTATTTGAAGTGGTTGTGTTGAGTTAAGGGATGAAATTGAGAAAGATAGCTTATGACTTTTATTACTAAGACATGCATTACATGAGAAGTCTTTTGTTAAAAGTGAAGAGGAAGCTAATTGATTATTAGAAATAACATGTTTTAAAATAGGAAAAGTTGGATGCCCTAAGCGATGATGCCAATTTAATGATGTAGTTTTGACAAGAGAGAAGGCTAGAATTGGAGAAGATCCAGGTTGTGCAGCTGGCCACTCGTACACTCCATCTTTAGTGATGCCTTTTAAAAAAATTGCCCCCGTGCGAAGATCCTTCACATGAAAAGAAGAGGAAAATAATTCAACAGAGGCATCATTAGTAGCACAAAATTGAGAAATAAAAATTAAGTTCTTTTTCATGGTTAGGACGTGGAGAATATTATCCAAGGTAAAAGTAGTGGTTGTTGTGGGAAGAGAAACAGAACCAGTATGAGATATGGATAGACCTGTACCATCGTTGATCATAACGTCATTTGAGCCATTATATAGGATATAAAAAGATATGTTGTTTAAGTCAGTAGTGACATGATGGGAGGCGCCACTATCTAGTAGCCATGATGGTTTACTGGTAGTTGCATTTGCTACATAATGAGCTTGTGGCTGCCAAGATCAGTGGAGTTATTTAGTGGTGGAACACTTGTAGTAGTTAGGTGAATTGGTATAAGTCGAAAGGATGGGCAGCGCTTGACGGTGTGACCTTGAATGCTACAGATTTGATAAAATCCCTAGTAAGGATAGGGTAAAGGGCGGTTGTTGTGATTTGAAGTATCTGAATTAATGGCCATAGGTGGGCGGCCAGTGTTGGTTGGATGTGGATGCTAACTTGTGGAACTTATAGAAGAGAAATGATTGGGATGCCAGTTGGTGTTGGTCTTGTGTTGCCGCCAATTTATGTTGATGATATTTGTCCTGTTTGTAGAATTAACAAGGATAGGAATACATATTTCAGATTTGGCGCTGAGAGAGGCTTTAAAGGATAAGAGTTTCTTATGGAGTTCATCGAAGGTTATTGATGTGTCACGAGCTTGAACAGCATGAACAAGCTCGTTGTATTCATCACCTAGTCCATCCAAGATCTTCTCTATAAGATTTTCTTTGTCCATTGGTGCGCCTAGGATGGCCGGTTCATCTACACGAGCTTTGACAGGGTGAAGAAAATCAGTGACAGGCATATAACCTTTGGTGATATTTTTTAGAAGGTTCTTGGTTTGTTTGATACGGACTGGGCTGGTAATAGAGATGATTAGTCTTCAACCAATGCCTATCTGGTTTACTTAGGGTGCAACCTTGTCTCTTAGAGCTCAAAGAAGCAACCAATTGTTGCACGCTTGTCCACAGAAGTAGAATATTGCTCTATTGCTACCACCGCTACTGAACTTCACTGGGTTTGCTCTCTCCTTTCAAAACTTGGAATTGGCTAACCAAATTATCCAGTTATATATATTGTGATAATGTTGGTGCAACACAATTAAGTTTCAATCCTATCTTCCATTCTCGCATGAAACATGTCACTGTTGATTATCACTTTATAAGAGATCAAATTTAATTTGATCTACTTCGCGTGGCTCATGTTTCTTCTGCCGATCAACTTACTGATATTCTCACTAAGTCATTGCCTACTTCTTAATTCCTGTTGTTACGGGACAAGATAGGCCTCAACAGTCATGAGATGGTTTGGGATGTGTATTTGCTCGAGCAATGAATGAAATAATAGTGGGTGATAAAGAAGGGATGAGAGCATTAAGGATTAATTGATCTTGGCGAACCCAAATGTTATAAGCAACATTTGGTGTGACAATATTGTTTGCGGTTAGAGTTTTGGGTAGACATGGTTTAGATCCATCAATATACCCAAAAAGATCATAATCAATGAAAAGTGTTTCAAATTGGATTTTCCATGAGAGATAGTTAGAGGATGTTAGTTTGAGAGGAGCTTATGCAACTGTGTTAATTGTGAAAATGTGGAATTCATTGATGTCGGGGAGAATGTATGAGCTAGATAGGGGTAGTCATCATTGTATGTAAGGAGAAAAGGAGAGAAAAGAAAATTAATAGGATAGGAAAGCAGCTCTGATACCATGTAGAAATTTTGTGTATGAATAAACCTTTATCTTTTACTATTAGAATGAAAGAGATGTAAATAATGCAGTGAGTGCAACAAAAGATAGGAATTGACTCCTATATCTAAGTAAGGATCAAGTTCTATTTTATTTGAATTACATTTAAAATTTAAATCTGATGTAAATTCAAATAGCTTAATCATAACATATTCTATTCTTATATATAAAAAAAACAAGAATTAACTTTTTCTTTTTATCAGTATCGGAAAGCTAGTTTTAACTATTGTTTTTTATATTTATTATATGAAAAAAATAATGTTATATCTGTGACTTTCATCGGTATTAATTAATAAAATACTGTTGTACATATAAAAAAGACAAAAAAAAGAAGCCAAAATCCAAATGAATGGGAAGCACAAACCCAATACCTATCGAACCAAAACTGAATAGATGAGCCCATCAGCATTTTTTGATAGCATCAAACTTCCTTATAAAAATAAACTAAGAAATGGCATACAAGAGTCAAAATTATAGCCAAAATAGCTTGGTGGCCAAGCGAAACAGTCTTCCCCTTGCTGGTTTTGGAGCTGCTACTATTGCTGCTTGGAGGAGAATAGAGAAAAGCCATTGAAATGCTGTCCTTATCCTCACCTTTAAAGATTGGCCATCCGAAAACATGCTTGTACTGGCCGCCACTCCAAACCTGTTAAGAGAAGAGATATGATTAGATTTAGCTATCCCATCATTAAACAAAAGGAGGAGGAAACATAATGAACCGGAATTGATATTAAAGGTTGGTTTTTCATGATGTTGAGGTTAATTTCCACACTTGTCATATCATTACTATCACAGTTGTAAAGAGGGCATGCGTGGCTTCATAATGAATCGCTTCAAGTTAAAAAAATTGACATACAGGAACAAAAGCTTCTCCAATTATTCTACTATTTTAAGCAATTTATATAACAGTAACTAATACCTGTGTTCGATCCCCAACAGTGACAATCAATGCATCTTTATCTGGGCAGAAAGACACCCAGCCTTTCTTGGAGTAAACATGAAATTCAGATGAACCATCACATACATGCAAGCACAAGGCATGAGAGTAATCAGTTCCCCTTATTAGCATTCTCATCACATCATATCCCAAGGAGCTAGCCCATTGATCAGCCAGAAAGTTACGTCCATGCTTGTATAGGCAACAGACTGAGCCAATGAGATCTTGCCTCTGCATCATATCATTTCCATACATTGATTTCCTCGGACAATTTTCATGGAGAATTTGGAGGATTTTCCTGGCCACTTTCTCTATATCAGATGAAAGGGTCTCCATTTTCTTGCTGCGAATTATGAGAACTTGGGCATAAGATGTAGCTTCATTGTAAGTTTGCAATACACTGGAATTCATATTTGAAAATCTGTTGAAGAGATAGATACAGATACAGCAAGTCTGCAAAACTGAAGTAAATGCAATGAAACATATTTCCCAGTGGCAGCTCTGCTCTGCGCTCCATGTTCTTTATCCATTGCTTTTTACCTTGTCTAAAACTGGCACTGGCTGAGACCAGTAGGAGTACAGGCTTGTGTTTGGATAATGTATTATGTATAACAAGAAAACCTTCATGAATTCATCGAAACAATCTCCAGATGAAAGGAAGAAAAAGGAACGAATATGGATTAATAAGATCGTTAGTACACTTTTCATGTGCAGGTTAATTACCAAATTCAGAGATTAGTATTGACCAGAAACCATGCAACATTATGGAAGCATGCCCAACATTTTTAACAATAACGGCAAATGCAGCACTAGTTGAAAGATTCCCATTTACAGATGCACTAATGGACTTATTGTTTCTGTGGTAAGAAAAATAAAGAGAAACAAGAAATACTATTTAGATCGCTGAAAGATTGTGGTCAAAACTACAGCAATATTCTATGTTTGACAGACAGGAAGAAGATTGTCCAAACTAGAACTTGGAGAGATAACCAAAAACAAAAAAAACAAAAATTCACACAAACATACACACACAAGAACAAATAATGCCACTGCCAAAAGAAGAAGAAAATATAAAGACTTTATTTTGTTGGGTAGTTATTACCTGAAATTTGAATATCCAGTTGGCCATATTCCCTCCATATCCAACTTCAAACTCTCATCTTTACACCACACAAACTCTTCACTTACTTCACTCTCGGCCTCCTGATGATCACCATGAACTTCCTCGAATCCATATGGCCTCTCCAGTGACCTCGAGACTGCCTCCTTCTTTTCGGGAGGCAGCTGAAAGATTCCGGCTGCTGTGACCGACACCAACCTTATAAATTCACTTGGAATTCCAAAGTTAACTAGTTGAAAGCACCCAATTCTTGCTATTGAATCCAGCATCCTCAGAACTGAATCACTTTCCCCAGAAATCAGTGATTGACAATCAATTCTTGGGGGTGTTTTGACAATTTTCTGTCTTGGAAATATCTTATCAGGTAAAATCAAATCCGGAACACGTAGTGAGTGCTCAAGAAACTCAGTTAGGACTTCATCATTGGTCACGGATGATCTTCGGCCAGAGGCGATAGGAGAGGGCGGCGGGGCTCGGAAATCAATTGGATTTTCTGGCATGGATTCAGGTGAAATAGCCATCAAAAATATGGCGCAGTATTTGCTGCTACTGCTTAAGACGACCGATTAAGTTTGCTAGCTTGTTAAGTGTACGAATCTCTTTTTTGTTCCTTTTTCTTTTTTGAGTAAGAAAAAAAAAGGTCTTAAGCAGCAGCAATGATGGCATGTCATGAACATTGTAGACATTTAAAGAATCATAACTGGCATGGTTTAACTTTCTTTTGATATACTTTTCTTTCTTTTTTCTTCTATCTTGCTTTACAACTTTCACATTGATGCTTCATCTCTTTCATAGCTATTCAATGGCCTGGCTGATGAGGGCTCACCGTGTTACTATGCTGAACCACATTCCTTGGTCCGAAAGTTTGTTCTACAAAAATGTACAAATATTAGACTAATTAAGTACAGCAGCATTAATGTTTAGTTTATAAGCATTTGTACCTTTCAAATTAAACTTATAATTGATATCGAATTCAATATTAGCATACAATATATCCAAATTTACAAAAACAAATATAAAAAAATAAACTTATAATATATATATTATACTTAAAAGTATATAAAATAATTACTTGTCCAAGCTCTTAGCATTTAATCATGTTAATTTTTGTTGCTGCAAATAATCATTTGTTTTTAAAAATTTTTATTACTCCTCAATTGGTAGAAGCATAATATATAAAATAAGTCTCATAAGATTCCAATTACATCATGTTGTTTAGATACATTTTTAAAAAAGATCCATGAATTCAAGAACATATAGCTTAAGTGTTTTTTTACAAGGATTAAACTTAAACTCTAAATTATGAGAAAAAAATAGAGAACTTAGAGCTTAAAACAAAAGAGAATAAACTGAAAAATAAAGATGAAGAAAAGTATGTAAAATATAGAAAATTAGTGCAAAAACACTATTCTTCAACCCTTTTTATAGAGGATTTTGGAACCAAAACCAATAAAGAATTAATTCTAGTAATTGTCAGAATTGATTCTACTATTGTTAGTCCCAATTTCCATTTAAACCAAAATTAAACATAACAATTTTGTCTTTAAATATGATGTTTTGTTTGAATAAAATATGTATAAAAACTGTTCAAGTTGAAGAAACCATTAAGACATTTTATTCATTGGCTAAACAAACTAATAAACCAATAAAAAATAATGTTTTATGGGCCAAATATTATCAAACTCAAACCTAAACTCAAAAAATAGATTGGAAAAAAAATAATTCTTTATTGTCCAAAAAATTAGTTTTACATTAAACCCAAACCAAGCTTAGGTCTAAAGTCTATTTTGCTTGGATCATTTATTTTCTAAAATTTTAGATTTTTTTTATTTAATTTTAATTATTCATCTTTCCACCATATAAACAAAAAGAAAATCTCTTCTCTTTTTTTTTTGTTAATGTGGGAGAGATTTTTTGTGTTTCACGAAAATTTATTAAGAGTTTTTTTATATCAATTTTTATTCACTTATAATTTATTTTAATCATATTAATATTTTATATTTTATATCAAAGAATAAATCTTAATAAAGTTTTAATATGGATCCATTTTAGTTTAGCTTCAAATATGTAGATTAACCATGATTTAAAACATTTTTTTTTAATAAATTTCAAAGAATAAGAGAACATTCTACATATTTCAAATGTTGAATGAATAAAAAGAGTGGAAATAAATTCTAAAGGATCACCACTTGTCTTTACTCAAACAATCCCCTCTAAAACATAAAATGAAATAAAATTGAAGGCATAAAAAAAGAATAACAAGTTTCATAAGTTTCATGTTTTGAGGAATTCAATGTAGATGCTTAAAAATCGGATGACCTATTTCAACTCTGTTGAGTGTATTCCTATAATTTTTTACTAATTTACCAAAAATATATAAGACATGAGAAATTCATAGTAGTTTTAGAAAGAATTTATTATGAATTTTAATATTAGATTACGTTTTTGTCCTTTATCAAATCAACCAAAAAAACTAAATTCAAGGGTAAAATGGTATTTTTCATATGATATAGTTATCATTTCTATTTAGATTAAGGGGACGAAGGCCTTTTTCTCTTTTTTAGAATAGTAAGATACCTTTATTACCCTTAAAATTAAAAAAAAATCATATAATTATTTTCTAGGGATTTTGTTTTCAAATTTCATATTTTTAGCATGGTAAGTTTATGAAAGTACCCTTGTTTCAAAATTAATTATATTTTTTTAATGGATATTTTCATATTTTCATCTTGGTTGTTTCCCTATAATCGGATCGGTTAACGAGTAAATAGGTCTTAACAACATTTAAAAAAATATTAAAAATTAAAAACACAATAAATTTACAAAATTACCCTCAATTTCATAATTAATTTAGGTTTTTTAGGTCATCTTCATATTTTCCACATGAGGTTTTTTTTGTTATAATTAGGTGTGTAGAGGGGTAAATTAGTCTTTACAATAATTTAAAAATTATTAAAATTCCAAACCTGTAAAGCAGAAGCTTGAGAAAAGTGTCATGTTAGTCAATTATTCATGACATCCTTATTCCTCCATAGGCAGCATGTGTTGGGTTATGCTGGGCGGATTGTCACTAGAGTTGTTTTCTATTTTTTTTTTCTTCTCTCTCCTCCCTTATAATTTACACCTAACATTTGAAGTTTCAGGGCAGTCCTTTTGGTTGGAAATGTTTAAGTATCATCCCTTATCCTTTTGAATTTTTAATTTGTGACCTTGGACTTTTCATAGGTTTTTTTATTTTTTTTCAATTGCATCTTTCAATCTGAAGTTTTTATTTTTTTTTTATTTTTCAAATTTGGTTGTGATTCTTTTTCTTTTTCTTCATTTTTTCTTGCCTTTTTGTGAACTTTCAATTGTTTTTAATTTCATCCTTTAATCAAAATTCTTAATTGTTTAATTTTTTTAGATCTGGTTATCATTCTCTTGGTGGTTTATTCTTTAATTCTCTTATGAAATTGTCTTTTCTTTTTAATTTACTCTTCAATTCAAAATTATCTGTTCTCCAATTTGTTTTTAATATAAGGTGTCGTCACTTAGTATAATGGTCACTAGAAAATCTATGGTCTGCGATAGTTTAGATAAGATGACTAGTTGTGTAAGGGGAAAATGTATCATCCTAAGTGCACCTTACCTTTGTATGGTAAACTACATTATTTATTGACTATTAATCTAAGACATGTTTCTATTTGTTGGTATCATCTAAAGGTTCAAAGTAGATATTTCTTCATGAGGAAATCTTTAACTTATCAGGTTGAATCCTAACCGTTCTAAGGCTTTTAATTTTAGTATCGCATTTATTTTCTATTTTGTATCTTTAATACCTACGAATATACTTTACATTGTAATTTTATACTTCTAAATATTAAAGTCTACAACTAAATCCTACACTTCAAATATTAATTAAAAAAATTAATTGTTATGGGATTTTTTATATTTTAGCTAAACATTAATGGATAATCATAAACTAGTTACGATACTCATTTTGTATTTTTTAAAACTTGATGAAATGTGATTTTATTTTTAAAAAAAATATATGCATGAAAATATTTTAGGATTTTGCCGTACGCATGAAAATGTTTTTTTGAAATGAGTAATTTTTTGTATTTTTTTAATTTAAGAGATTATGTATTTTTAATATCGGGTCCATATCTTACAAAGTAAGTCTATAACCCAATATTAAATGAAATTCTTTATATATATGTGTGTGTGTGTGTGTGTGTGTGTTCTGAAATAAAGGACTTTTATTTTTGAATTTTTGAAAATGTTTTGATTTTTATTAGAAAAATCAAGTATTTTGGTATGTATCTTATAGTGTATGTCTATTTAAAAAAAATGCGAGGGACTCACAAATAATTTTAAAATAGTTTGTGACTTTATTTAGATTTTTTTTGAAAATTTTAAGGCCTATTTGGCTAGACACACAAATAAAGATAAATTAAAATAAAACGAAGAGGCTTAGGGCAGTGTTTGGATAAAGTTAGAGGCATTAAAAATGCCTCAAGGGTATGCTTGTTAAACACACTATAAGTAGCCAAACAAGGCCTTATGTTTTAAGGAAAAATATGACTTACCAAACACACCTTTAAGTCTGGATTGAGCTATTAGGCTTGAGGCTCAAGCCTACTTGTACAAGTTAAGCTCAAGCTCAGCCCACCTAATATGTTGGGCTAACAGACGACCCAACAAATTTTTTTTTATGATGTGGGCTGGACCCAACCTAGCCATATGAGCTAAGCTTAATCGAGCCCACATAACTTGGTTACTAGCCCAACCCAGTAACCAAGTTATGCAAAGCTTGCAGAACATGAATTAATTCATGTTCTGCATGCTTTTAACAAAACAAAAGGGGAGGTTAAAATGTAGGAATGTCAGAGAACTTACCTAGCCAAAAGGGTGTGTTGCTGGGTAGTGGTGTTTTAAACATGGCGTGGTGGCCTGCTAGTGGAGCTAATAGTGTTGTTATGTGGGTTTGCAGTGGCTGTTGGAAATTGCGTTAGAGGAGGAAAAAGAAACGTGGATGTTACAGTAGGGAGCTATCGTGGTTTGTTGCAGTGATGGTGGATGGTTGTGGTAATGCTAACCCAGGCGTGGAGGAGCTTGTTGTTGCTCGCGGCAAAGCTGTCGTGGAAAGAAAAAAAAAGAAAAATGGTGGAAGTGTAGGAAGGGAGGTTGTTTGCTAGGTTAAAAAGAAAAGGACGAAAGACGTTGGGTAAAGTTTTTTTTTAAGTGGTGAGAGTGTTTTTTGGAATGCAAGAGAAGTTTTTCTCTTCTTTTTTTTTAGAGAAAAAAGGGGGGGATTGCTTTGATTTTTTGCTCTCTTTCTCTCCCAACTTTCTCCTTCTCTTCTGCACGAAATCATCCCTATTTGTACGAGATGAAAAAAGGACATGAGGTGTTTCTTGGGAATAGTTTGTGACCATTAATTTGCTTGAAAATCATCTTAATTGTTGGCCACAAATTAGCAACCTCAAGTACTGTTAAAGCTGGTTAGGTCAAAGGTTTTGGCTCTTTATTACAGCAACTGCAAGGCTATAAACTGGTGATGAAAGGGACAAGAGTGTAGTACAATGTTGGAGGGTGAAGATGGTGTGTCTGTTGTCCTATTTGGAGGATGAATGGAGCATTAAATGGACTCAAAAATGGTTTCACATGCAGCTTTTCTAGCATAAGGTAGGGGATGCAGAAATAAAATAAGACAACATGTACTCTGACACTATTACTTTTCTCACTTTTGTTAATCAAAATGACGTCATTTTGGTCAAAACAACATTAAAAGACACCATTTTACTTAAATGAAACAATGTAGTTTCTTTTTTATACCTAAATTAGGTCATTAACCCATTTTTTTAATTTCAGCCCCTAATATTTTAATTTAGTCAAATAAGTCCTCAATTGAATTTTGATTCTAAGAATCAATTCAATTTCACCCCAGCCGAGTTTCAAAATGATTCCTTAAGTTTAGTGCCTTTTTCACCTTGGTCCCCAGTCTTGGATATTTTTTCATTTCATCCCTAATTGACCTTTAACTTCTAATTTCTTTAATTTCACCCTTGTTTTCAGTTGAATTGGGTCCCTAAATTCACATGTCTTTTGTAAAAAGGTCTTTGGTTCTTAATTTCTTCAATTTTGGCCTTAATTAACACCTTTAAACTTTAATTTTCTTGTAATTTTATCCATGATTTCATCCAATTGAGTTTGGAAAAATTAAATCTAGTCATCTCAAATTCCAATCTTTTCATTTATGACCAAATTAAGCTTTCAAACTTAATTTTTCACCAATTAAATCCATAATAAAATTAATTTGACCCCTTAAAAGTCTAATCTAGTCCTTGCACTAAATTAATTCTTTTAATTTGACCTAAATTAATTCTTAAACTTTTAAGTAAGCTTATGATTAAATCAAATTGGCCTATGAAAAGTCTAATAGGGTGAGGGCTAGAATGCGCACTATCTAATGGGCAAGGGCTATAAAACGCACTCAAAAGAAAATTGATAGGGCTAAAAAGCGCTCTATCTAGTATGTAAGGGTTGAAAAGCGCACTCAGAAGGAGAATATCGGGCTAGAAAGCGCATTATCTTGTATACGAAAGCTAGAAAACACACTTAAAATGAAAGAGATAGGGCTAGAAAGCGTACTATCTGGTATATGAGAGCTAGAAGACACATTAAAAAAAAGAGAGATAAGGCTAGAAAACATATTATCTAATGGGTGAGGGCTAGAAAAGAACACTCAAAAGAAATGGATACGGTTAAAAAGTGCACTATTCGATAAGCGAGGGTTAGAAAATGCACTATCTGATATCTGAGGACTCAAAAGCGCACTTAAAAAAGAAATAGGTAAGGGTTAGAAAGCACACTATATGTGAGGGCTGGAAAACGCACTCAGAAGAAAAATATAGGGCTAAAAAGCGTACTATATGGTATGTAAAGGCTGAAAAATGCTCTCAAAAGAAAAGGATAAGGCTAAAATGTGCATTATCTTATATGTAAGGGCTAGAAAGCGCACTCAGAAAGAAAAGAGATAGGGCTAGAAAGCATACTATATTGTATGTGAGTGCTAGAAAACTGTATTATCCGATGGGTGAGGGCTAGAAAGCACACTCTAAAGAAAACGGATAAATATGCTTTTTTTTAATAAAAAAAGTTTGATTATGTCTGTTATAACCTATTTTTGAGTTATTCCCTAAATTCATTTTTTCCCAACCTTAAAAAGGAAAAAAAACTAAAATAGTATTGTTTTGAATGACACTGTTCTCCTGCTTCCCCTGCACACGCAGAGGCAAGGGAAAAAGATGTTTTGTTCCCCTATAACGCCCATTTCACTCTTTCCCCCTACCCATTTGCATAAACCCAAAAGAACCGACACGACCTATGCCCCTCACTTGACACAGAAGAAAAAAAAAGCGGACAAGCCTTGCAGGTGGCTACCTAGGGGTCGCACGGACACCCCCTACCCTTGTGCCATGACTAGACAGGGGTAGTAGACCTCTCTCCCCACTTTTTCCTTATAAATACCATTTCTTCCTTATAAATACCGATAGAAAGAGAGGAACCAAGGGGGGATGAGTGTGAGAGAGGAGGAAAAATTGTGTGAGATTATACAGAGGATAACGAAGGAAAAAGAAAAGAACAGAACAGAAAGAAAAGGAGAAACAAAAGGGAAAAGGAAAGTAGAGTTGACAGGGGGCGAAAATAGAGAGAAAGAAGAGAGGGAAGATTGAAAAACAGAGAGGAATTGTTTTAAGATACAGAGACAAGAAAAGAGAGAACACAGAGCAGAAAAGAGAACAACTGTCACCGCCTGCCTTTCTCATCGCTGCCACGAAAAACGCCTTGAGCCACTATCGACAACAGCTCCACCACCAGCAGAAATAGAAGAGAAACCGACACAAAACAAAAAAGGAGAAAGAATAGAGGGGGCAGAAATAGAGGGCAAGGAAAACACAGAAAAAAGAACCACCGGCCACCTTCAGCTCCCTAGTCCGCCACCGCTAGCCCCAGCAGCACTGCCATCGATAGCAGCTCCACCATCATCAGAGATCGAAGAAGAAACGTAGAAGCGGGAGAATATAAATAAGGAGAAGAAGAAAACACAGGAAAACAAAAAGAAAAAACAAAGAAGAACCACCGTCTGGAATCCCCCATCCACCGCGCGATTCTTCCTCAACACCGCCACCAATGCCAGGTCAGCTTCTTCTCCTTCGTCATCCCCAGCTCCTCCACTGTTTTGCATGAATAGTGGAGAGTGAATTATTTCCCTCTCCACTATTCACGTAAACAGTGGAGAGTGCTCCACTGCCCAAAATGAGTGGGTCGAGTCTAGCCCAGTCCAAAAAAAAATTAAAAATCATTTTAAAAATATGTGATTTTCCAACGTATGTATCTGTCCATATTGATTAGTATACGTTTGTATTTTTATATCATAAGGATACAAATCCGATTTTCATTAAAACGTTGCAAAAATGAAAAAATAATATCTTGTTTTCATGCATAGGGTCAAGTCTTAAAAAATCATATCGTATTTTCATATGACAAAAAAAAATAAAAAATATGTGTTAGCCTGCATTTTGGCTTTAATAACCAGTTTATTAAAGCCACGAGAACTTGGCCAATATTTCAAAAATTCTTTAAAAAAATCATTTTGTTTTCTTTTAGTATATGGGATTACAAATTTACACGTAAAATGTATTCCCGATATTAAAAGGTATTTCTTTTATTTACATAGAACAATTAGGTTTTTACCCGATAAGATAATGATCTCCTTACCGAGGAAGACTTTTCTTAAACCATAAACTGACCAACAATTAGAAAACATGACAAGACCTTAGTTTTTCATCAAACAATTACACAATGCAGCTTACCTTAGGTAGGGCATATCTGGGGTGCTAATACATTCTTTTTATGCAACCAGTCTGCAACCAGTCTCCGTGCCCGATCTCTGAGATCAGTTAGGGTTCCTAGTGACCAAAATACTAAGTGGCGACTTCCATTCCACTGATAAAAAACAATAATTCCTTGACTTCCCCACATATTTGCCAGATAGATACAATACCTTGAGAGTGGAATATTCGCCGCAAGGATTCTTTCGTTAAACTTCCTGCAACGGTCAAAATATGATGTGTTGTGATTAATATGCATGTATTCTTACCTGAGAAATATAGATCCCTTTTATTCTTTGGCTCTTTCTTTCAAAGCTTTGATCTTCGTAACAAGCTTTCATGGCTTTTTCACTTCTATATACCTGAGCCATAACTCTTCGACTTGACCTCTAGTAAGAAATGCTCATTTAATGATCTTAAATGATACCAACATACCTCATTGTCTAAAAACCTTTATCTAAAAAATTATAACCTATTCCTTGATGGCTTTTCTCAAAAGTTATTGGTGGATTTGAACAATTTTGCTTCCCATTCTCTGTTATAATAGAGAAGGATTCGTGGAGCCAGCCATTACTGTTTTCTTAAGTTACCCCTAGATTTATCATGCCCCAAGTATTTTTATCATGTTTTGTTTGCTTGAACTTTCTCGAGGATGATGTCATATGGAAAAGGGCTTGGCTATTTACAAGAGATTGCTTTCGTAGGAAAAACTCATTTTCACATGGGAAATCATCATTTACCAATCTAGATTGATTGCCTTCGATTATAAAAGGCTTTATTGGACACATAACTTGGGTTTTGGCTTGTGGCTATATTAGTTATTGCAAGCTTAAATGGTGTTTAAAATATCTCAAGACAAAAGATCACCTAAGTTTATTCCTGAACCTTCGTTTTGGTCAAGGGATTCCTAGATCTTAGGGTTGACTTTGTAAAATAGTTCTACATGCCCCTAACATTTGGACTATTTGACTATGAATGTCATCATTGTTTTCATTTTGTACATCATGCTCGACCCTTTTCAATTATTTGAATTTCTTCATTCCCTCAGCTTTGATTGGGCACCTTTGATCATTAAGGATTATTTTGTATATTCTTGCTGTTTTAATCCATATGCTTGCCCTATTGTGGGGTGTGATCATGGTAGGAGTTCATTTTTAAGAAAAAACTTAATAGGCTAAAAAGGGGCTATAAATGATATTTTCGAGTGTTGTGAAATGATTATAAAAAATGGTCTTTTCTTATTTCAAACACATGCATTTAGGATTGATAAACTTTGTTTTCCTTTATTTTGGCCATGTAAAATTGATTTTCATTATGATTATAAATCATTTTTCATTTAATTAAAACTTAGCTTCAATGTTATTTTATGGTGTTTGGTTTATTTTTCAGGTTTGTAAGCGTTTGGTTATCTTATTAGGAGATCATTTGAATTTTTAAAACTCATTTGTTAAAAACAAACACCAGTTAAACTTCTACATTTGTACTAATAACTTTGATTACCCAAAAACCTTTATGAAAACACAAAAACAAGGTTTTTTAAGCTTATAAGATCACATAAAGTTTTTTTTTTGAGAAAAAAAAAATACACCAAAGAATTTTTGGCCAAACTTTGACTTTTATTGATTTAATAGACAAAGTACATCATGCATAGTACTTCTTTATAACATAAAAGTTTACAAGTTTAGGCAAATTATTTTCGTCCATCTTAGTTAAAAATTAGTGCTCATCTAGAAAAAATCTTCTTCACCATGTAAGGTCCTTCGTTGTTTGGTACCCATTTACTCTAATCTTCCGTGATGTTGACAAGATCTTTATCAATATCAAATCTCCCTCTTTAAATACTCTTCACCTAACCTTCCTGTTGTATGTCTTAGCCACTCTGCTTTGGTACAACTAGTGGTGACAGATGACAACCGATCTCTTTTCACTAATCAAATTTAACTACTCAAATTTCAGCTTTGCCCATTCTGATTCTTCTAGCTCTATATCTATTATCAGTTTTGCCCATTTTGATTCTTCTAGCTCTATATCTATTAGAACCTTTAATGATGGAATCTCTACTTCTAAAGGCATCATTGCTTCCATCTTATATATTAGAGAGTAAAGGGTTGCACCCATAGAAGTTTCGACTTCGGTGTGGTACACTTAAGATATGCACGAAAGCATCTCATACCAATCCATATAGGTGACCACCATCTTCCGGATGCTCTTCTTAAGATTTTTGTTGGTTTCCTCGACTACCCTATTCATTTTGGGCCTATAATGAGAAGAATTGAGATGCTTAATCTTCTACTTAGTGCAGAGCTCATCAATTAGCTTACTGTTAAAATTATAAGCATTAGTAGTTATCATTCTTGTTGGCACACCGTAGCGACAAATCAAATCTTTCTTAATGAACCTCTTGACCATCTTTTGTGTTACATGTGTGTAAGAGCTGACCTCTACCCATTTAGTGAAGTAGTCGATGGCTACTAAGATAAACTTATGTCTATTGCTAGCTTTTAGATTGATTGGTGTTATAATATTCAATTCCCATATATCAAAAGGCCAAGGCAAGGTCATATTAAACAACGATGCTTGAAGTGCATTTATCTTGTCACCATGTATCTGAAACTTGTTGTATTTTTTGATATAGTCTACACAATCCCTCTCTATGGTCAACCAAAAGTACCCAGATCTCTACATTTGCCTTGCCATCATATGCCTGTTAGCATGAGTGGCATAGATTCTCTTGTGGATTTCTTGTAATGCTTGCACAACCTCCTTCTCATTTAGACACTTGAGGTCTGGCTACAAGGTCGTGTCATAAAAGTGTGATAATTAAATAGATTAATTAAAAAGAAAAAAATAGAGAAAAAAAAACCAACAGGAAGAAAAAAACTAATGAAGAAAAAGAAAAAAATCTGAATTAACTGGGTTAACTCTTGAAACCAGGTTAATCTGTCAAACCTGGGATTCACGTCATGAAAGTTTGATAACTAAATAGGAAAAAAAAATTGACGGGTTAACCCGTTAAAATAGGTTAACCCATCAAGCCCAAGATACTTGTCATGAAAGTCTGATAATTAAATAGAAAGAAATTTAACATTAACAAACTAAACTAAACGAAAAAAAATTAATTAAAAAGAAAAAAAAGCAAAAAAAATTTCCGGGTTAACTCGTCAAACCAGGTTAACCCGTCAAACCCGGGATCCGTGTCATGAAAGTCTAATAACTAAATAAAAAAATTAAACATTAACAAACTAAATTAAACAAAAAAATTCATTAAAATAAAAAAACACAAAGAAAAAGGCAAAAAAAAAAACACATAAAGATATAAAAAACAAAAAAAATTAAAAACAAAAAAAAACAAAAAAGAAGAAGCCAGCTCAGCGTGATAATTAAATAGAAAGAAATTTAACATTAACAAACTAAACTAAATGAAAAAAATTAATTAAAAAAAAGCAAAAAAAAAATTTGGGTAACTCGTTAAACCAGGTTAACGTGTCAAATCCGGGATTAGTGTCATGAAAATCTGATAACTAAATAAAAAAAAATAACATTAACAAACTAAATTAAACAAAAAAAATTCATTAAAAGAAAAAAAACACAAAGAAAAAAGCAAAAAAATAAACCCATAAAAGCATAAAAACAAGAAAAAAATAAAATTGGGAATAAAAACTAAAAAAAACAGCTCAGCAGGCACAGTGAAACACTTAGTAGTTTTAGTATAGGTTATAATGCATTTTATTTTATGGTTTTTGAGTTAATATCACTTACTCTCGAGATATTATTATTAACTCATGTGGTAAGTGTTTGTTTTCCATATTATTATATGTTATAAAAAGAGATTAGGAGAACCAAATAATTTCTTACAAATGTACTAATAGATAAATGGTCATAACACAGAGAGAGGAGAGTACCTCTTAGATTATAGTGATCATGACTTGTTCTTGCATTTAACAGCGTGAGTGATCTTGCTAGTTGCTACTTTGTTTCCTGAAGGTTGAGCTTGTGGGCAAAAGCATCGACGGATCACACAACGATGAGAAATGTCCAAGCGATTTACATGGCGAAAAGTGCTCCTATATTTGATGGGCCTTGTAACCCGAGGGTCCTCAAATTTAGGATTAAAAGTGAGGTTGGGCTGATAATCATTCTGCACTTTTTTCTGGAAAAAAAGGTAACTTTTTTATTAAAAAATATCATTTCAACTTCATGTTTAAGGCCCTAGAGTAGACACATTCCAACAGTTTTGATTCGGCCTAGACATACATGGAAGTTCAACTTCATGTAATTCATGCCAGTATCCTGGTAGTTCAACCAAATTTATTAGAGGGTACTAGTTTACAGCCAGCGGTATGCTGTGTTGAAATTAAGATATTCTTTTAATGTATTAAAAATTATGTTGATCATAGATTTTCTATTTGGTATTTTTCTAAACTCAGCTTAGCAGGTCAGTCGATTCGACACTTTATTTAACTCGAGTATAAAATTAAATTATGTGGGAGTTTTTTTTTATATGACCTATTCAATATAGTCATCCAAAAACATCTCAACTAACTGTAAATCTAAGGATGAAATTAAGAAAAATGAATGAAATTGACATGAAAAAAAACCTCTCGACTAACTTCTTGCTTAGTCATGGTTTAAAATTAAACCATGTAGAATTTGTCATGATATGATCTAGTAGACTTGGTCAATCTGAAGACAACTTGAACAACTATAAAAACAATCCGAAAATAAAATTAAGAAAAATAAAAGATAAATGTCTCACGTGCGCGCACAGTGTTGCTTCATCGGAAGACCCGAGTGGACTGATCTTATATGAAATTCTAGGTAAGGGACTGATTGTGGTTAGGAAAGGTATTAGGATCTTTAGCGCAGCTTACCTGAGGCAAGCTGCATTGTGTGGTCTAGATGTGGCTCAAAGGTATTAATGGGTTCCTAACCGATGGTCTGTCTATGACTTAGAATAAAGATTTATTCTCATGAATAAATCTAGCATTTCAAATTTATTATGGGCTCGTATGCCTAAATAAATTGTTGTGGGAAGAATCCACGTAGGTGCCCTGATAGGGTTTACCTATCTTGGAAGGTGAAAGAGTTTTCCATAACTTATATATTGTGATGAAAAATACTTCCAAATAAAATTGGTGAATACCCAAAATAATATTAGGAATATTTTAGTTAATTTCTGGTATTTAAATGCCAAGTCCAATATTTATACCAAAATGTTGACTATTAATTCTCATGAATTAAAATTTTTAGAGATTATCTAAATATTGACCAAGTTCTCATGGATTCAATAAACTGGTTATTAAATCCAAAAATACTTGGAAAGATATGTTTTTTAATTTTTTTGTATATATAAAAAATGTTAAATCATACCATATGTTTATATATTTTTTAAAGCAAAATATGTTTTTTTTTTTTATCTCATGAGAGGCTTGGCTGGATGCACACCAAAAATGAAATACATTTTTGTATTTTTGAAATGAGATTTTTTTTTCAAAAAATTTGGAAAGTTTTGAGATTTTGATGAAAAACTGGTATTTTAATACTGGACCAACATTTTACAATGTAAGTGTACAAACTTAATATTAAATAAAATTATTGAAAATATATGCAAAGGGCCCGTAACAAATTGGTCCTTGAGATTTTTAATTGTTTTGAAATTTATTTGGGGTTTGTTTGGCAAAAACTCATTTTTATTCAAAACAAAATTATCAAAATAGATCTAAAGGTATGTTTGCCAAACAACCCCTTAGGCCAAAAATCCCTCAACAAAAAAATAATCAACCAAACAAAGCCTAAGTTCTTGACCCAAAAAATAAATCAATCGGGCTGACTTGAAAACACTGGTTCAACCCTGAACTAAACTAAAAACCATGGTTTGACCCGAAAACCCTTGGTTTGACTATAAACCGAACCAAAGACCACTGATTTGACCTAAAAAAACCATAAACCAAAATGAATCAAACTAAAAAAATAATAAAAAAACTAAAAAAATAGTCAAAAATTAAACTGAGATATTTAGTTAAGTATGACTTGATTAAGATATATTTTAGAAAGTAAGGACTTGATTAAGTTAATTTCTAAAATTATCCTGAATTAATATATGGATATTATTCAAGGGGAAAATTGATATTTTTTCAATTTATAGGGTTTTTCAGATTTTTCTATAAATAGTAAGTTATGCCTCTTATTTATGTATGATTGTCTGTTAGACAGAAAAACTATGCAAGTTACAAAATAAAAAGCTAACACTTTAGGCATAACAATCTCTCTTATCTAAATAGGAATTTAAGAGATTTCTTACTAGTGATTCGTGTGAATTACCGTTGTAGGCCGAACAATTAGGCGACTTATCGCTTGCAACAACCCAACTTTTAAAAAATTATTCAAAGTAGAAGAAGATCAGATCTTCATGTAATAAATCCCTAAATAATTCTAGATTTGTCTAATAAGATTCTAGGGACTTTCGAATAATTTTATTTTACTATTTTTGCTCATGTATATATATTCGGGAACCAATAGAACATTGCATTGTTAATATATTTGGTATAGATGTGCTTTTAAAACATTATTATTTTTATATGTTTTTATTTAAAATCAGTTTTTGATTAATATATGTTTTATTTTAAAGTCAAAACATTTTATTTTTTTTAGAAAAAAAAACTTTGTTTTTGAAATAAAGTAGGATATGGAAAAAACACAATTATTTATTTTGGATTTTTTTAAAATTGAAATAACAACTTTCTTCATTTTTAAATACACATTAAAAAATCTTAGTGTTTAATATATGTAATTCTATATTAAAATATAATGTGTTTTTATTTTTTTATATATGTGTATATATATATTGCCATCCTATTTGAATTTTTCCTTTTTGAGTGTTTTTTCTAACATAATAATCACTCTCATAAAAATTATACAGGCATCTCCTATAAGATATAAAAAAACAATTATAAATCATTTAATATATATATATAAACATATTTGTGAAAATAATTTTATTATGTTACAATTTCATTGCTCATTTCATATCTAAAAAAAATATTAATTAATATAATTTAACAAACACTATTTGTTTTAACATATTTTGAAGCTCAATATATATAACAATTATTTATCAAATATTACTTTAGTTTTACCCGATAACACTGTACACAGGAACACCAAACGCGTCTATTTATATGGAATGTGCTGGCACTGTCTTTCTATAATTAAATTAAAAGAACCCTAATTAAGCCTCTTAATTGAAAATATTTAGATAGTATAAGCTTTGACGAATTAAAGTAGCAGCTTGAAGAGTTTGTCACATGATGAAGTCCTCACGCGCCTGACATTAAGTCCATATTATAGAACGTTCCAAGTACTAAAATATTCGGTTGATGTATCTGTTTTTTTACTTGAAACTAATTATTTGTTATTCCTACTAATAATAGTTTTCTTTTTAAAATATTTTTTATTTAAAAATATATTAAAAAAATAATTTTTAACACGAAAATATCAAAATCATCTAAAAATATTAATTTAAAATTAAAAATTAAAAAAAATTAATTTTTTTTAATATTAAAAAACAAAAACAAAAACAAACCGTACCTAAGTAGATGGAAAAAGGAAAGGAAATGTCTAGCAATGTCTGACGTGTTTATACTTTATATGGTGTAAATGCAATGCTTTAAACATGTTCCTCTGACACCCTTTTTCTTCTCTGACTTTCACGAGGAAGAAAAATCTACTAGTGATGTGCTCGTAGAATTATCAACCACATAAAAAACATTATTTAAAATTGATTTTTAGGTGGAAAGCTGTCGCAAAAGTTCTTTATATATATATATATATATATATATATATATATATATCACATATTTAACTGATTTAATAACGTTATACTTCGATTCCTAGCTTTAAATCATTTTTCATTTTCGGTAGAATTTATGTTAGTCTTTATATTTTGGTCAGAAATAGGCTCCGCAAAGTACAAATACTAAATGACGGCTTGTTGGTGTTGAATATGTGTTAGCTACTTTATATTCTTTTTTTCCAATTTACGTTGACGGTCCACAGTCTATAAAACTATAGCTTTGGGTGGTCTCCCGGTGGCTCGACCCTTCACCAACCCAGGCTCAAGTGGGCGTATATATCACCACGTTTATTGTTGCTTTTTGCCTACCATTTCGGACTTTTATATTATTTCACATTAATTTCACATATGTTATGTAGAAAGTTTTTATATTTAAAATATTATAAGTTCTATATGCAAGGAGTGATGGAGATATTAATATACCTAACTTTTATTTTGTTTTTTTATTAATGTTGGTGTTCGGGTTAACTTCTGTCTACTTCGACTAATCCCACGAGTCTTAAAGTTAACGACCATATAAGACTCTAGTGGCCATAATATTAGCAACCAGAAGACTCGAACATGAAATCACAAAAAGAACAAACTTCTTAGTCTCAGTCTCTTGCCGCTGCACCACCTACTATCTAATTAACTTTTATTATATTTAAATCTTGTTCAACATATACATGGCATAAACATGCATACAGTTCAAATTAAACTGTTTTATTGGGTTTTTTTTTTTTTTTGGTTTGTACTCGAATTAGGTCGAGACAATAGATTTTATGTCACACAAAATGGATAATTCTCTTTTTTCAAACCTGAAATACTAAGTTTTTCTTTCATAAACTAAAGTTATAGGTAACACAAAATGGAAGCCTGTAGCATCTACGAGATCCAAATATTATCACAGGAAATGGGTAGAATTAATACATGGCTAAATGTAATTAGCCTAGTCGTCACCTTTTTTTTTTTTTTCCATCACTAGCTAGCGATCAATAATATGATTACATCCAGGGACGAAACTAGAATTTCAGAATTGGAGGTACCAATATACACAAAAATTGGAGTAATTAAATTTGAAAATAAATAAGATAATAAAGGAATATAATAAATAATATTTGGGATGCAAAATAATTTTCTCCTATTAAATAACCCACTACAAGATTTAACAGTTTTACTGACGGAATTTTTCCGTCGATGTAAGACACATATTCCGTCGGTAATTAAATTACCGACGAAATCACCGACGGAAATGCTCCATCGGTGAATCTTTTCTCGGTAATTTTTTGTCCGTCGATAAATCAGTCGGTAATAAAAAAATAAAATTATCCGCTTCATTTCGTCGGTATATCCCTCGGTAATAATATTTTTTATTACCAACGAAAATACCGACGGAATTACCAACGGAAATTCCATCGGTAATTCCGTCGGTAATTATTTAAAAACATTTTAAAAAAATTCATTTTATAAAATTATAAACTAATTAAATTAACATAAATCAACATTGTATAATATATACTCAAAATGCTTAGAAAAAAGAATAAGAAAATCAACTCAAACAAATTTGTAACAAATAAATAAAATGAAAAAATAAATTCAAATAAAAAAATTCATATGAAAAAAATGAAGTTGCAATTGCTAAAAATTTAAAAATCCTATAAATCAATCAACTAAAAATTGATCTCATATGAAAAAAAAATCTCACAACAACATTTATACAATTATTAAGAACAAAAACAATTGAAAATAAAATAAAAAATAAATATAGTGAAACAAATCATGAAAAAAGAAGAAAAATCTTACCTTAATGTAGTTGCAAGTGAAGCTAAGGAGAGAAATTTTTTTTCGTAAAGCATATTAATTAAAAAAAAACTAAGAGGATAAAAGAAGAAAGAAGAAGAAGACATACCCGAGCATGGAGGAAAAGAGAAGGAGATGAGGAGAAAAAAGAAGAGAAAGAAATAGATATTGATGTTTGTTACATATAGTGAAGAAGAAGAAGAATAATAAATAAGTCTGTCTCTTGTGAAATAAGAGGATTCATGCTTTTTATTGGGGCGCGTTAGCGACGGATTTACCGATGGATAATTAAATATTAATATTTTTTAATTATTCCGTCAGTAATTCCGTTCGTAATATTTAATTTAAATTTTCAATTTCATAAAAAGTTTTCAGAAACCGCCAACAATTACCGACGATTTTTCAATCCGTCGGTGATTCCATCTGTAATATTTAAATGAAAATTTTAAATCAATTGAAATTTTTCAGCAAACCGTCAAATAACACCGACGACTTTTCAATCCGTCGGTGATTTTGTCCGTAAAGAACAACAATTAACAGTGCAATTGAAAAGTGAACAGTTCTGGAGCTCTCTGGAAAATACCGACAGATTGTGTCCGTCTGTAATTCCCTTTGTAATTGACATGATGAACAGTGTTTACAGTTTACCAACGGATTTACCGACGGATTTTACCAATTTTTCAATCCGTCGGTAATTCCGTTGGTAAATCCTGACACATCATCAGTTTTTTTGCTTTGTTTTAATTTTTTTTTCCAACTGTAATTCCCTCGGTATATACCGAAAGAATATTTCCGTCGGTAAAATCCCTCGAAAATTTACCGACAGAAATATTCCATCGGTATTTCCGTTTGTATTTATCGATTTTCTGGTAGTGACCCTTAATTTGAATGTTTTAATTATTTTTAAAAAATATTTAGATCAAAATATGATTTTATATATATATATATATATATATATATATATATATATATATATATATATATTTGAAGAGTAGTACTACTGATGGTATCAACTATATTGAAAAAAAATCAGTCATGAGCTCGAGAACCTTAACTTTTAAGCTCTAGATAGATTTGATGATATTATAAGTCCATATAATATCTATTTTGTTAAGGAAATTTGTATGATTTTGATTTGGACAATTGTAGGTAGTAGAAGAGGTCTATTTGTTCATATGGTCAAACCAATTCTTCATTATTATTATTAATTTTTTAATTTTTAAAGGGAAGAAGGGATATATACATAACATATTTTTATTGATTCCAATTTCAGACTTTGTTCTCGAACCTTTTATTTACATTAGAAATCTTTTTACTTTATTTTCAAAAACTAAAAACAAAAGATATTAATTTTTTTGTAATTTTTATTTATTCATGTTGGATTTAATTCCTTTTTTATATACAAATATTATTTTACTTATTCTTGCTAATTAGTTTAAAATAACACAAATAAGTAAAACAATTAACAGTAAAAAACTTAACCAATTTCTTATTTGTTTTTTGACTTCTTAAAATAAAATAAAGTTTTTTCCAGTGTGAATTAAAAATAAAAATAAAATCAAAGATAAATAAATAATTGGAATTTTTTAATAATTGTTTCTTAAAATAATCTGACTACATTTTGAAAAGTTAAAATTAATAATAATAAAAAACATTATTTAAAAACAATAGACGGAGGAACCTATATTGCCTAACAGACTAAATCATAGGAATCCAACTATCTAGATTAAAACCACAAATATGTGTTTGTAAAAAATACATATCACGAGAGACTTTAGTGTATGAAAAGTTCGCAAGTATGTGTTTAAAAAGTCGTGGGACTTCCACGTGGCAATATGATGATTGTCAGGATGACGTCAAGATATACACACCGGTGTCCGGCTCATCTCCTTTGTGGTATCAATCTTTGTCAATATTCAATGTTTTTCGTCGGAAAGACTATCTTGATGGCTCTTCAATGTGTGGAAGTAATGCTTTTGTCGGCACGGCCCATCATTAACCGTCTATCATACAATGACCTAATTAGTAATTAATCTCTACATTAATCACGGGTATTTTTTTGATTGAGTTTACTAAATTTTACCATTAGTATAAGATTAATTTTGGTCAAGTATATTTCACATCGAATTATTTGTTTAGTTGATACAAGCGCCCCCCCCCCCCCCCCCCCCCCTAAAGTGTTCTAGTAATTAACTAATATCATGGGTAATTAATTGTGTTTATTCATGGTATAATAATAATCAACAAATCATCTAGGTGGTGGTACAGTGGTAAGAGCTTGGGACCAAGAGATTTACTCCCTGTGGTCTTAGGTTCGAGCCCTGTGGTTGCTCATATGATGGCCACTGGAGGCTTACATGGTCGTTAATTTCAGGGCCCGTGGGATTAGTCGAGGTGCGCGTAAACTGGCCCGAACACCCACATTAAACTAAAAAAAAATAATAATAATCAACTTCGTCGTCGTCGCCATCATCGCAGGAGGTGCAACTGTCGACAGTTAAAACCCTCCCCTGCTTACAAGGACAGGCGTAATCTTCTTCTCTCTTTGTTGTATGGTGAATGACGCAAAAGCTATAATATTCAACACCACCCATTATTTAATATTCAAAATCTATATTAGGAGTTATGAATTTTAACTCGCCATATTATGTAGCAGGGAATATCAAGATGAACTACATGCAAAATAAATAAATAAAATTGTAATTTAATTTTATAATAATTAAAAATCTTGTTTGATCTTTAGAGGTCGTAGTAGGTTCACTAATCATATACTATGAAAAATAATAATCTTTATATACATCCCTATCTAAGATAAGTTGCTTCATATGTTGTCTTTAATAATAACAATACATATTATATTTCTATATTAAGAGTTTGTTTAAATTGATGTATGTATGTTTGTTATCAAAATAAAATATTACTAAAACTTAAGACAGTAATTTGAGACCTCGATCTAGTAACAAGATTCAATTCTTACGTTTAAAATATGGGGTGTTGGACTCAAAAGTATAGTGAGAGATTAATAGATATAAACATGTTCAAGATTATATTGATTGGAATGGGTCCGAAAACCACAATTCACACTCAATAGGCTCATGTGGGATCATACTGCCCCAATCCAAACTCGTTTAGAACATCAAATAAGAGTATCCAAAAACAATAACATGAAAATAAACTCATACACTAAAGATGAAGATCAAAAATTAAAATTCATACAACAATAGAATTATTTACAAATGGTATTTACAATTAGAACTTAACAATAAAGTCTTACAAATATTTATATTTATGCGGCTGAGTGGATAGTTTTACACATGGATAGCTGGAACATGTACTTCTTCTTCTCATCTTTCTTCTTGTATGGGTGGTGAGACTCATCTCTGGTTAAAGTGAGAAATCGATCAATTTATTATTTTGGTCATTTATTAATTTGTCTGTTTATTGGTTTGATCTTATCTTTCTTCTTGCAAGTTTATATACTGCTACTACTATTTGAAGAGTTGTTGGTTGCATGGAAGTGGTAGTCTGTATTGCGGTGGATGGCATTAAATAGATGATGGTTGTCGGAGTTGGTGGCTTGGGTTTGGAGAAGAAAAATGTTGAAGGAGCTTCTAGCATCATGGCTAGGTTATCGAGATTGTAGATTTGTGGTTGATGCTATTGTTTTTTCGGTGATGTGGGGGTTATCTTGTCATTGTGGCTAGTCATAGTTATAGTTGGAGATGGTGATAGAGAGAAACTAGGAGAGAGAAAGGTTACTATGTTTTTTCTCTCTCTTTATTTTATTCATTTTTTGTGTCTTTTTTTATTATTATTTTTTCTTTCTTCTTCTTCTTCTCTCTCCTTTCTCTCTTTCTACATGTTTTTCCTCTCTTTGTTTTGTTTTTAAAAAGAATCCCTTAAAACTTTTCTCTTTTTCACCTCTTTTATACTACTTAATATTCTTTTATTTCTTTTATCCCTACTCTATATACCCTATTTTTTATTCCTTATTCTCCCTTATCCTTCACATTCTTAAAACCTTCCACATCTTTCTCGCCTTATTTTTTTAATTTTAATTTTATTTTTTTTCTTATCTCTTCATCTTTAAGTTGCTTGGAGAATAGGCTAGAAATGTTCATATTAATCTCTCATCCCTTCCTTAATTATTACTATTCTCACCAAACTTTTTGTTTCTTTGATTTTCATTTCTTTGATATTTTTTTAATACTTCAATTTTTAAAAAATCATTAACATGAAAATGATAAACAAAAAGGTTGAAAATCATGAAATGGATGAAAATTAACTGAATTACGTTGAAAATGTATTTTTTTTATTTTAGATTTTTTTTTATTTTTAAAATATATTTTTAAAATGTAATAGAAACCGAGGGGTCAAAATCAATGTACAAAAAAGTTAATATATTAATTCCATTCATGATCGTTTTGGGTTGGAAATTCTAGGACACCTTCCATGAAATCTTCTTAAATTAAATAATTATTTCAGATGATGTATTTGTTTTCCAAATTTAAGCTATAAATACAACTTATTACAATAAAGCCTCCTTTCAACAACAACTCAACAAAAAACATATTAAATTTAAGCAAAGCCAACTTATATGAAATGAATTGTAAGCGGTGAGGTGAAACTCTAGTTGTTCACCTTCTTCAAGGTCGTGAGCTTTAAGTCGCTAAACCTTTATAGCCATATGTAGCAAATGATCTATCTCATTTGTACGAGTAATTCATTTAAGTTATATTATCAAAGCAAGAAATATTTTTTTATTATGAGAAAAATAAAGGAAACCCAGTTCAAAGAATGAAGGAATGTACTGTGAGAAAGAGAGAGAATCTAAGATGATGGGATGATTGAATTTGTGGTCAGTGGTGGAAATCATTGGCCATAGAGAGAGGTTGTGTTGTGAGTGTGGAAAGGACAAATAAGTAGAAGTAAAAGAGAAAATAAAGAAAAGCAAATACTACTTCTTCTGCATGAGATTAAAAGGAGAAAAAGAAACAAAAATCATGATGACCATTGAGACATATCTTCACGACATAAAAGAAAAGGAAATAAAATGAAATTTGCCACATGAATCCATAATGGTTTATGTCTACGTTCATACTTGTCTATACATGAAAGACACAACAATTTTAGTTTCTTTTATAATTTGTAATAAAATACATATGTATAATTGATAACTCATCCTTAACCTCGAAAAATAACATCATCCTTAATGAAGGTTTATTGTTACCTTTCTTAGGGGGGTAATTTTCCTTTGTAACACAGTTTAATAAATGTTTTGGCAAAATAACACAGGCCAATAAAGTTTAGGGAAATAGCACAATTTGGTTAAAGTCGTGGGGTGAAAATTATGACTTATAAAAAGTCACAAATGAGAATCGTGACTTTGACTAAAAGAAGCAAAAGGGAGTCACAAGTTTGAAAAAAAATCATGGGGAGAATCGTAATTTAACTGAAAAACAATAACCCAAATCTAAACTTTAACCCTCTATCTAGCCCTAAACCTAAAACTAAAATAACCGTAAATCCCAAAAGCAAACCCTAACCACTCTTGCTAACCCCAAACTTTAAATGCAAACCCTAAACATAGACCTTAAACCTAAAATCCTAAATACTAACTGATGTAGGCAGAGCACAATAAGGATAATAGCAAACATAAAAATAAAGAGTAATGGTCAAAATAGAATTATCACAACATAACCCTAAGTCATAATTTTTATTTCTGAAATAAATTCCAATAAGTTCTACCTCTCTAAAAGGTTTACATCCCCTTAAAATAGGCCGCCAAACTAACCTTAAAATAATAATAAAATATAAATCCTCAAACAAAAAGAAAAAGACATATATTTTTTTTAAAAAAATCAAGGAATAATAACATAATTCGCTCAAACAGGATGTTCTTGCCCTAATTTGGGATCTTTCAAGTTTGGCTAGTTTAAGTAAATTAATTATGCCTCTTGTAGAACTGAGGTTGTAGAATCACCTGGAAAAATTTGAGACCAACTCGGATAAAACATTTTGGCATTTTATTGTCATTATGCTAGCCTGACACGATAAAACCTCATCTTGGGTCTAGCCTTGGTCCACTAGTTTATAAAAAACATCTCCTAGGTTATTTACATATTTTGTTTATCGCAGATCTTCATCTAAATTTGGTAGATCTCCATCTGACCATTCAAAACTTTAAATTTCTACTAGCCTGACTATATCACTAACCCTAAAGCTAATCCTAAATCCAAATCTTAAACCCCTACCTTAAATACTAACACTAAATCCAAACCTCTACATTTAGGGTTTGGAGTTAGATAGGGTTAATAATTAGTGTTAATGTTTAGGGTTTGTTTTTGAAATTTAAGGTTAGTATTTAGGATTATGATTTGAGGTTAGGGTCTTGTTTAAGGTTTTTATTTGAGGTTAGTGTCAAAGAATCATCTCAACCTAAAAGCTTAAGCTGTTAGATGAGGTCCCAAGATATGATTTATATTATTCTCTAACACACCCCCTCAAGTGAAAGTCCTTTGGGTTTGAAACTTGCACAGGCCCACTTTACCTTGTACTTATTTTTTATCAAATAAATAAAGATGATGAGATTCGAACTCATGACCGCTTGGTCATCAAGACTCTGATACCATGTCAAAGAACCATCTCAACCTAAAAGTTTAAGCTGTTAGGTGAGGTCTCAAGATATAATTTATATTATTCTTTAATAGTTAGTTTAAAGTTAGGGGTGAAGTTTAGATTAGAGATTATTTTTTCTGGTTAAAATAGTGGTCTCCACCTACAAATTTTTTTATTAAAGTCGTGATTCTATCCGTGACTTAATTAAAATTATGCTAATTTTCAAAAAACATTTGTAGAGATGTCATTTTGAGAAAACTTTGGTCAAACAATGTTAATTTTCAGAAAAGAAAAAGGAACCTCCTCAGAGGAGTTTTTTGTTTCCCTTGGCCGGCCCCCACACAACCTGATGATTTGAAATAAATTTTACATATGACTTCTGCAATTCAACGACGTCCACTCCAATGAAATGGGTTCTCTGAAATTTTGACATCAGAAGATACTTAATGAAACGATGGTTCTAACTTCTATAATATGTCAATGATGGAACAAATTAAGGTGTGAAGCGTGAACGGAAAAATAAGAAAATGGGTGAAGTGTGAATACAAAAGTAAAGATTCAAATCTTTATCACCAACTTATACACTTGTTGAAATTATAGGCAGGGATGAAGGCATGCATGGATCATCTTTCTACCATTGTAATAAGTAGGTTTCTCCTACTTACAAAGAGTTTAATAATATCTCTTAATATTAAAAATTAATTTTTTTTTATATTTTGAAATTACTTTGATGTGTTGTTGTCAAAAATAAGTTTTAAAAATTAAAAAAAATATTATTTTGATACATTTCTAAACAAAAAATACTTTAAACCGTAATCGTTACAACATTCTTAAACACCTACTACATCTCTGAAGAACTTATCTTAAGTTCAAAATTCATTATTATTTTTTTAATAAAAATGAAGAAATAAATAAAGGTAACCTAACAATGATCCGTCTAATAGGTACACAATTCAACCCGGAAGACCGAAGGAAAGAGTAGATTTGGGGTTCAAAATAAATTTCGCTGACCTACCATTACAAAGGAAAGTCTTCACTTCTGATGAAAGAGAAAGAAGCAATTATATCCCGTCAATTTCTTTTCTCTCAAACTATTTGAATTTCCAAATATCTTCTTAATTTTAATTTTTCTTTTTGTTTCTTTTCTACAGGAACCCAGTCAAGGCTGCACCTGCATCCGAACAGGCTTGGCCAGTTTATAAATTTTTTATTTATTTATTTTATCCTTCTAGTTCCATTCTTTCTGAAGAATGTTCTAGAAGTAAATCCTCGATCCGTTTCTTTTGTGCAATTCTTACACTCTAAATATGCAAAAATATATTATGTTTTTTTATTTATTTACATTTCTAAAGACTCAAAAATATAAGAATATGCACCCAAAAAGTAATATAATAATAATAATTAGAAAATATCATGTTATTCTTTAAATTTAAGCTTTCAAAAGCACGTATGCTTATAAAAATATTATAGAGCTCAAACTATTATTATTGCACAACGAACCGAGATTAATATCTAGTAAGTCATCATTAATATATGTAATTAAAAGTTATTCTATAATCATAAATTACATATCGAAATTCAAGAAAATATCTTATTGAATAGTAAGAGTTTTATACCCATCATTGCAGGCATCCGAGCACAAACCGCGGTCTAGCTGATGCATGACTAATTGGAATCACAGCAGTATTCCAATATTTATACATCATCTCAGTAACTTGTGAGTCTCACAACTCCCCTGATCAATAAGACTACAGAGTATTTTTGCAAGTTGTGACATAACATAATGGAAATTAAGATTTGGCGTCTGGTGAGAGTTCAACTAAATTTGGATCATTCATATTTCTATCCGGTTTTCTCAGGATTTGTCTGCTGCGTAAAGACAATAAAGGGAGACGCTATTCCGGTCTTCGTTAAATTAGTTTGAATTGCCAACGTAGCTTTTTCTGAGAGAGAATTCTAACCATGCCTTTTCTTGATGGAGTAAAATGACTGCAATGCATTTATGCAGAAAATAAATCATCCACCAGCTTCTTATTAAAGTGTCTGTAGTTTTGAGTCTGACTCCACTGCTAAAATGGTGGCCACGCCATGCAATCTTCTAAGCTTTTAAGATGCATGTACTTGTGTGAGACACATCGCTTTCTGATGGACTTGAGTTTTGACTTTTATTCTTCTTCTTCATGGAAGATACATGTATCTATGCAATGTCAAGAGAAGAAAAAAACAAAGAAAATGCTTCTTGCATCGTAAGCAGAAGATGGCCCAAATTAAATAAATATTATTGTTGAAGTACGAAATAAACACCTCAAATTCTTGTAAATATTTGCATAGAAACTTTTTCAAGTTCTTTTATAGATTTGTCTTTTTGTAGATTTATTGTTCAAAATTTTATGTTTTATCATTATGCTTTTCTAATTCAGTGATTTATTAATTTGCTTTATCACTTTATTTACATGCTTTCTTGATAAACTTTTAGTTTATTTTATTTATATTTTTCTATGCAATTTAATATTCTCTTTTAGGTTTACAAGTATTTCGCTTGATGCAAGCACTCTAGAGTTTTATTATACATCTTCATGATTTATTTCTCAATGTAAAGTAAACTCATATGTTTATTATTGAAAGAAAACTTAATTATTTAAAACTGATTTATACCTTTATAATTTTCACGGACAATACAAGTTCAAATATTTTAGAAAAATATATTATGGAAGAAGAGACTTAACAGAAGCTCTTAAGAATTATAAGCATTGTTTTAAAACTCATAACGACCCACTCATGATTTGAAGTGATCCAAGTTGATAAAGAACTTTTTTAAAAAAACATTAGCTGCCCGATTAACAACTCATGTTGACAAGGTCAACCTGACCCTGATACAGTCAAAACATTGTTGTTGCACATAAATGGGCAACGTCATGGGATATATGGGATATGAGGAAATTATCATCTAGTTATTTGATTCAGGATAGTTAGAAGATCCAAATATATATAAAAAATTTTAAGAATAAAAGACTGATAGTTACTAGAAAATGTATTAGTATCCCTAGCTCACCTTCTTATATGAGGTAAGTTGTATTGTTTGATTTAGATATTATTTAAAGATTTTGATGAGTTTCTAACCGATAATCTGTTTATAGTTCAGGATAAAGATTTACTCTTATGAATAAATCAGGTATTTCAAATTTTTTATGGGCTCATATACCCAGATAAAATTTTATGGAATTGGTCCATATAGGTGCTCTGATAGGGTTCACTTATCCTACAAGGCAAAATAGTTTTTCACAATTCGTATATTATGGTGAAAAATACCATCAATTAAAATTGGTGAATATTCATAAAAAATTTGTGAATTTTATGTCCAACTCTTGATATTTAATTACCAGCCTACTTGTAGGTCCAACATTTATACTAGAATATTGACCACTAATTCTTATATATTAAAATTTTCAGGTGTTATTGAAGCATTAAACAAGTTCTTGTAGATTCAGTAAACTAGTTATTAAATTCAAGATGTATGTAAATATTTTTTTAAAAAATTTTGTATAAAAATGTTAAAACACCTCATATATGTATATAAAGCAAAAATATAATTTTCATATTTTTAAGAGACTTGGTCATATGCAACAGACAAAAATCATTTTTATATTACTATTTTTTAGGTCCTTTTTATTCTTCTTATTTTTTTTTGTAAGGTCATATTTGGCAAGACCCATTTTTTTTCTTTAGAAAAAACTGTCGAAACAAGTCTAAGGGTGTGTTTGTCAAACACCTCTTTAGACCAAAAATCCTTTTTATAAAAAAGGTGGCAAGCCAAATAGGGCATTAAATGTCTAACCCGGTTTTGACTCGATTAGGTTGACCCGGAAACAAATCAACAACAAAAAAACAAAACCAAAACAGATTAAACATAAAAAAACATAAAACTCAAAATTTCTTGGATAAAACAGATTAAACACAAAATAAATAAAAAACACGAAGAACATTCAAGCTTAAATCCAACAACGTATTATAACCCAAACCAAACTAGATTTCAAGAAAACAAAGGCATGGTTTATTCATAAGCATCCATAGATTAAGAATTAAGCATAAAAACGATCGATTATCACTCAAAAGCTAACGTTTGATCAAAATATATTTTGAGCAATTGAAAGAAACCTAGAATATAAATGCATGAATATGTATTATTGATGTGTTTTAAACCTAGATTATTTGTTAATCAAGTTGTTTAAAGGGTTTTGTGCAAATAAATGGAACCAAAATGGTCCAAATCATAAAGCTAAAGCAATATTCTTTCTAATAACACAAAAAACACCATCTAGAAAACCTAAAAACTAACTAGAAAAGGCCAGCCACTTTCCAACCCATAATGGTCATTTTAGGCCTCTAAAACATGCTTTTTTTCATTCTAACAAACCACATTATCAATGCCAAACATAGTTAAAACAAAAAAAAAACTAACAAAAACAATAAATCATTGTAAACATGCATTAATTTCCATTTCCAAAACTGCTAAATCAAAACAAAATATCTGAGATTCAGAATTGACATTTTGACATTCTAAAGGACTAAACCAAAACTCAGGAGACAGGAACCATACATTAACCAAACATCAGCAACTTGCATATTTAGTAGATTTCAAATCAAATAAAAATATTTAGCAGATTTCAAATCAAATAAAAATATAAACTAGCATATTAAAGCAATAATCATCATGTCAACACATTCAAAACATTGCATTTAAAAAATAAAAAAAAAAAACAATCCAACAAGCCTTATGGATTTCACTTTCAAAACTTGCAAGAATATACCTTCTTAGCTTGAAATCTTCAAATAAGAATAGACTTTTGTTGCTGCTTTCCTTTCTTCTTATCGCTAAACCCAACATAAACAAACTAGATCCTTTTAAGCTTGTGAGCTTGATTTTGGATCCTTTAAACCTTAACCAAATTTCTTCCCTTTTTTTTTCTCCTTTTTGCCCTCTGTTGCTTCTCTGATTACCTCTCTTTTTATAGGCTGATTCAGAGCTTCTAGATGAGTTTGTTAGAGTTCTAACAAACCAAAACTAGGCTGATTTTATCACAGGATAAATGGTTATGGATTTAGGTGGTTTTGTAACAAACTTGGAGGCCAAAGTGAAGTATTCTACCCTTTTGATCTTAAGAGAAGTGTTCTCAGCCTTTGATTAGAACCTTCTAGGAGTTTTTAAGTGTGAACACATGAAAAAGTTGGGTGGTTTTGTGCAAATGGGTATATCAATTAAGGCTGACTAGGTTGATTACTTTCATGGCTTCGCTAGAGAAACTCTAACATTAACGTTGCTTAAAGCCATATGAACTTGTTAGAGAGAATGTATATCTTTCGATTAGATTCATTCTTGCTTAATTTGGAGGTTTGTAACTCAATATTCATTCATTTAAAAGTGTTAATTCGATCAGCATAGAATCTAAAAATATAATAATGGTTGATCGGGGACAAGATGTTTTGGAGATCATTAGAGAAAATGAGATGTATACATTTGATTTCATGGAAATAAGGTTGTAAATGAGGTGTTCCTTAGTTAAATTATGGTGGTTATAGTTTCAAAAGTGGTTGGAAACGTCACATTCATTCGCTTGAAGGTGCCTACTCGATAAATAAAAATTATTGAAGAAAAAAATGCAAAGTGATGAAACAATGCGTCGTTTAGGTTAAACCCTATAAATTAGAGTTTTTAATTTAGGATATAGCAAACTTCAAGTTAATCCCTAATCTTCTAATTTCTTTTAATTTCACTCATAATTACCTCCTAAACATTTCATTTCATGCAATTTTTTCCATGTCAAACTCAATTGCCAACCCTAAAATTGAGTATCTTTTACAATTTGGTCTTTGGTTTCCGATTGGTTCAATTGGATCCTCAATTGACCATCGAACTTTCAATTTTCTTCAATTTGGTCCCTGATTTCACCAATTTCAAACCTTGAAGTCTTGTACATCTTACTAATTGGTCCCTGGTTTTTTATTTGTTCAGTTGGGCCCTTCATTGCCTGTTAATGTTTTAAATTCTTCAATTAATTATGCCCTTGATTTGGTCAAATTTACTTTTAAAAATTACAATTTGACTCCTAGATTTTATTTTCTTCTAATTAAAGCCTAAATTGACTTCAAAAAGTTAATTTTCTTGCAATTAAACCCTTTATAAATTCGATTAAGCCTTGAGAAAATTTCAATTGAGTCCTTAAACATCCAAAAATGAATTTCTTTCTTCAAATTGAATTTTCTTTGTCAATATAGTCTTCATTAGTAAAAAATATATTGTCAAATCCAATTTTAATTTTCCTCAAACAGTCTTTGGCCATTTCATGAGTGTAGAGTATATTTTTCTCACTGATATATATATATATATATATATATATATATATATATATATATATATATATATATATTCTTTTATTTTCTTCCAACATTTCTTTCAATTATTTTTTTATTGTCTCTTTTTTATGTGAAGTTTCAAAAATAAATAACAACAACTGCCATCAACCTATTAACTATTTATTCTAAAAAAATAGTTAATATTAACATAATGTCATTTTGAAATTTTAAAATTGTTTTTGGGTCGATGTGACATAAGAAGTTTAATTTGAAATAGTTTCGGGAATTGAATTTGTAACTCTTGATTGATACCAGTAAATCCTATTAATGAACCCTTCAAACTGCTTATCTCACATAAAATGTCGTTGAAATGACAAAAAGGTGCCCAGCTCACACAAAATTTCTTTAAAAATAAAGAAAAGAAAAATTCTTGAGAATAGCAAAATGCATATAGTTTTAGATAAATTCTGGTGACCATCGTACGAAGTTTAAAAAAAAATGTTATGAACTGTAAAAGCCATATATGAGTCTAATTTTAGCTATTGTTATAATTATAATTCATTCATTTTCGCCTGTAAACACAACTTTATTTTAGTATATTATTAATAATTCAGTAATTAATTAGTTAATTATGAGATTTAGGACTTTGTATAGCCCAAAATGTGATTATCTCCATGACAATTAACATTTCTCGTATGTATTTAGATCCTTATTTTTTGAATGCTGTTTCTATTAACAATAATGATGACGATCGGTGATGAACCTCTAGAAGCAGCGGTGGAATTAGGGGGCCGGCACCTACAAGAAATTATTATTTTTTGCAGCTTCCTTCAATAATTTATATTTCTAGCTCTAAAATTAAAAAAATAAATAAATTTCAGCTTTTTTCTTTAATTTGGCCTTCTAACTAAAATTCCTAACCCCGTCTTGCCAGAATGAAACATCTATGGCATGATCGTAATGCGTTGATTTGATCAACATATAGCTTTTGAAAAAAGAAAATACCAAAAGACGCTAACTTTATATTTTATAACTCAAAAGGAAAAGTGAAAAATATAGGGGAAGAATGACTCGATCAAGCAAAGATCATGCGAGAAGAATGAACATCAAACATCAATGAATCAAGCAAGGTCATGCATCCACTCAAGACTCAACAATGTCCACTTACCAAAGAAGATGGAGCTTAAAGAGCAACCCCTTTTGCATCATTTCAACAATCCGGTCACTTGAAAGATATAATATGTAGCTTTCCCTTTACTCTCTGATCTGGATTCGGTCACCGATGAAGTTATTTAATTGCCAAATTATAGTAAATTGCTTAGATTATGATCGAATATTTTCCCCTTTTTTAAGAAAAAGTCCAATAATGTTTCCTAGTAGATTAAGTGGTTTTCGTTAAATGTATCTTTTACTAATGGGGTTGGTGATGCTAATTAAATAAACCATGGAGTTTGGCACTCTCAAGTCTCACCACCGTCTTGAATGGTGGATCGCTGCTGCTTCTTTTCTACAAATTCCTGTTTTTTAAGAGAAAAAAGATTTTCCCATGTTAAGTGGGTCCAATGTTGTTCCAATTAATGCCCTTTTCAAAGCAGAATCTTCTCCAATAATAAATAAATAAAAGTTGCACCTTAATTTCTTCTTGGGCATTTCCATGGATAAAAGTTAAAATATACCGATGAGGAAGACGTTTAGAAAATGCCTATAATACAGCAAGAAGGTTGCGGAAGAAACAAGCTGAAACCAGAAGCAGAAGGTCAACAGAAACCGGTGTCCTTGCTGGGAAAGGAGAAGCAGAAATCCTTGCACGAAAAGGAAAGGTTGAAGTCCTTGTGGGAAAGTGGAATCCAGAAGAAGGAATCGTTCTTGCAGGTAAAGAGAGTTCAGAAACAAGCTGCCGTGTTGCGGCAAAAACCAATTTGAAGTCGGAAATAGAAGCTGGCAGGATTAGGAACTCTGACTTAAATAATTTTAAGTTCTGATTTAATCAACTATCTTAGATTATATAGATTAAAATTATCTTTATCAATTATTAATTTTTTTATTTAGAACTCTTCTTAGGCTCAATTGAAAGGCTATAAATAACCAAGGTATACTGATGCTTCGGCAATTAATAAGAAAAATATCAAACACCTTCAGAAACAAGAAATGAATTGAAGCATGGGAGTCCGAACTGCAAATTCTGAGTTAGGTATGCTGCAGATCGGTTTCCAAGAACAACAACCACGAAGGGGTTGTGATCAATTCTAACAATAAACACTCCTCCGAATCGTGGATGCAATTTTCATCTTTTGCAGGAGAGGATATGGTTGCTTGGCTCAGCCGAGCAAACCAGATCTCGAAGGAAGATATGGTCAACAACGCTGTCTTTTTCCTTGATGGAGAAAATTTACCAAAAAAAAAAGAAGAAGACCATCAGATAAAAGGATTTTGAAAGAGAGGTTCTGACTAATTTCAATCCTACAAGATAATTGGACAAATCAGGAGCTATCTCACACTTGACAAATTAACCAGCACACCTACTGAAGGAGTTTGAGATGTTTTCAAATCTGACAGAAGAGTAGCCTGAAAAAGGTATTGTAGGCACCTTCATTGCGGCCTAAAACCCCGCCTTGCACAGGAAGTCTAGCAAATCATCTAACCTTGATAAGGAAAGCTATTCTGTATGTTTATCTTGTTGAGTTTCTCAAAAACATATAAATATTGTAAAAATACTAATTTAATTTTTTTTGATAGAATCCTAAGAATCTCATTAGACACTCTAAGATTTTTTAGAGTTTAAGTAAGATTACTAGAGTAATAATTTTATTTTTTTTGTGTGTAAACTCTTTTTTTCAGTGTATCTCTATCTGATTGCATTGGAACATTGTATACTCTCTATCAAGATTGTCAATTATTTCCGTTTTGCCCGAAATGATCGAAACATTTCATACCAATTCAAAAAACGAAACAAAACGGAACAATTTTCATTTCATTTTAAATCTCGGTCCGTTTCGGATTTTTCGGCTAAATTTCAGCCGGAACGTTCCGGTTTCATTCCACATGTTCCGTTTCGCTCTTGAAAAGCCATTAAATCAAATTGAACCTTATTCAATTTAATTAATTAAATCACCCAAGTATAAAAAGCTCTTTTTCATTACTATTTTCAATAACAATGATATTAATAATAATATTGAAAATTATTATTACTATTTTCATTAACAATGATATTAATTTTTTAAAATTAGATTTATCATTAATATATATGGTTTATATTCATGTTGTTTTTTTCATGTTTGTACTTTGTAGAAATTTGAGCAAAACAAGAAATGCTTTAGATTCCATTAGCCTTGATAACATTGACTTAACTTTATAATTAAAATATTTATGTTAAAACATTTTACTTTCATAATATTTTGATATTTTGTTTAAGTTGAATTACTTTAAGTTAAAGATCTATTTAATCTTGACTATTTAGAAATATTTTAAATTTTGAAATTATATTTGTTTGGCATTGTGTTTGTATTGCATAATTTATAATTAATTTATCTTGAATTTGAATTATGTTTGTTGAATATATATATATATGAACAGTACAACCTTGAAACGGCACACCGAAACACTCCGAAACTGAAACATTCTATTCCAATTGAAAAAACAAAACATCTACCGAAATGAAATTGACAACCTTGCTTTCTATAGAAAAAATATAAGATATAACATTTTATTTACAAAGAAAACTTGATAACCCTATAAATAGTAAGATGTTACTTTGCCCTCTGAAAAAATATTACATATATTATTTTAAGACACTTTTTTGAAATCTATGTAATCAAGTCGCTACTTGGTTTTTCTAGGACTAGAATCGTAATCCTCTATGTAAATTATATTCTAATCCTTAATTTCTAAAACTTATTTACAATTAATTTATACTTAATTAATAACCCTAATTTAATTTCTTGCCCATGGTTCTTTATTTGTGTGACCCACTAAGTTCCCTAAAGTTCTTGATCAAATAATTTAATGCTAAGTGTAGTTATTAAACCCGGTCCAGGGATTAACCCAACCAAGGAGCCGGGTCCCGGGTTTCATGGGTCAACCCGAATCAACTCGGATTAACTCGGAAAAATTATAAAAAAATTAAAGTTTTAATATTTCATATGAAAAAAAATCCATGTAAATATAGGTTATACATATTGTAAACAATGAAGTTTAAAAGAATATTTTAAAAAGTTTTTTATCCCACATTAAAAAGATATTATGTTAAGCTTTTAAGTTGAAGTATTTAAACCAAAAAAGTTTTTTATCCCACATTGAAAAAACATAACTTTTTTCTTGGGAACATAGAATATATATACTAATAGGTTTCAAATCACACATTGAAAAAACATAACTTCTTTCATGGGAACATAGAGTATATATACAAAAAGGCTTCAAATCCCATATTGAGAAGATACTATGTTATCCTTTTAAGTTGAAGTGTTTAAACCAAAAGGTTTTTTATCCCACATTGAAAAAACATGAATTTTTTTTTCTTGGGAACATAGAGTATATATACTAGTGGGTTTCAAATCTCACATCGAAAAAACATGATTTTTTTCATGGAAACATAGAGTATATATATGAAAGGGTTTCAAATCCCACATTGAAAAGATACTATGTTATCTTTTTAACTTGAAATATTGAAACCAAAAGGTTTTTTTATCCCACATTGAAAAAACATGATTTTTTTCTTGAGAACATAGAATATATATACGAAAGGGCTTCAAATCCCACATTGAAAAGATATTATGTTATCCTTTTAAGTTGAAGTATTTAAACCAAAAGGTTTTTTTATCCCACATTGAAAAAACATGATTTTTTTTTTTAGTTTAACGTGGGTGTCCGGGCTAGCTTGCGCGCATCTCGACTAATCCCACGGGCCCTGAAGTTAACAACCATGTAAGCCTCTAGTGGCCATCATATGAGCAACCACAGGGCTCGAACCTGAGACCACAGATGGAGCAAACCTCTTGATCCCAAGCTCTTACCACTGGGCCACCACCTAGATGGTTAAAAAAAAAAACATGATTTTTTTCTTGGAAACATAGAGTATATATACGAAAGGGCTTCAAATCCCACATTGAAAAGATATTATATTATCCTTTTAAGTTAAAATATTTAAACCAAAAGATTTTTTATCCCATATTGAAAAAACATGATTTTTTTCTTGGGAACATAGAGTATATATACTAATGGGTTTCAAATCCCACATTTTTAAAAAAAAAAACAAGATCTCGTTCGAGTTTGTCCGGGTCATGGGTCGACCCGCCGGGTCGCCCGTGTTTGCCCAGGCTGTTGCCCCAGCCGGTCTTTTAGTACATCCGGACCGGTCATGCAACCAGGTCGACCCGCCGGACCGGGTCAGGTTTAATAACACTGATGCTAAGAGCCTAAGAGAGAAAGGGTTGTGATTTAACTGCTATGAAAAATCCATCTTGGTCATAAATGCAATCATCCCTAGATGTATATGATTGAGACTTAGGAGGAGGACACAGATGAAATGAAAAAAGAATACAGAATCCACCAGTGATGAATCCGTGATCGTATGGTATTAATGCATGCTTTGACTAGAATCTATGGATCTAAAACATGTTAGTGGCCATCGTGATCAAATAATTTCATTAACACCCCATGTAATATACACTTGGGAATGTGCTCGAGATTCGATCCATAACTAGAGAGAAACGATGCCAATTATTAATTAATTTTAATAACATCCATCATTCTGATATTTCTCCCTCATAAGAGATGTAAAAAGCACGAAAAATTCCCATTAATGATGCACGAATAGGTCAACGGCATAATTTTATTTATTTTTCTCCATGTGAGTGTATTCTGTTAAGAAAAATCACAAAAAAAAAAAAATTAATTGAGTTTTACGCATGAGCACAGTATATTGTATACAAATTATGAATAGAATAATATTAATAATATTATAAAATTAATTAACTTAGCGTGCTCATAAACTAAATACAGAAGAACGAAATTAGATTTCATAGATATAATAATAAAGTAAATATATTCTACTTATTTATTGAAGAAATTTGAATGAAAAAATATAAGTATTGTTAAGGATTCAATAATTTATTCTAAAAACAAAATTATCAGTTATCGTGAAAATAATCTTTTCATGAATAATCTTTTAGTATTTCAACAACTTTATTTTAAAAGTTTGCACTTCCTTCAAAGTTTATGAATAAGAAAAACCAACACAAGATCCTAATTCAAAGTTTATGAATTAGACAGATTCAATAAATCTAGATATGTATTATTTATGAACCGCTAAAAAATAATTATTTTAAACTAAAAAAATATTTACAATAAATTAAATTCCGAGCCAAGGGTAAAGTTGACTTAAACCCAATCCTTTAAAAGTTTTGGTGTTTTAGAGTATAGTTTTAACTTTTTAATATTTTGATGTGTAAATAACCAAAAAATACAACTTTCAATATAAGATTGGAGTTATTTTTAGGTTTGTAAGAGTTTATTTGAAATTAATTTTTTATTTATTTACAAATGGTTTTTTGAATTTATTTTTTTATTTACCCTGTAATCGGGTTGTAGTGTGGAAACCTGGAATCTTCGTAATTACAAGGGCCTATTCTGCCTAACCACGAAGGTTCGCCATTCTGCCTAACCACGAAGGTTCGTGGGTGAAAAACAATTCCTCGACGTTGCCAAAGCTGAAAGAAGAGGCGTAAATCTGCCAGCTCCCTCCTTTTGAGGGTTCTCCATCAATGGCGCTCTAAATTCAAATAAACAAGACAAAATAATTAAACCTAATAGAAAGACTTGAAAAATAATAACAACTGTGTAGAATGTGAACAAAAAACAAGTTTAAAATATGTTAAAGGAGAAAAACAAACGACTTCACCAACCAACAACATGTGGAGAGTATTTTAATGCCCACTTGAACTAGAAAATGTAGCCCACCTACCTTGCATGCTCTTGTCATTGTAGCAGCACCCTTTTCTTCACTATTTTAGGCTCTCATCAGGCATATATATATAATCTAGGATTAATTAAGCCTATTTGGCTTTGTTGTTGAACGGTGAGCCTTGTCAACTTGAACTCTCATGGGATACTTCCAATGGCCTTGCCTTAATTAATTTGATAATACACATGTAATAATTAGCAAATTTAAGATTACAAGATTCATCTAATGGCAAGCTCCGCTAGGAGACTGTTTCCAGCTAACAACCTATCAAATAGATAAGAAATACGTATGTAAATACGTATGTATGGTGATGTAGAACAGATAACTCTATAGTATATGGAATAAGTAAGACACGTAGAATGAGTAGTTTGCCTTTACAAAGACTTGGTTTCTTTTACTGAATATTTTTTTGCAACCAGGTTTTGCCGGTTTTTTGCTTATTCTAATCTTTTACCTTACCTGGATCGATCCAGCCACCGGGTCGATCGGGTCCCAGGTCGACCCGTCGGGCGGTCTGAGTTTAACAACTATGATTTTTTTAGATTCACTTCCACAAAAATAACAGCCATTAGATTCATATTTTCAAGTTCTATATCTCACAATAACGATTCGGATTATAATTAAGGTGAGTGAAATAAATAGGGATTGAGATCCTCTTATGCTGGTTAAATCTAAATTAGTGAATATAAACTGAATTTAAATGGTTTAGTATAATGAGAAAAAATGATAATAGCTTACTCTTTATTGTTTTATTCATGTCACCTATATAGTCCAAAACATTGAATTCAAAATCAATGATTAGGCTTGGAATATGACTAGTATGATCCAAAACTAATAATAAAATAATATGAGTTAAATTATTTACTAATTATGCTCATTCAATTTAAATTTAATGATTTGGGTTTAATTATCCTAGCCATACAAGTGGTTAAGGAAATAATTGCATTCAATACTAATATTTTCATTGGGTTTTTTTAATTATTCTATTGGTATAATTAGTACAAAATTTGCGCACAAAAACGAACAATTATTCTTTTCATACTTAAGCAGTTATTAAACATTGTTAGAGCACTCCTTCAATTATTAGTTGTTTGTTTAGAATTAAAAAAAAAAAGTACAAAATTTGTATTTATTGAAAGAATTCTCTCAATGAATTAAATAAAAAAAATATTAAACCGTTAGTACATTTTCCTAATATGTAAATTTCCAATGGTAATTTATATCAATAAATACAACAAAAAAATGTTTTATTGATATTTATAGTTTGAAAAACTCTAAACATTATGTCTTTTTGGAAATTAAATCTCAAAACAAATGCAATAAAAATATCTAAATTTTTGTTACGTAAAGTAGATTCCAATTAGTGGGTCTGGCGACAAGAAAGTTTGCTCAATCTCTTGACTTCTTGAATTTGGACTTTGAAATCAATTATGTTTTGTATGGCGACGGATATTAATTTTTAAAATATTTTTTAATTTAAAAATATATTAAAATAATATATTTTTTTATTTTTTAAAGTTTATTTTTGATATTTATATATGAAAATAATTTGAAAACACCAAAAAAAATTAATTTAAAACAAAAAAATAAATAAAATTATTTTTTTCGAAAATGTTTTTATAATGCAAAAACAAATGTGCTCTAAAAAAATTTATTTCCTAAATATGTCAACTACTGTAGGTGGATCATTTTTTTTAAAAAAAAAAAACCAGAATCTGGATTGATATATAAACTGGTTGGAGGATGTTTCTGAATGTCTTACCAAAAAAAAAACAAATTTAAAAACAATAGCTAACGAGAGATGAACATGGGAAGACTATGCATTAATTTTTTTAGTATAAGCATGTATATAAATTACTCATGAATTATGCCCAAAATTGAGGAAAACAAATCCATAAAATACAATGTTAAACTGTTATAAAGATTTTCGCAGACAATTTTGTTTAAGATTCTCAATATAATTTTCATAATAGTAATAATACATTTGAATTTGTGCTGCGGAATTATGAATAGTGCATTTTGTCTTACATTACTTAACAAAAGATAAAAATAATTTTATGTTTCATAAAGTATACTTAGTTATAGTATACAATTATAAATTTTTTATACAACTAATAGAGGGTTTAAATCCATGCTCACCCATAATCGGCCCAAAAGGAAAGAATCATACGAAGCGTAGGACAATTAACTATAACTAAAACGGTTCAGTGTTTTATTATGTACTATACAATGCAATTCATAATGAAATGCCGAGTTGTTTTTTTTTTATTTACATTGTGGACTGCACAATGCAGTCCACAGTGAGAAGGCAGCCTTTCGGTTATTCTTTTTCTTTTTTTCTTTGTTTTTTTAATGAATTTTTTAATTTAATTTGTTAATATTAAATTTTTTTCTATTTAGTTATCAGGCTTTCATGACACGGATCCCGAGTTTGGCAGGTTAACCTGGTTTGACGGGTTAACCCAATTGTTTTTCTTTTTAATTAATTTTTTTCATTTAATTTAGTTTGTTAATATTAAATTTCTTTCTATTTAGTTATCAAAATTTCATGACACAGATCCCGGGTTTGATGGGTTATCACATCAAATTTTTTTCTATATAGTTATCAAACTTTCATGACACAAATCCAAGGTTCAATCCATAGTGAAAAGGCTGTTGCCTTTCGGTTTTTTTTTTTCCCTTTTTTCTTTGTTTTTGTTTTTAATGATTTTTCTTGTTTAATTTAATTTGTTAATGTTAATTTTTTTTTTATTTAGTTATCAGACTTTCATGGCACGGATCCCAGGTTTGGCAAGTTAACCAGGTTTGACAGGTTAATCCGAAATTGTTTTTCACTTTTTTTCTTTTTAATTAATTTTTTTCATTTATTTTAGTTTGTTAATGTTAAATTTCTTTCTATTTAGTATCAAAGTTTCATGGAACGGATCCCGGGTTTGACAAGTTAACCCAGTTAATTCTAGGTTAACCCGTCAAATTGTTTTTCTATTTAGTTATCAAACTTTTATGACACGAATCCAAGGTTTGACGGGTTAACCTGGTTTGAAGGGTTAACCCATTTAATTCAGATTTTTTTCTTTTTCTTCATTAGTTTCTTTCTTCCTGTTGGTTTTTTATCTTTCTTTTTTCTTTTTAATTAATCTATTTCATTATCACACTTCTATGACACGACCTTACAGCCAGACCCACATCCAAAACTCTTGGGTCTGGTGTTGCAGCCAGATTCACTTAAACTTGAGTCATGCAAGTTTAATATTATTATTAATATTATAAATATTACTCTTTGGTCAAGCATTGCAGCTAGACTCAAGGCTCTTGGGTATATCTTTGTAGAAAAATCTAACACCCTTAGATCTTAGCCTTTTCTGATATTTTTTATGCAAAAAAAAAACAAATTAACCCGCGGCGTGTGCCTTTGTTTTTTTTTTCTTTGTTCTTTTTTTCTTTTTAAGCCTTTCATTATGGACTATACAGTGCGGTCCACGGTCAAAAGGCTGATGTCTTTTTTTTCTTTTTAATTATTTTTTTTTAATTCAGTTTGTTAATATTAAATTTTTTTCTATTTTGTTATCAGACTTTCATGACACGGATCCCTGATTTGACGCGTTAACCCAATTAGTTCATATTTTTTTTCTTTTTCTTCATTAGTTTTTTTCTTCCTATAGGTTTTTTTTTCTTTGTTTTTTCCTTTTTAATTAATTTTTTTTGTTTAGTTTAGTTTGTTAATATTAAATTTCTTTCTATTTAGTTATCAAACTTTTATGACACGGATCTCAGGTTTGACGGGTAAACCCAGTTAATTTAGATTTTTTTTCTTTTTCTTCATTAGTTTTTTTCTTCCTATAGGTTTTTTCTTCCTTTGTTTTTTTATTTTTAATTAATATTTTCTTTGTTTAATTTAGTTCATTAATATTAAATTTTTCTATTTAGTTATCACACTCTCATGACACGAATCTCATGTTTGATAGGTTAACATGATTTGACGGGTTAACCCAGTTAATTCAGATTTTTTTTCTTTTTCTTCATTAGTTTTGTCTCTCAATTTCATTTTTTAATATTGTAACTATAACTAAAAAAAATCAACCTTTCACTGTGGATTGCACTGTGCAAATCCACAGTAAAAGGCAGATACCTTTTAGTTATAGGTTTTTTTTGTTGCTTTTTTCTTTGTTTTTTTTTAAATTATTATTTGTTTTCTTGATTGAGTTTGTTAATATTAATTATTTTTTTCTATTTAGTTATCACACTTTCATAACATAGATCCCAAGTTTAACGGGTTAACTTGGTTTGGCGGGTTAAACCATTTGACTCAAATTTTTTTTCTTTTTCTTAAGTAGTTGTTTTCTTCTAATTTCATCTTTTAATATCAATTTGATTAAGAATTAAACTTTATGATTTCTTTTGTTTACTTTTCATTAGATTATTGTGATCTCATGAAGGGATTTTATTGTACCCCTCCTCGCAAAACACTATTCATTAGAATAGTGTTTTGCTGTGTTGTTTTTTTCTTTAAATTTTTTCTTTTCAATTAATCTTTTTTTTTGTTTAATTTCATTTTGTAATATTAAATTTTTTCTATTTTATTATCACATTTTTATAATACGACCTTGCAACCAAACCCACATCCAAGGCTCTTGGGTCAGTGTTACAGCCCGACCCACTTAAACTTGAGTCATGGAAGTTTAATATTATTATTGATATTAAAAAATTACTCTTGGGTCAGGCATTGTAGTTAGACCCAAGACTCTTGGGTATAGTTTTGTAGAAAAACATAACACTCTTACATTACTTAACAAAAGATAAAAAAATAATTTTATGTTTCATAAAGTATACTTAATTATAGTATACAATTATAATTTTTTTATACAAATAAAAGAGTGTTCAAATCCGTGCTCACCCATAATCGGCCTAAAAGGAAAGAATCATATGAAACTTAGGAAAATTAACTATAACTAAAACGAATCAGTGTTTTATTGTGCACTGCTTAATGCAGTTCACAATAAAACGCTGAGCTGTTTTTTTTTTTTTTTTTTGCATTTTTTTCCTTGTACTGTGGACTGCATAGTGCAGTCCATAGTGAAAAGGCACCCTTTCGGTTTTTTGTTTCCTTTTTTCTTTGTTTTTTTAATGAATTTTTTTTAATTTAATTTATTAATGTTAAATTTTTTTCTATTTAGTTATCAGGCTTTCATGACACGGATCCCGTGATTGGCGGGTTAACCCAAATTGTTTTTTTGTTTTTTTCTTTTTAATTAATTTTTTTTGTTTAATTTAGTTTGTTAATGTTAAATTTCTTTTTATTTAGTTATCAAAGTTTCATGACACAGATCCCGGGTTTGAAGGGTTAACCTGTCAATTTTTTTTTTTCTATTTAGTTATCAAACTTTCATGACATAAATTCAAGGTTCAGTCCACAGTGAAAAGGTTGCTGCCTTTCAGTTTTTTTTCCCCTTTTTTCTTTTTTTTTGTTTTTAATGATTTTTTTATTTAATTTAATTTGTTAATGTTAATGTTAATTTTTTTTCTATTTAGTTATCGGACTTTCATGGCACGGATCTCGGGTTTGGCAAGTTAACCTGGTTTAACGGGTTAACCCGAATTTTTTTTTTGGCTTTTTAATTATTTTTTTCATTTAATTTAGTTTGTGAATGTTAAATTTCTTTCTATTTAGTTATCAAAGTTTCATGGCACGAATCCCGGGTTAGACGGGATAACCTAGTTATCAAAGTTTCATGACACGGATCCCGGGTTTGACAGGTTAACCTGTCAAATTTTTTTTTCTATTTAGTTATCAAACTTTCATGACACAAATCCAAGGTTCAGTCCACAATGAAAAGGTTGCTGCCTTTCGTTTTTTTTTCCTTTTTTCCTTGTTTTTGTTTTTAATGATTTTTTTATTTAATTTAATTTGTTAATGTTAATTGTTTTTTTCTATTTAGTTATTAGAATTTCATGGCACGGATCCCGGGTTTGGCAAGTTAACTTGGTTTGACAAGTTAACCCGAAATATTTTTTGTTTTGCTTTTTAATTATTTTTTTCATTTATTTTAGTTTGTTAATGTTAAATTTCTTTCTATTTAGTTATCAAAGTTTCATGGCATGGATCCCGGGTTTGACGGGTAAACCCAGTTAATTCTGGGTTAACCCATCAAATTTTTTTTCTATTTAGTTATCAAACTTTCATGATACGAATCCAAGGTTTGACGGGTTAACTTGGTTTGAAGGGTTAACCCATTTAATTCAGATTTTTTTCTTTTTTTTCATTAATTTTTTTCTTCATGTTGGTTTTTTATCTTTCTTTTTTCTTTTTAATTAATCTATTTCATTATCACACTTTTATGACACAACCTTGAAGCCAAACCTACATCCAAAGCCCTTGGATCTGGTGTTGCAGCCAAATTCACTTAAACTTGAGTCATGCGAGTTTAATATTATTATTAATATTATAAATATTACTCTTGGGTCAAGGGTTGCAGCTAGACCCAAAGCTCTTGGGTATATCTATTAAGAAAAATCTAACATTTTTAGATCTTAGCCTTTTTTAATATTTTTTAAGCAAAAAAAAAAAAAACAAATTAACCCGCGGCGTATGCCTTTGTTTTTTTTTTCTTTTTAAGCCTTTCACTATGGAGTGAAAAGGCTGATGCTTTTTTTTCTTTTTAATTATATGTTTTTAATTCAGTTGGTTAATATTAATTTTTTTTTATTTTGTTATTAGACTTTCATGACACGGATCTCTGGTTTGACAGGTTAACCCAATTAGTTCATGTATATATTTTTTCTTCATTAGTTTTTTTCTTCCTATAGGTTTTTTTTCTTTTTTTTTTCCTTTTTAATTAATTTTTTTGTTTAATTTAATTTGTTAATATAAAATTTTTTTTATTTAATTATCAGTCTTTTATGACACAGATCTCAGGTTTGATGGGTTAACCCAGTTAATTTAGATTTTTTTTTATTTTTCTTCATTAGTTTTTTTTCTTCCTATAGGTTTTTCTTCCTTTGTTTTTTTCTTTTTAATTAATTTTTTTTTGTTTAATTTAATTCATTAATATTGAATTTTTTTTCTATTTAGTTATCACACTCTCATAACACGAATCTCAGGTTTGACAGGTTAACGTGATTTAGTGGGTTAACCCAGTTAATTTAGATTTTTCTTTTCCTTCATTAGTTTTTGTCTTTCAATTTCATCTTTTAATATTGTGACTATAACTAAAAGAAATCAACCTTTAACTGTGGATTGCACTGTGCAAATCCACAGTGAAAGGCAAATACCTTTTAGTTATAGGTTTTTTTTTTTTTGCTTTTTTTTTTGTTTTTTTTTTTTTTGCTTTTTTCTTTGTTTTTTTTATTTTTTCTTTGTTTTTTTTAATTAATATTCTTTTTATTGAGTTTGTTAATATTAAATTTTTTTTTATTTAGTTATCACACTCTCATGACATAGATCCATGTTTAACGAGTTAACCTGGTTTTGCGGGTTAAATCAGTTGACTCAAATTTTTTTCTTTTTCTTAAGTAGTTTTTTCTTTTAATTTCATCTTTTAATATTAATTTGATTAAGAATTAAACTTTATAATTTGTTTTGTTTACTTTTCATTAGATTATTGTGATCTCATGAAGAGATTTTACTGTACCCTTCCTCGCAAAGCATTATTCACGGGAATAGTGCTTTGCTGTGTTATTTTTTTCTTTAAATTTTTTCTTTTCAATTAATTTTTTTTTAATTTCATTCTGTAATATTAAATTTATTTTATTTTATTATCATATTTTTATAACACGACCTTGCAACCATACCCACATCCAAGGCTCTTGGGTCTAGTGTTGCAGCCAGACCCACTTAAACTTGGGTCATGGAAGTTTAATATTATTATTAATATTATAAAAATTATTCTTGGGTTAGGCGTTGCAGTCAGACCCAAAGCTCTTGGATATAGTTTTGTAGAAAAACCTAACACTCTTAAATTTTAGTTTTTTTAAATATTTTTTATGCAAAAAAAATATTTGACCCACGGTGTAGTGCAGGCCACGCAGCTAATATATATATATATATATATATATATATATATATATATATATATATATATATATGCTCACAAAATGTATAGAATATTCAATCAGATTCGTTGACTAAGAACTCGATACTATTGACTAACTTGAAGATGAAGTTCAAACAGAATTACATATTTCTTCATTTATTTTATTACAAAATCGAAAGACCTTCTATCATGTTTATTAAATAAGATAGAAAAATAGGTAAAAGAAATTTTGTTTTTAAAAAATAAAAATAATTTAAAAAAGAGTATTAGGAATAAACAAAATTGACACTAACAAATAAAAAGACTTGTTAAGAAAATATATCAAAATAATATATTTTGAATTGTAATTCAATCACTAATTATAGAGAAGATTAAGTACCTAATCAAAGAATGAAATCAAGAATTTTGAATAGTTCAATCCAATAATTTATTTTCATAATTGTTTTTAGTTGTATTCCTATTATACTTTTTAATTATTTGATTATAACGACACATCCTATTAATAATTTTTTTTTATTTTTAAAATGGTATTGGAGCAATGAATCTCATATATTGAGTATTTTTTTAAAACTTTTTTCATCTTATTGGCAAGCAACATTTTGCTCATTGTTGTCCGCCGACCATTAGTTTATTTTATTAATATTTATTTACTTTCTTTTCTTAACTTTTTTTTATGTTTACCTTTTTCTTTCTATAATTAAGTATTAACTTCATGTTATATTTTTTTCAAGTTATAAACTTGAGTAAAGTTTGACTTGAATTTTTTATGGTTTACGGAGAGTTAAATATTGTCATGTAGATTTTGTTTTGTTTTTATTTTTATTTTTCATTGGTTGTTATTTATTTTATTTGAAATAATCTTGGCATGAAAATTATTTTTTTAAATAATCTTGGCATGAAAATTATTATCTTTAAATATAGATATAAAATCCATGAAGATTTTATTTAAAATCTCTATAAGTTTGAGCGAGCATATTGAGAGAAAAAAAATATATTTGGATTGCAATCCAATCAATACAATCACCAATAATGAAGAAAATCGAGCACTACATCAAAATATAAAATCAAGAATTTTGAATAATTAAAGATTTTAATTTATTTTCATAATTGTTTGGTTGTGTTCTATGAATACCTTTTAATTGGTTGATTGTAACCATATATATCATATCAATAAAGTTTTTTTATTTTTAACAAGATTAACTAATTGTTTGTACTTCACAAAAACTTTAGCCCAAGTAAATGGAAAGATTTTGTCATTAAGATCCTGTTTGTTTGCCGAAAAGTAGATTTTAAAAAAATAGTTTTCATATAAAGTAAATTCATGAAAAGTGGATTATTTTTCAATGTTTGACAGTGTTAAAAAAAAAGAGTTGGAAAATATTTTTTAATGTTTGGCTATGATATGAAAAATGAATTGGAAAATAACTTTTTAAATTTTTAATTTTTTCAATTTTATTAAAAGAATAAAGATCAAAACTGACAGATGAAAAAGTTATGAAATATTAGGATTGATATTTATTTTTTCAAGTTTATGAAAAGAATGGAGGATGAAATTGAAAAAAAATCAATTTCATAAATTATTTCAAATAAAAAAAATAGCAATCAAAAGAATGAGACCATATTTGATAGAAAAAAAAATGAAAGATGATGAAATTGAAAAACAAATTTTAATTTCATAAATTATTTCAAATAAAATAAATAACAATTAAAAGAATAAAGACCAAATCTGATAGATAAAAAATTCAATTAAGATAAAAATAAGATAAAAACAAATAACAATCAAAAGAATAAGAATTGATATGAAAATCAAATTAATAAAAAAAAATCTTAATTCATTATAATTTTTTAAAAAGTATATTTAACTTAAAATTAAAAAATTTACTTTTCTAAAAATCAAATTAAATTTTTATTGGACTAAATTATTTTTCATTAATTAATTTTTCTAATAACAAACAAATAAATAACTTTGAAAAAACTATTTCTCATGAAATGAAACAAACGGCCGCTTTCACTAGCTATCAATCCTAATATTTTACTTCATCGAGGACTTCTCCCGTATGATGACTGCCTCCATTCGGCCATGCATACAGAACCCATAAAATTGCTTGCAGAAAAATTAAAATGTTCTTCAAAATCAGTGATAAATTCATTTCCACAGGGAACATTCCATGTAGACACGGGGAGGAAAGTTGGTAAGGCCAATCAAGTTGGAATACACCTGCGCAACCAGGACTTGCCAACTGTTCTAATCGACTATTTTTATTTTTATTTTTATTTTTATACGGACGTTGACAAATTCTCTATCTGCAAATTGCGCCCTCTCCTCTTTCTCACTTGCTACTATATATACCCTCGAACTTCTCTAGAGTAAATGGAACTTAATCCACCACTCTCATTCATTTACAAGGGAATAGAGGGAGGGAGAGCTCCTCAAGATTTTCTTGGTGAGAAAGTGAGAAGCGAACTTTCAAAACTCCACCAACCCTCTTTCGACTCGTTCCTTCCTCCTAAGAGATAACAGAATTCAACATCATTTCCATTTTTTTATTTCAAGAAACCAGAGAGAGTAAGTTCTTGCATGTTTGCCTTTATTTTAGCATCAGTTTGGTAGGTGAAGAAAAAGGATTTTAAAGAACACAAAAACCTTGGTTGTGATTTCTTCAGTACCATGAAGACCTCATCTCAACATAGCGTAATGGTTGCTGCTCTAGGCTCAGGCTTTCATGCTAGGCTAACTCACCAAACTTAACACTTTGACGTTGGGCTTAATTAATTCAATTGATGAATAGAATTCGTTGCTTCTTCTTTGCTCTCTTAACCTTCTCTCGGCAAGCAAACAACAGAAAGTCTTCTCTTTTATTGTTTTTTTTTAATGATTATTATTATCATTGTTTTGGCATTTAAATCAATTTCTTGCTGTTTTATTGTCCATTTCATGATGTGGGACTGACTCGCTTTTTTCTTTTTTCTAAATTCAATTCAGAATAAGAGAAAGATGGACGGCGTAGAGAGAGCTCGAGCTTCCGGTAGACGATCAAGTCACAACAGCTTGAGCAGGAGCATAAGCAGGAGCTTGAGCAGGGCTAGTTGGAACATGGAAGACATGTTTTCAGTTGGCAGGCAATCTAGGAGAAGCAACCTTGTCGATGAAGATGAAGAAGCTCTAAAATGGGCTGCCATAGAGAAGTTACCGACATACAATAGGTTAAGAACAAGTATCATCAAATCTTTCGTGGATACTGAGGACCAAGGCAACAAGTTGCTGCAGCATAAAGAAGTTGATGTGAGAAAGCTTGACATAAATGAGAGACAAAATTTTATCGACAAGCTCTTTAAGGTTGCAGAGGAAGATAATGAGAAATACTTGAAGAAATTCAGACAAAGAGTCGATAAGTAAGTTTCTTGTTAACCTCTCTCCCATTATTTATCATAGAATTAGTCTTTTGCTCTTCTGCTTTTGTTTATTTTCCCCTGTTTCATCATGGCCCAGATAGTCTAGTCTTGTTTTCCAGAAATTAAAGCCAACCAATAAAGCTGCTAGAATCATAAACAAAAAATAGTTCATCAATTGCTTTTCTTTGTTCTCCCTTTCTTAAAAAAAAATAAAAACCAGCAGTGAGTATTGTTTTTAGTGACATGTTAATTTGACCAAGGCAAGCTTGGCGTCACCAAGTTACATCGGTACTTGTTCTATTTAATCTGTATTTGATTAATCATTGGTGTATCCAATGTTAAGCCGTTTACAGGATCACAGTAAAACTTGATCTTCTCACTCTTTTAGTTACTATGACCGTTTCAACCCATCTCTACCCTGCAGGTCGAGTCAACTCAATTAATAATTTCCCTGTAATTGCAGGGTTGGCATCCGACTCCCGACAATTGAGGTCAGGTTTGATCATTTAACAATTGAAGCTGACTGCCATTTTGGCACCAGAGCTCTCCCCACCCTTCCAAATGCTGCAAGAAACATGTTTGAATCAGCTCTTGGTGTAGTTGGGATTAATTTGGCTCAGAGAACTAAGCTCACAATCCTCAAAGATGCATCTGGGGTTATAAAACCTTCACGGTAATTATATCTGTATCTCTTTTCGTTCTGTAATTACTACTATCTATCCTTTTTCATCACCTGATGTGACCTTTTAAATTTTGTTCTGTTACAGGATGGCACTACTGCTAGGACCACCATCCTCAGGAAAAACAACTCTTTTGTTGGCTCTAGCAGGAAAGTTGGACCCGAGTCTTAAGGTTAGTGACAAATATTTATTATATATAATATATGTTTGTCGTGCATAAGAATGGCGTTTTCTTATAATTGATACAATTTCTTTCTTAATAATTATGGATATTAATTTATTGCATTGAGCAGGTTACAGGAGACCTAACATACAATGGATATGAATTCAAGGAATTTATGCCACGGAAATCATCAGCATATATCAGCCAAAACGATGTTCACATAGGAGAAATGACCGTGAAAGAAACCTTGGATTTCTCAGCGAGGTGTCAAGGGGTCGGGACACGATATGGTGATTATATTATACAAAGTTTAATTATTTATTTTCTCTTGTCAATCGAGGGATAAGAAATTAATGAAGATCAACTTTAATTGAATTGGCTATGTTGTATTTATATCCATAGATCTCCTAAGTGAGCTTGCAAGAAGAGAGAAGGATGCTGGAATATTTCCAGAGGCAGAAGTGGATCTTTTCATGAAGGTAAATGCCAAGCTAGCTACAAATTAAGAAAGAGCAAGTTGCCACATGCATGCATATGTGTGCGTGACATCATAAATATTAACAGATCTTGAAGTTACATAATAAATTTCAACTGTAATTTTCAGGCAACTGCAATGGAAGGAGTTGAAAGCAGTCTCATTACTGACTACACACTCAAAGTAAGTTCAATAGAATTTCCCTGACAATGGAATATCATTGCTTGAAATAACCTTTAAGAGGATGGTGGCATGGAAGCTTCATGTGTGGTTCAAGCTGTCTTTATGACTCTTCCAAGTTTCTGATAAACTCACGGTTGTCGCCACTAATTTCTCTTTTGTCAAAGATTTCTCCTCGCCACCCACTACGTTGACTGGTATCTAGCCATGCTGGCGTGGCTGGGTTGTGCTTGACCCCTTCATTTTTATGTTTTTTTAAGGATTTTTGGTTGGTGAACCAACTTTTGGATGCATTATTACTTTTTTGTTTTCTTTTTTTAATTCCACCAACTAAGCACATCGTCATAATTTCGAAATTTTGGTGTCAAATACCTATCATGTAATCATACTAAACCTTCCTAATTTCTCCTCTCTTTTTTAATTTTGTTTTGGATGAGCAGATACTAGGACTTGATATATGCAAGGATACCATCGTCGGAGATGACATGATACGAGGGATATCGGGTGGACAGAAAAAGCGAGTGACTACAGGTTGATAATTTATAATATAATTTTCGAATATTATTTATCCAATGATAGGTGGGGGTTGCTTTTCATTTAAGAGAACACTAGAGTTGACAAATTGTGTGCTGACATGTTCTACATGCAGGCCTAAAATTAGCTTTCTGTAATGTTTATATTTGACCATTTCCTTGTGGTTCTCCCACCAACTCCTCTTTAGACATCCAGCGCTGGTGTCTTTCTTACAAAAGCCATTCGCAGCTGTCGTTTCTCTGTTATAGGAACCTGTTTAAGAAGTTGCTGCCGTCGAAACTGCAATTACTTACTTAATCATGCTTGAGAAGGATTAAAATAGAGGCCCATCCATCGAATGACGTCAAAAGAACATTTGTTTAATGATAATATGGGCAAGCATGTAGCTAGCTCCTGTCATTTTGTTTGTTTCCTAATGCTTTAATCTCCATGATTAATCCAGGAGAGATGATTGTTGGGCCCACAAAAACACTTTTCATGGATGAGATATCCACCGGTCTAGATAGCTCCACAACATATCAAATAGTGAAGTGCTTGCAGCACATTGTACACTACACCGAGGCTACAATCTTGGTGTCCCTGCTCCAACCTGCTCCTGAGACGTTTGATCTTTTTGATGATATCATCCTTTTATCAGAAGGCCAGATTGTATACCAGGGCCCACGAGAACACATTCTTGCTTTCTTTGAGAGCTGTGGGTTCCGCTGTCCTGAGAGGAAGGGCACAGCTGATTTCTTACAAGAGGTAAACCTCTTCGTTTGTTTTTATTGAAACCGGCCCATAACCAACTGGCGGGCTTTGGCCTCTGTCAAGCAAGCCTAGCAGACACCTCATAGTTTTGATTAATGGCCCTTGACTGCAGGTTACTTCGAAGAAAGACCAGGAACAGTATTGGGATGATAGAAACAGGCCATATAGATACGTGACAGTCCCAGAATTTGTTGAAAGGTTCAAGAGGTTCCATGTGGGGATGAGGATAGAGAATGAGCTTTCCGTGCCATTTGACAAGACCCAAGGCCACAAAGCAGCTCTGTCATTCTCGAAGTATTCTGTTCCCAGAATGGAACTACTCAAGGCATGTTGGGATCGAGAATGGATACTGGTTAAGAGAAATGCATATGTTTATGTAGCCAAGACGGTTCAACTTATTATTATGGCAATTATAATGTCCACGGTGTTCATCAAGTCTAAAATGCACACAAGGAATGAAGGAGATGGAGCGGTATACATTGGTGCCCTTTTGTTTACTATGATCATTAACATGTTCAATGGTTTTGCTGAGCTCTCACTTGTAATCAAGAGGCTTCCAGTATTTTACAAGCAAAGAGATCTTCAATTCCATCCTGCCTGGACTTTCACTCTGCCAACTTTCTTGCTACAGCTGCCAATGTCTATAATTGAGTCTGTTGTTTGGGTGTCAATTACCTATTACTCCGTTGGTTTTGCACCTGACGCTAGCAGGTAAAGAGGCGTAGCCAAACCACAACTTCTCAAATTAATGATGATGTTGTATTGCATGATCACTTGAGTGACAATTTCCTGATCTTGTTTTTCAGGTTTTTCAAGCAACTGCTGCTGGTATTTTTCATCCAACAGATGGCTTCTGGGCTCTTTAGGCTTATTGCTGGGGTCTGCAGAACCATGATCATTGCCAACACCGGCGGGGCTCTCACTCTACTCCTTGTTTTCTTGCTTGGAGGTTTCATCTTACCTAAAGGTTAGAATGAAATAACACGTTAGCCCCTAGCTATGTCAGAATTCTGAAATTCTTGGCTTTGAATGCTAATAATAGAGAGTTGCTACCATGATGACAGGTACCATTCCAGATTGGTGGGGATGGGGTTATTGGGTTTCACCTTTGTCTTATGGTTTCAATGCCATAGCTGTGAACGAAATGTCTGCACCAAGGTGGATGAACAAAAACGTGAGATATCATGCTCAAAATAACTCTATCTGTAGCATCAACCTTTTCATATTATCAATCAAATATACTAGAGTTAGCATTTAGACTTGTGTTATAAATAAAAGCAAGTTTAAGAAGAATATTTTGATTGCATTACAGGGTTCAGACACCTCTACCAGTTTAGGCACAGCAGTGCTCAAGAACTTTGATGTTTACACAGATAAGAACTGGTATTGGATTGGCACAGCTGCTATTCTAGGCTTTGCTGTTCTATTCAATGTTCTCTTCACCTTTGCTCTCGCGTACTTTAGTCGTAAGTCGAAGCATTACCTTCAATAAAATGTGCATGATGTGAAATTGTTTTACTGATTTCAACTCATTCTCTTCTTTAAGGTAGCTAATCTTCTTCATGTTTTTGTTTGACAATAGCTGCTGGAAAATCACAGGCCATAATCTCTGAGGAAACAACAAAAGAAGGAACCAGGTCAACACAGTCGTTATCCCATTCTAATGGAAACAATACAAGTAAGGAACCTAAAAAGATATGGATTTCATATTTTCTGTTTCAATCTTGTCAGAACGAACTGCATAAAATGCTTCAATTCCTTACATGGACTTGTCATATCACAGGTGAAATGGCAATCTTGAGAACGAGGAGCCCATCCAATCCCAATGGACTAAGTGGAAATGCTGATTCACTTGAGGCAGCAAATGGAGTGGCTCCTAAGAGAGGAATGGTTCTTCCTTTCACTCCTCTAGCCATGTCCTTTGACAGTATGAATTATTTTGTGGACATGCCCCCGGTAGGAATCAATACCTTCTACTTTCAGTCTAAACTCAATTTATCAAATGCTTCATTCATCCCATAGACATCCTACTTGTGAACCAAAACTCTTTTATACAGAAAATACCACTTAAAACTCCTTCAGTAACCAATTTTAATTGATGGTAATAGGAAATGAAGGAGCAAGGAGTTCCAGAGGATAGGCTGCAACTACTTCGAGAAGTAACAGGAGCATTTAGGCCTGGAGTACTCACGGCATTAATGGGAGTCAGTGGAGCTGGAAAGACCACACTGATGGATGTTTTGGCAGGAAGAAAGACTGGTGGATACATTGAAGGTGAAATTAAAATTTCCGGGTTCCCCAAGAAACAGGAAACGTTTGCAAGAATTTCTGGATATTGCGAACAGAATGATATCCACTCTCCTCAAGTCACTGTTAAAGAATCATTGATTTATTCAGCATTTCTTCGGCTCCCTAAAGAAGTCAGCAAACAAGAAAAGATGGTAAATTTTGTTACTGTTCCACAATTTAACTTATCATAATTAAAGTCCGAGGTGGTAATTTACGAGCTAAAAAATGGTGGGATTTTATCTTTTCAGATTTTCGTGGATGAAGTGATGGAGTTGGTCGAGCTAAACAATCTCAAGGATGCTGTAGTTGGGCTTCCAGGAATCACAGGGTTGTCAACAGAACAGAGAAAGAGGTTAACAATAGCAGTGGAACTGGTTGCTAATCCCTCCATCATTTTCATGGATGAACCAACTTCTGGTCTTGATGCAAGGGCAGCTGCCATTGTTATGAGGACTGTGAGAAACACTGTGGATACTGGGAGAACAGTTGTCTGTACGATACATCAACCTAGCATTGACATCTTTGAAGCCTTTGATGAATTGTTATTAATGAAGAGGGGAGGACAAGCAATCTACTCAGGACCATTGGGTCGAAACTCTCACAAGATCATTGAATACTTCGAGGTAATTTGATCTCCCTAAGATTTTCTTGATCCAATAATTGATAAAGATGGATTCCTTAACCTTATTTCATGAATAATGGCTGACTTCTTACAGGCCATTCCTGGAGTCCCTAAAATCAAAGAGAAGTACAATCCAGCAACATGGATGCTAGAAGTGAGTTCAGTTGCAGCTGAAGTCCGGCTTGGAATGGACTTTGCGGAGCAGTACAAATCTTCATCCTTGCATCAGTATGTCCAGTCACAACCATATGAAAATTATTTATTTATGTTATATGCTAAATTTCAAATTTTGAGCTCAATTCTTGTTTCCATATGAGCAGGAGAAACAAGGCTTTGGTGAAGGAGTTGAGCACTCCACCACCAGGAGCAAAAGACCTTTATTTCGCCACTCAGTTTTCAGAGTCTGCATGGGGGCAGTTCAAATCTTGCCTTTGGAAGCAGTGGTGGACATACTGGAGAAGTCCTGATTACAACCTTGTTAGATACTTCTTCACCTTAGTTTGTGCTCTTATGGTTGGTAGCATATTCTGGAAGGTCGGGACAAAAAGGTCAGTATCTATCACTCCTGCTAAGAATTCAAACATAACATGGTTGATCTGTAGGCCAAAAATTTATATATGTTCTATGATTATTCAGGGAGAGCTCAAGCGATCTGTCTATGATTATCGGTGCCATGTATGCTTCTGTCTTGTTTGTTGGTATTAACAACTGCTCAACTGTACAACCAGTTGTAGCAGTCGAAAGAACCGTGTTTTACCGAGAAAAGGCAGCTGGAATGTATTCTGCATTACCCTATGCCATTGCACAGGTGAGTTGAAGTGGAATTAATCTGTATCCTTAAAGAGCTTGTGTAAATATACATCAAACTGACCGAACTCTGTACCATACGACATGCAGGTTGTTTGTGAAATACCATACGTATTTGTTCAAACTACATACTATACACTTATTGTGTATGCCATGGTTTCCTTCGAATGGACTGCAGCCAAATTCTTTTGGTTCTTCTTTGTCAATTTCTTTTCCTTCCTTTACTTCACATACTATGGAATGATGACTGTTTCCGTTACCCCAAACCACCAAGTAGCAGCCATCTTTGCAGCAACATTCTATTCTCTCTTCAATCTTTTCTCTGGCTTCTTTATACCAAGACCGGTATGTTTATTTTCTTTCTTAAGTATTGTCTTTTGTGATCATTTTTAACTTAATCTTCGTCTTACTAGTGTAATGACACAATTTTGTTTCCGTTTGAAATTTCAGAAAATTCCCAAGTGGTGGGTCTGGTACTATTGGATTTGCCCTGTAGCGTGGACAGTGTATGGACTAATCGTGTCCCAATATGGTGATGTTATGGACACCATTAATGTTCCTGGTCGTGCTGGTCCTGATCCTGCAATAAAGGTTTATATACAAGAAAATTTTGGATATGACCCAGATTTCATGGGGCAGGTTGCCGCAGTCTTGGTTGGCTTTACAGTCTTCTTCGCATTCCTGTTTGCCTTCTGCATAAGGACACTGAACTTCCAGACAAGATAGGAGAGATTTATCAAACTAGTGCTTTAATTTCTTGAAGCATGATTTGTAAAAGCTGAGCTTGTAGATATGTTTAATAGGGGACCATACGGATTAAAGTTTAGTAGAAGGTAATATTTGTGGTAATTGTACAAGGTTTGTATCGTTCTTCATAGCAATATATGCTGCAGATTTTGTTTTGCAAACAAGCATGTGCGAACGTTTATTAGTTAGTAAAGATGATGGCCGATACTTTGAGTTCTGAGCTCTGAGAAGCTTATATATAAAATGTAAAGGATATTGAATCATATAGACGACTTGGGAAAAAAATTATTGTTGGAATCAACAATCAAGACAATGTAGCATTAATGCAAACCGTGTATCACAAGAGCCATTTTGAATTTAACATGAAAGTGTTTTATTACTTCTTTTTTCCATTGAAACCGTCTCTCTTTCTCTCCCTAGTTTAGTCTTTTTCTTCACCATTAATGCATTTTTTTCTCATTATCTTTGAAAGATGATCAAAATCTTACCTTTATTTCTGAATTCGTGATTGCTTTAAAATTTTTAATTTTTTATAAATTTACAAAGAAAAGGTTATATTTTCCACTCATATAGATATATATAATTTTTTATTATAAGTATTCTTTTATACTCCACGTGATATAACCATCTAGGTGGTAGCCCAGTGGTAAGAGCTTGGGACCAAGAGGTTTGCTCCCTCTGTGGTCTCAGGTTCGAGCCCTGTGGTTGCTCATATGATGGCCACTGGAGGCTTACATGGTCATTAACTTCAAGGCCCGTGGGATTAGTCGAGGTGCGCGCAAGCTGGCCCGAACACCCACGTTAAACTAAAAAAAAGATGTGAGAATCACTAAAGCATAACTTATCTTTTATCATGTTTCAAATAACATTTTTTCACCATAGAAAAAAGCAAGAAATAATAATTTTTAAGTACCATAGAGAATATTATATAACTTAGTTTATTTTTAAACCTATATCTTAGGGATATCTTATCAACTAGATTGGGTTACTATTTTTACACTTTTTCATATTTAAGGTTTTTAAGCCCATTCTCATTAATGAATTATACATGAGCTCTCTTGGTAAATATTTAGTTAATAAATCCACATTATTTTTCTTTAACATTACATAGTCAACGAAAATAATCTTATTCGAGAGTAAGTGTTTAATGATATTATGTTTTTAACATATATATTTAGACTTACCATTATACATTTCTTTTCAGCTTGATTTTATACCTCAAATATTTGAGTACTCTATTTATTACGTTTCAATGATATATACTTGAATTATTAATAAATCCACACAATATATAAACTGAATATGCGATATTTAGTCTTGTATAGCACATAACATACATCAAACTCTCAATTATTCAAGAATATTTCAAGTGATTTATCCCCTCATCTTTATTTTTAGATAGATGTACACTTTTGTTCATTAATATTTTGATATAGCTATTATCATTTTTAAAAATTTTCTTAACATAATAAAATTATGACAATATCAATCTATCAAATGTCTTAGTAAATTTTACTTCTAGTATGACATCTGCATCACCCAAGTCTTTCATATTAAACTTATTATTTAATATTTTCTTAGTAGACTTGATTATGTAATTATCGTCACCTAAAATTAGCATATCATCCATAAAAAGATATAAAGTAACATAACATTTATTTGTGTTTTTTACATAAGCACATCAATCAACTTTATTGATTTTAAACTCATTTAACAACATAACCTTGCCAAATTTTTCATATTATTTAGGTGCTTGTTTCAAACAATATAACAAATTAACATGCCTACAAACTCTCTCTTTTTTTTATTATCTTTTAACAATAAACTTCTCGAGTTGTTTTATTTAAACCTCTTCATCAAGATCATCATTTAATAAAGTTGTTTTTATATCTATTTGATGTATTTTAAGCTTGTTAATAGTTGTGATGACTATTAATATTTGTATAGAGGTTATTTTTTAACATAGATGAATATATGTCAAAATAGTCCATATTTTCTTGTTGTTTGAATACTTTAACAAGTCTTATTTTATATCTGCTAATAGTTTCATTGGCTTTCATCTTTCTTATAATGATCCACTTATGACCTAATAGTTTACTTTTTTATGGAAGATCCACTAGTTTCATTGTATGATTATGCATAACGGATTCAATTTTACTATTGATTGCCTCTTTCTAATATGAAGTTTTAAGATAGGACGTTGCCTCGAATTAGCTCCAATGTTCATTTTCTAGCAAGTATATGTTATAAAATTAGGATTGAATATTTTGAATATTTTAACCTTCTTGCTCTTTTTTATGTGAACTTCATCATCTTTCAAATAATTATGACTATTTAAGCTAATTTCAAGTTCTCTTAAGTGAATGAATTTCTTGTGTTTGCTTAAATAAAAACATATTTTTAAAAAAATATAGCATTTCTTGAATCCATTATTGTATTAGGATGAATATTCACAATATTTGACTTGTGTATAAGAAATCAATATGCACTATTATAAGTGTACATATAATTTTGAGCATCTAAAATTAAACAAGCACATTTGTAAAAATATTTAATTTTATTAAAATTATATGACTGGGTACAATCTCTATTTAAAATATTCTTACAAAAGAATAAACATTCATCTTATTCTTCCCTTAAATTACTTGATTTATTTGTGAAATCAAGTCATGACTTGTGCTTTGCAAGAACATGAATTTAGGCATGTATTGCAAAGCAATATTTGGTGATTTGATACTTTAAATAGTACTTTTGATTTGTCTTCAAAGTGATGTTGAAGAACTCTTATGAGGCATTTAGGCTTGATCCAACATAGCCTCGTTCTTTGTAAACTTGAAGCATAAATGAAGGAGGCTTGAGAGCTTTTAAGAGAGTTTCTTTGTTTATAGAGAGAGCTTGTCCTGAGACCCTCTTTGCTTGAATTCTTTTTTTCTAAAATGAGACCCTCTATTTATTGAGATTCTCAAGTCCTTTCTCAATATCAAATGGCTTAGTTTTATTGGTTAATCTTTATTTATGAGATTTTGTATTTATGATAAGATATCTTAAATATCTCATCTCATGTGTCAACCTTTCTTTGGCCAAAAATATATAAAGGGCCATTTATTTTCCATGTTATTTATTTCATTTTTTTATGTAAAAAAAAATAAAGATGACACATGGTGATATTTGATAGGTAGAAAATATTTTGTTTTTAGAAATGCCCATTCGAGACAAGTTCACTTATATTTAAAAATAAATGAGCATGTCTCGAAAATATAGTTGTGCGGGTTTTATATTTTGAATAATTTTTTTTTACTAAAATCTTATTTGATCATATTAAATGTTCATAATAAATAGATATATTTTATTGTAAAACTAACATATAATAGTCAAAATTAAAAAAATTTAGGGATCAATTTTGATTGATAATTATCATATCAAATAATGTAATCAAAGTTTAGTACCCCATTTGAAACAATTACATAGTTTAAGGACCAAATAAAATTTATCCTTATACATGAATAGTAACTAGTAACTTTGATCGGGCTGTGGGACCCCTTCCACATGAATAGTAACCAGTAACTTTGATCGGGCTGTGGGACCCCTTCCTTTTATTGAATGTAGTTACTGTGACACAATCCATACATGATTTTGAATCCAATGGCACAATCCATTACCATGTCTCATCATCTTGAATCCAATGGTGCAATCTATTCATGATTTTGCTCAACGATTGATAAATTATGACAGATAAAAGAAATTGGTTGTTTTTCTCTCTTCTATCAATTATCGTTCCTCCATTCGTTCTTCTTTTCTTCATTCACGTTTCATGCATTCTTTCTCTTGTTGTAAATTTCTTGTATAGTTGTTAAATGCATTGTCAATTGTTGCTTCAATTTCCCACCTTTCTTGATGTATACTCAGTCGTAACTTCAATTTTCTATCTTTCCTAATGCATTCTTAAGAGAGAGGAGAGAGAGGAGAAGGAGAAATTTGGTGCTAGTCAATTATAATTCCTTCATTAACATGTTGAAATAGGAAAATCCTTGTAAAAGAATTTTTGCGCTTCTCTTCTTCTCGTTCTTTCTTTAACACGTGATTTTCTTTAGCTGGGAGTGTTTTTTTTTAAGCTTATGTTAGGGCAATGGTTAATATTCTGGTATAACTATTAAATCTCTAAGTGAGGCTGGTATTTAAATATCAGGAGTTGACCAGAAATTCTCAGAATTATTCTAAAAAATCATCAATTTTAATTAGGAGTATTTTTTTACCGCAATATTAATTACAGAAAAACTTTTTCATAAAAATTTATTTGAGTACATAAGCTCATAATAAATTCTTAACACCCTATTTATTCACATGAATAAATCTCGATTCTAAACCAATAGATAGACTACCGATTAGAAACTCATCAAAACCTTTAAACCATATTTAGACCACACAATACAGTTTACCTCAGGTTGAGTGCGCTAGGGGTGTTAATACCTTCCTCAGCCACAACCAGTCTTTTACCCTTAAAATCTCTAATAAAACCAATACACCCGAGTTTCCCAGCGACCCTGAACCAAACAACTAGGCGGCGACTCCTACAAACCTCTCGACGCCGTGTGTCCACATACAACAAATCATTTGCAACTTGACCCAACAAGAACATGTCTTGAGGAAACAAGGTTATACATAATGATCACCCTCACCCTACGACTACAAAGAGATGTAAACAAGTAGTATAAAATCACGACGAAGTTGATCAATCTTTCAAAGAGTTTGCAAGTTCAATCATAAACTTCATATGGGAATCACCCAATCACACAAAAGATAGCAAGAATTTCAATTTCTTTATTAAAAATAGTCTAACCTCTAAAAATCTCTACAAAAAAGTATTTATACTAGAAAGAATTCTAAGTCTAATTGGATATCCTTAATGGATATGGATAAACCTAATAAATAATAATAATCCAATGAATCCAAATTTACATAAAGGCCCTAATATATTTAAAAATCCTAATAATAACTACATGATAAATAAAATAATAGCTCAACTAAAGTAATTAAGACTAAAGTCATTTTTATAATCTTCTGGCAGAATTAAATCTCAACTTCAAGTGCATGCTTTTCTCTCATATTAATTTATTAGAAGGGTTTTTATATATCATTGAAAAGATATAGATGTCTACTTTTCAATTCAACTAGAGTCGTATTAAAATTTCTTTTATAGCTCTAGTTATGACCAAAACAGTAGTGAAATGTCAAAACTGACATATTTGAATCTATATTTTTGTAATGTCTGAATGTCCACCTACAAGCGTTTCTTAAAAATAAATTAAATTAATCAAGCCTTGTACTTCATTATTAAATATTTTCTTGAAGGTCAACTTAGCCCATATGTCTTGAAGAAGTCAATTAAAAGCAACTTTGAACCTCTTAGCCCTAAGTCTTATCACTAGACTAACCTCTAACGGATTTCATTGTGTTGCTTATCATTATGAACTTTTTTTTAAAAAAAAAGAACTTCCTTCGAAAGTTTATGAACAAAAGAATAGTGAACTCAACATCTCTATAAAAAAAAAAACCTAAACTTTATAATGGGGGTAATAGGGGGTAACAGGGGGGGCTTTATACTAAGAGGTTGTTTGGATCTGTGGCGTTTCACTAAATTTTGAAAAAAAAAATTGTTTAAAATTAATTTTTATAATGCTTTTGGATCGTTTTATTGTGCTGATGTTAAAAAATATATATATTTTCATGTATTTTTAGATAAAAAAAATATTTTAAAAGATAATCGTTACTACACTTTTAAATACTAATTAAGCAAAACTGAAGGAAAAAGAAGCTCCGGAAACTGTGGAGAAAAAGACAAATTAGCTAGTGTAGAATATTTCTCCTTTAATCTCTTTTTTATAATGTTTTTTGAAACCAAAATTAATACAGAATTAAAATAACCAAAATTACTAAAATTAATTCTCTTGTAAAGTAAAATAATGTGACAATTCAATCCAACTGACAATAAAATAGTTATTTATAGGTGGCCAAACCTAGGCTTAGGATCTGAGAGACCAGCTGGAGCCTCTGTCATTTTATATATTTTTGTTATGTTTTAGTTTTTCAGTTTCCCTAAAACAATGTGGACAAAATAACGTACTCTCCAATTATAGATTAAATATTCTATATTCTCGAGAATATGATAATTGAATGCAAATCAACGGTTGAATTTTATTTGAAAATCTAATACTTTTCTAATAACTAATTTGTATAACGAATTATTGCTTATATATGAATTCAAATCTTAACAATACATTAAATTCAACAGATCACTTGTTACAAGTAAAATTATTGTTTATACCATTGATTTTGAAATCAATGGTTAAGATTTCATTTCACAAATTGATGGATGGTTAGAATTCTTTTAACTAAATAAAACCTAAAAGCCTTCACTGTAATCCTAGACATATTATATTCTTTATTAAAATAATATAATAATATTTTTCCCTTCTCATCAACATTGAAAAAACTTGTAATTGAAAATTTTTCTTTTCAACGTATTCATTTGACATTATAAGATTGATTAGGAATAAAGTTAGCAACTTGTAATTCATAATTTTATTCAGAACTTTCATTTTATTGTGTTCTATTTAGGATTGAATTTTTTTTAATTTTATCATTTAAGAATATGTTTATTGCTAATTGAGCTTCATAATTTGTTTTAATTTGTTTTACTTGGAATTATCATGGTCTTGTGACCTAAGTCACGGATTTAGAAGGTTAACCTAAGTTGACTCAATATATTATTGTCGTAACATTTTTTTTAAAAAAAGATATTTTCTTTAATTGTTTTATTCTCAACCAATATTCTTACCATTTGTTTAAGCTATCTTTGGACCCGTCAAGTTAATTAAGTCATATCAGTTCAACTTTTATTTATTTACTTATATTTTAAATTTAAATTATATAATTTTAAGTTAGTTTATATTTGAATTAAAGCTCAAATTATGTTTTATATATCCATAACAACACGTAAAAATACTATAAAACTGAAACATATTATTCAAATTGAAGAAAAAAAAAGAAACCCAACCAGGAAAAGAAATGACAACCTTAATTCTCGGTTGAACTTGCCTTGTAAGACTATTTACTTCTTTTTTCCGTCAAAAAAATAAAAAAAGGCAATGTACTTGCAACAGCCCATTTCACATTGGATTGGTCTTGGGCTTGGGCTTTATCAAGGTGAATAGAGAAATCAAGTCCACAAATGAAGACGGTGCCATCATTTAGCATTGGAGTGGGGCCCATTGAAAAGTGGACACAGCTGAGCTGACTCGCTGACCTAACAGCCGAGTTGGCAGCAAGCGCAGCAGTAATCTGCTCCGGCATTGAAACACAACAAACCAAAGTAAAAGATATGATAATGTCCTCACCGTTCGGTCAAAACCGTGTCCTAGCGTCCCTAACACGTGTCAGAGAATCATCATCTCCACGAGGTAGATTTTCTTGTGGTTGGCAAACCCCTTCCACCATCGACTCTCTCTCTCTCTCCCTCCTATGCATAAATATTTATAATAAACAAATACTTGTAACTTTCTTTCACGTCAAGGTGACCACTTTTGCACGATTGAACTAAACGTGTGCTGCTAATAGAGTTGTTAAGAATATAAAAGATAATCTATGGCATTCAACACCAAATTTACAGACATTTATTTATTTCTCTATATAGATATTCAAACTATCTTGCACATGTCTAAATTAATTCTTATGTATCTTAAAGTTAATTACCACATAAATTTATAGTATTCATTAATATTAGTAATTATAGAGCTCAGTTAACTATCAGGTAAACTTCCAGTGTCCATCAATATTAGCAACCACAGGACTCAAATCTGAAACCTTAGGAAAAATAAATTTCTTAATCTCAAGCTCTTACTACTATATTACCTACTATATAGTTAAATTTACAGACATTTAATAGAGAGAGAAAATGTTATAAAAATAATTGTTACAATCAAAACTCATAATTTCATAGCTACAAGCATCCATGAGATGATAATTGGTTACGAAGAAATAAGTGAATAATAACATTTTAGCATCTATTTGTATTGTTATATTTTTTATTTATTTTTTAAAGATGTTGACAATAATTTTTAAGAAATAGAAAATAAAGAATTAACAACTAGCTAGCTAGGAACATCAAAAACCTATAATACTTTTTCTTCTTTAATAAATATAGTATGAGAAACTCCTTTTATTTTTCATTAATCTTTGGGTAAATAGCTCATTTTTTCTTATAGGCAAGTCAGTAATATATCCCCATATTTCTAATTGTATATATTAATATTATGCTCTTCTATAATATATATATATATATATATATATATATATATATATATATATATTATTTTGGTGGCGTAGAGTTGCAGGAATCATAAACTTAAAAAAAAAAAAAAGCAGACTGAGGTCAGCAATCCACCTGTTGGGTAAGGGTCAAATGAGACAACCACCATATGGCATATATTAATTAATATCCACACAAATGGTCCAATTATTTTCATGCAGACAACTTGGGTCCGATAATGGCAATCAGAAAAATGTCAAGGTCCAGCCTTTTCTTGGTAACGAGGTCCGATTCAGATCAATTCTTTAAAAGAAAAAAATATAAATTTAATATGTTTATTTATTGCATTATCTTTTCTTTCCTACCAAGATGACATAAAGGAGCTAATTGTCTTAACGTATTCACAAATTTATTTGATAATCTTTTTTCTTCCTACAAGAAATCTCAATTAACTCCTAATGTATTATTCGAAAAGAAATTAATTAAATCTCAATCCTTTTTATTTTAATATTTTTATCCCAAACACAACATCACTCCTTGATTATGTTCTATATATTCACACGTAGTTGTTAAGTGTACATAATCAAGGCACGAAAATAAGGCTCAATCTGCCTTAATTAAAAGACAATTTCAAATCTAAATCCATCCATAAATAAGTTTCTCAACATTTTCCTTGTAATATAAGTTGGTGAAGTAGAGTGAAATTTATTATGACTTCGCACTGAAGTTGTTCTTCAAAACAAATTGAAGATTATTTTAGTTTTTCATTGGAAGCACTTAATAATAATGTTCAAGTAAACAGAAATCTATTAATTATTACCTCTTCTAACATTAATTTCATCTGAATAATTAATATAACTAAAGGATTTAAAACGATGCAGTATTATGTTAGAGCATCCACATCTATTCTTTACCAGCCAACCTCAATATCCCATGGCTATAATAGCTAGTGGGTATAATTTTTTGCAGAGCATTGTTGCTCCTCAAATGGCTCGTTATTCTATACCAAGGCACAGTAATTTTAGCCCTCTTCAAGTCATTAGCAATTGACCGGTTCTTCTTCTTCTTCTTCTTTGTGTTATTGTCTTCTTCTTCTTCTTCTTCTTCTTCTTCTTCTTCTTAATAATTAGCAGAGTATTGTGGTGGTTGCGTAACGATGATGGGAGGAGCTTTTGGTTAGAGGACGAAGACTTGTGGTGGTTGGGGATGACTGGATGGCAAAGTGTGATGGGTTTTGACTTTGGATTATGTGTTTATTGAAGGGAGAAGGAAGGACATGGTAGTGGCTGTTAGGTTTGCTTTATGTTTTGCTTTTTGACTGTTAAACATTTTTTTGCTCGTTAAACAATCTTTCACTGTTTTATTAAATGACTATATTTTGTACCATTTAATCCAGATCCTTTTATTATATATATAAGGGCTTTTTGTTATTGCAATTTACACTTCCATTGATCTCTTTCAATTTTATTATTTATAAAATTTCTCTTTCAACCATATTTATTCCACTTAAATTTCTTTTTCAACCATATTTATTCCAAATCTTTTTAATAGAATATCAAACTATTTCACTAATCTCATGTATGAAGAGTTTTTTTTTATAAGAAAGCTATGATCTACTCTCTCAATACTCATCTATTATGACATCTTAAGATCCATTTAGAAATCTATATACCGTTGAAAAGATAAAATGATCAACTAACTTTAGAAATATATAGTGCCGCAAAGGACATCTCAACAAATTAAAGGAGAAAATGGAAAACAGAAGTCACCAAAAGATTATTGAGAAAAAGATTGGCTATGCCTAATGAAGTCGTCAAAAGATTATTGAGTAAAGGGTTGGTGATGAAAATCACCCTAAGACATCCTCTCTAAAGTAAAAGCTACCTCATGTTTGTTTTCATGATAAAAGTTACACATGTGCTTTTTTTTTATCTAAACTAATTCATTATTGAAGGTAATAAACTATTAAGACCTAAGACAATGATTAAGAACCTAAGCTTGGCTATAAAACTCAATTATAACTTTTGAAATACAAGCATTGAACCCGCGAGGATGGTGAATATTGAGATAGGTTTTGGCTCATATACTCTGGATAGTTTCAAAATTTGGGCTTAAAGGCCTCCCTTACACTCAATAAATCTTGATGGAGTCACGTTAACCAAACTCAAAACTATTCACTATGATATAAAAGAATGTACTCCTAGAACTGATAAAATTCCTAACATGCATATTAATACACTCATATTAATCTTCATCAAAACATCATTCATGCATAAAAATGGGTAGGTGGCGTCTTACAGAAGAGAAATTTTGATCGACTAGGGTTTTGTTGTTTTTTTTTTCACTTTTTTTACTCTTTCTTTAATTGGGTAAATTAGCTAAAAGGGTTAATCAATGAATTCTTCTCTCTTTTTTTATCCTCAATTTATATTATTACATTTAATTAGGAAAGAAACTAAAATTTAATTGAAGATTTTTTTATTTTTTTCTTTAATGAAAATATTGTTTTAAATGTAGAGAACTTCTCCTTTTCCATATCTATTGATTCTTACTATATTTTATTATTTTTCCCTTTATGAGAATCCTAAACATTTATTGGTTTTATTAATAAGTCAAGTTTTTCATCATTAGTTCGTTTTAAATCTCTTTAATTTCTTCTCTAATTGTAGTCAAATATATTCATCAAGTTCAAAATCTCCTCATTTCCTTCTTAATCACAATCAAATATTATCATTAAGTTTAAATTTTTTTATTATCATTAATTTTAAAATTATTATTTTTATTTTCTTCCTTTATTATATTATTCGATTCTCTAAAAGCTGATCGTATTTTTCTTGCTTTCCTTTTTCACTCCCCAATTTCTTTTTTTCTATTTTATTTTATTTTTTTACACTAAAAAATCAGTGGGTCAAAATTAAATTATGATAGTTAACCTCTTTTTACAATATTACTTACGGTACAAAAACATTGAAATATTTATTATCCTTAGATTTTGTATAGTAAGTTTGTAAAGAAAAGAAAAATAACATTAGGGAAAAAAGGGTTTTTTTAGAAAACAAAACAAACAATATAAATAAATAGTCTCATCGAGAGATGACTACCCTAGTAATTAAATGAATAAAATAAGTCTTATAGAAAAGTGATTGCCCTCAAAATAAATCAAACAAATAAATAGACTCATCGAGAGTAGACTGCTCTCAAACAAAAAAAGAACAAAACAAATCCCATCGAGAGGTGACTATCCTCAAAATAAAATCAAAGAATGGTTAACTAAGTTGAGCTTCATTTATTGCCTAAAGGCTCAAGCTGTGTAATAAAGAGACAATCAAACATGTTGATCACATGGTTAAAACCCATATGACCTGACGAGTCAAAAGACCAAGAGAACTCATCTCATAAATTACAAACATCATTCGTCAAGTAATAAAAAGATGGCAAGAAAGAGGGCTTATATTTCTAACCAGGTAAGGATGCATACATGTCATCTAATCCTAAATCATTGCATAATGTTTTTGCAAAGATTTTCCAAGAAAAATCCTTAAGAAAGAGTCTAGCAAGACTCCAGCAAAATAGGACCCAACAAGGTTTAAGCCTAGCAAGGCTCTAGTAATTAAAAAAACCCAACAAGTTTTAACAAAGAAAGAGTCCAACAAAAATCTAGCAAGGCTCCAGAAATTAAAAACCTAACAATGTTTAATAAACAAAGAGTCTAGCAAAACTCCAACAAATTAGGACTCGACAAAGTTCTAAGCCTAGCAAGGCTCTAGTTGATTAAAAACCCAGCAATGTTTAACAAAGAAGAGTTGAGCAAAACTCTAGCAAATTAGGACCCGGCAAGGTTCTGAGCCCAGCAAGGCTCTAGTTGATTAAAAACCTAGCAAGTTTTTGATAAATAAAGAGTCCAGCAAGACTCCTGTAAATTTGGACCTGACAAGGTTTTGAGCCCGACAAAATTCTAGTAATTGAAAACCCAACAAGGTTTTGACAAAGAGAGAATCTGGCAAGACTAGCAAATTAGGACTTAATAAGGTTTTGAGGTCAACAAGGCTCTAGTTGATTAAAAAACCCAACAAGGTTTTAAAGAAGATTCTAGGAGGACTTCTACAAATTAGAATCCGACAACGTTTTGGGCCCAACAAGGCTCCATTTCTTTTCTTCACTGCCAACCAACAGAGTTGTTAGTCGTTCCACCTCCATCACCATGAGACCTTGCCACCAAAGCCAATACTGAAACCATTACAATCTCTTCTCATTGATAGCCATGGACTCATCGTCCTCTTACTATCATCACTATGAGTTTCTCATGACCACCAACTTATACTCAACAATTCCCCTCCATCAACCAATCTTTCCCTCTCTCAATCGTTAATCGACTTCCTCGCCAGCAGCACCTAACAACGTTGAAGGATAAAACTGAAAAAATATAAGTTTAGAAAAAGAAAACAAAATTAAGCAAATTCGAGCAAGTCTCCTAAACTTGAGTTAATATCCCAAATTCACAACCCGTGAAATCCTAGATATAAATGAGCTCACTTCCCAACCAATTAAATCTTGAAGGATGAAATCACAAAAAAAAATATTAGCTTAAAAAATTTGTCAAAGTAAAAAAGTAATAGCAATCAAAAGAATGAGCATCAAATCTAATAGAAAAATAAATAGAGGATGAAATTGAAAAACCATTCCACTTTTATAAATTATTTCAAATAAAATAAATACTAGTAAAAATAAAAATGATCAAATCTGAAGGAAAATAAATTGAATGGATACTTTAAAATTTTAAATGATCAATGTGGAAATTAAGAAGGAAAGAGAAAAGAAAGAAAAAAAAGAAAAGGACTTCAACATCAAACCAGAGCCTTGTTGGCCACACCTGTCACCTCATCGTGGAGGAGATGCCAAGAGGATTCAAACTCTACTGTGGAAGATGATTTTTTGTTATCAAATGGCATTGCACGTGTCATATGAAAAGCGCGAATATAAGGCCACCCACGTGCAACACGGATGTTTAACAATTTTTTAATAATATTTATATTTTTAAATTACCAAATAGCCCTTAAGTGACATGATTATTACAAAAAAAAAAACATAATGAAAAGATTAAAAAAAAAAGCCCTTGGATGTGAACTTAATTTTTTTAAGCGAATTAAGTAAATTACCGTGCTTTAAAAATTAAAAAGACAAAAAATACTCCTTAATTAAGTCATTTTACTTTGCAAAAAATATGATAAGACCAATTTGTCCAAAAATATTTAAGAATGCCCACTAGGTTAAGTGAAAAAGACCAAATTACCTATGATAATAAGGTTGTTGATTTTTTTTTAGAGGAGCAAAATAGTCATTTCACTATTCCAATCCACGATGAAATGTGTTTTAGCGCATAATAATAAGCTAGTGGCTTTTATTTTTTTTAATGTATATGATATATATATTTTTTAGATAGCTTATTAAAATAGCTTTGTAACTCTTTTAACTAAAATCTAGCTAAGAAACATAAATAAAGAATAGGGGGAGCTGTTATGTAATATAAAAAAAATTACCTTTTTTTTTCAGTTTTATGCTCTTTTTCCTATTTTTCTTTTCCTGTGAAAAAAAAAAAGCATCTTCATTTTTTAAAGCTTCAGAATATATATTTTTTCAACTCGTAAAACTGGAAAATATACAAGAAAGTCTACTTTTCCTATTCTTTAAAGCTTCAGTTTTATGCTCTTTTTCCTATTTTTCCTTTTTCTTTCTAGCTCCTTAATGCTTAGCACCATCGATCTGCGTCCTCTGCTGAAAATACTTTACCTTCTGATCCAATCATGTTTCTCTTCAAATACTCAAGAATAGAAGAAGACATCATTGATTTGTAATGGAAAAGGTATCCTAGTAAACATTAACAAGTTGGCCTTCATCATACTGACAAATGAATCATTCAATCACTTAGCATCTTCTTCATCCTCGAAGGACTCCACCTCCATAGCTTGACACCTTACATACATCCATGGCATTCATCACTAAACAACCAAGAATTATTACATATCAGTAAAAAAGACGTGTTGAATGGAAGACGAAGACATAGTTTTAGCCATGCCTTAACACCTTGTGCGTGTGAAAATTAACAACCAACAAAGACAGAGCAACAAGGATGGTGGTTTGTTGCTCATTTTAGTGATGATGATAATTTACTAGTTGTAGTAAATTAAAGAGTGATGGATTAGACGAGAAGAAGAGAGTCGAAATAGTTTAAGCATAAAAGAGATGAAAAATGAGAGTTGGGGAAAAGAAGAGAGTAATAACTTCTGTTTATGGAGATCGTTTTGTATTAATGTAATTTTTATTTTTAACCCTAACTAAAAAAAATTGTTTAATTAATCAAATAACTTCTATATTTTGCATTGGATCTGGATTTTAAATCTTAATTTTGCAAAAGTTAAAATAATTTGTTTTTTATTTATTTTATATATAAAAATTCATCTCATAATAATTTTAGATATATTTTTTTTAAAATCTATTTTTTAAAACCACACCTACAAATATTTTTTTGAAATCTAATTTTTAAAAATACAAAAGCTTCCACAATACTAAATACACATTTATTAAGGGAGAAAATTTGAAGAACATCTCTTACATGTTTCTAACTTCAAGCTTTGTTATAGGAAAATGAAAAAACCTGTTTTTTTTTTCCAAATTATAAAAACATCGCATTTGAACAAAAACCTACTTTTTTTTTATGTTCCTCAAGAAAAATGGAGTGGATGTGTGATGCTAATTGGAGGTTTTTCTTTTCTTCTTTTTTTCCCGGCTGCTCCCTCCCTCCCTCCCTCCTCCAAAAACAGCGGCCTTTTAAAGCCCGAGTTGTCAGATATGAAAGCGACATAGCAACGCCCCCCCGCTAACAAGATCCATAACTATGGATGGACAGATGCAAGAGTGTTGCGTTCTTTATATGAATGAACTGTAGGGTTTGAGCTAAGCGTGTGGAGGCCACTCATCTGATATGCCCCACCAAAGAAGCAGCTGTGCCCCTTTGGAGCCACCAAGGCAGGCACCACCGTGTCTTGCCTCCAACCACATTCCCGCCCTTCAAAGTCCACATAACTCTTTCACACGACTTGCAGGCAACTATTCTATCAATAATTCCACGCTACTTTTTTTGGTCGACTCTACTTTACATATGCACATCTTAACTTCGTTGGTAAAATCATCTTCCTTTATTACGGTTCCTTTATTATGGTGAGTGTATGTAATTGAATTAACAAGTAATAATCTATAATATAACTATATAAAAAAAGAACTTATTCTTAAGCATCCATATTTTAGAAAATCATCAATAGTAATAATATTTAAATTTAAAAAAAAAGGGAAAAGAAAATATATTTGACCATCTTATCTACTTTATATAGACATTTTTAGTAAAAACAAAAACACTACAACATTATCCAGTGTTACCGACGGACTCATTCCGTCGGTGACAGCAATGAAATCCTTCGGTGAAAATCATACCAACGGACTCACCGACGGAACACGTCCGTCGGTAAAACAGTCGTCGGCAAATCCCATTTCCGTCGCTAATTCTGTCGCAAATAAAAAAAACCACCCACCGACGGAAACGCCGACGGTTTACAGACGGATACGCGCGGGCCCAAAAAAAAGTTTCCCGCGGGAACATTACCGACGGAATAAATCCATCGGTAATTTCAAGGGTAATTACCGACGGCATTACCGACGGACACTCCATCGGTAAATATGGCATGGCTGGTAATTTTTGTGCAACTCTCTGTGTAATACCGACGGATATTATCCGTCGGTAATGCCGTCGGAATTTAATCACCGACGGATTAAATCCCGTCGGTGATGCCGTCGGTAATGATGGCATGGATGGTAATTGTTCGGCAATTCTCTGTTAAATACCGACGGATACTATCTGTCGGTAGGTATTTAAAATATATATAAAAAATAATTTATTAATTGTAAAAAACCTTAATAAACAAATAGAAATGCATTAAACATTAATAATGTAAAAGTAATGTTAAATAATATTCATTACAAATTTAATGTGTTTAAAAAGCAAAATTAAACTATAATAGCAGCGGAGCTGGAGGAGGAGGCGGAGGAGGAGGAGGAGGCTGGTTGTTCCCTGGACCATACGGCAAAAAAGAAGCTGCACAAGTATCATCACCCATCTTTGATCTCATCTCCATGACTATTTGACGGAGCTCATCATAATTCGTCGAGAGTTGTTGATATTGTTGTTTCAACGCAATGAACTCCTCAGACTGGGTGTTCGATACTGATGGAGAGCTTCCAACAGTTGAGACACTACGAGTCGAACGTAAGTTGTCAGCCGTAGTGTTCGAGAGCCTGTAGACCCGATTTTTATCGGGTCCACCAGACGATCCCGCCTCCATCCACAAATCTGGATCGAAATCTGGATGGGTCGACGGATTGTCCCCATATCTCTCCCTCAACCAGCTATTATAGGTCTCCTGAAAATTCTATCGGTAAAAAAATCATCAAATGCAATTCAAGATGCAATTCAAGAAAATAATAACTTACAAAATAAAATGAATGAACGAACATACCACGAAGTGCTGAGCACAGTTGTCCACGAACTGTTGCACCCCCTTTTGGCGGTCTTGACTCCGCACATGCGTCTCTAGAAACAGCTCCATTAGACTCGGTTCACGTCCATGAGACGCAGCCTGTAAGGAAAAAATAGGTTGAAAGTTAAATATATTATAAGGAACGACAAATTAATTAACGATATATTTCATTAAATTAATCTTACCATCCGCTTTGCATGTGCGCTGAATGGGACGGATCCGCCAGTGTGCGTGGTCACCGAACCATAAATTTGCCGGTTTCGGTTGTCGATGCCAGACTATGAGCGCCGTGAGAACCGCTCTGAGGTCACGTGCTCAATATATGCCGTCCATATTTCCCCCGAGATGAATGATGGTCTGAATTCCTGCCAAACCGCCACCTCATTCCATCCTTCAAGACCGTTATCCCTCACATGTCTTTTTGATTTTTTTGGGTGTCATACCAAAAATCACGCAACCTACTTCCATAGTAACAAATTAGAATTTAAAACATAAACTTATAAAACAAAAATAAATATTATTTTCGATGTTACCTAGTTGCCGCGTGATTCTCCCATACCCTCCTCACAACATTGTTGTCCGCCCTATCCCACTCAAATTTGTTCTGTGTATATAAATAATTCATATAAAATAAAAATAGTACAAGATATAAAATTATAAAAATCATTTATTAAAAATAACCTGGAAATTAAAAATTTACACCGACCTGAAATCGCTTAAACCATGCATCGATATTAGGTTTCCACTCAGGATGTCTGGAAACCTGGCTCCATTGAAACAATGGAATCTCCATCGACGATTTAAACGCCAATGTTATAGTCCTTGCAGCCTCAATGTTTGTGAACCTGAAATTAAATAAAAGTAGTAATTAATATTAATTAGTTGTTCATAAATTATGTTATAAGTATATAAAAAAAAAACTAAAACCTAAACAAACTTACATTGAGAGGTCATCCTTCCATTGTGCCTGGTACTTGCGGGTGAATTGACCCCACTGTGAAGGCACACCGCTTCTGCGCTGTGAAACCGCGCTAGAAGAGGCAGCATCACAAGTTGGCGTAGATTCCTCGCCGTGATCAGCACCTAAGGATACGTCCTCCTCGCTGCTAGAAGAACTAGCTGCAACCGTCTTCTGACGACGTGCTGTAGATTTCATTCTACGCATTTACACAAATGTATACGAATAATTACATAATTAACTTCGATTATTTAAAAAAAAATTCGACAGAGTCTCCCCTGTACTAGGGGGTCCCAAGTTGTCGACAAAATCATATTACACTTCTAATTTTATTTCACATCCCGATCCAATCATCCTGGATCTCAACCCAACTCATCATCATCAACACAACATTTTATTCAATAACATCATATAGAATTACAACTATGAACATTCATTGTTAAATTGGTATTTAGAGTTACAAACATTAGATTTAAGTCATACATTCAAATTTACGGATTAATATTACATTTTTAACATAAATTCAACAATAACAATTATAGCAATACAAACAATAATATCCTAAATTAAGATAAACTAATTAAATGCAATTCTATATATATAAATTAACATTTTTAAAATAAATCAACAATAACAATTATATTTATAAATTAACATTTTTAACATAAATTCAACAATAACAATTATAGCAATACAAACAATAATATCCTAAATTAAGATAAACTAATTAAATGCAATTCTATATATAGAAATTAACATTTTTAAAATAAATCAACAATAACAATTATATTTATAAATTAACATTTTTAACATAAATTCAACAATAACAATTATAGCAATACAAACAATAATATCCTAAATTAAGATAAACTAATTAAATGCAATTCTATATATATATAAATTAACATTTTTAAAATAAATCAACAATAACAATTATATTTATAAATTAACATGTTTAACATAAATTCAACAATAACAATTATAGCAATACAAACAATAATATCAAAACTAAAAAACTGAAATTAATAAATAAAATTAAAAAACTAAAAAACACTAAACAACACACAACATAAACACAAAACAAACAATACACAAAACTAAAAAATATTATATCAATTCAAAATAAATTTGGGAATAAAAAATGCTTACCTTAATAATGTGTTGAATTTAAGATTTTATCTACAAACAATATACAAAACAAAGAACGCCAAAAAAAATAATCATAATTAAAATAAAAAAAATACAAAGATAAAGAAAAAAAATACATACCTTTTAAAACTACCACCAAAACAAAAAAAAATCCTTCTAAAAGCTAAATATAAATGAGAGAAGAGAAAGGGAGAAGAGGAGAAGAGAAAGGGAGAAGAGGAGAAGAGGAGAAAACGAACAAAGTGATGGGGGATGGGCGGTATATAAAGCAATATTTCCGACGGAAATTAATTGCTGTCGGTGCAATTAATTTCCGTCGGCAATTCCGTCGGAAATTAATTGAAATTCGCACCAAAAAAGTTTGGAAATCCCGCCAAACTTTTCGATCCGTCGGCGAATCCGTCGGTAATGGTGCATACGGACACGTGTCAGACATGCATAATCCGTCGATAATTCCGTCGGTATTTGACGTCGGAATGTCCGTCGGTACTGGTGCAGACGGACACATGTCAGACATGCGTGATCCGTCGGTAATGCCGTCAGTATGAGATGTCGGAATTTCCGTCGGTAATCGTGACACGGACACGTGTCAGACATGCGTGCGACAAACCGTCGGTGATTCCATCGGTATTGACATCGGAACGGCCGTTGGAAATCCATCGGCAAACCGTCGGTGAATGTGGCAAAATCCCGTAATTGTTTTTGCAACTCTCTGTGAAATACCGACGGTTTATATGCCGTCGGTATATCCGTCGGTAAAAAGGTAAATTTTTCTTATTTTTTTAATGTAACCCTCTCAAAAAATCTTGAATTGTAATCTTACAACACACACAACACAATAACAAAGGCTGACCCAGACATAGTAAAGACAGTGAAATAGCAGCACTACCTCCCATTTGATAAACCTAGCTTGTAAATTAAATACAACAATAATCAATAAACGGATATTATGTAACATTGACTACAATTAATTACATTGCAAGAGATAATGAGTTTGTGATAGGACTTACATGTGTTCTAAACCATGTGGCAAATTGTTCATCTTGTAATTGAAAGATCTGGGATTCGGTCAGTTGTGAGTTATTGGACAGTAAGTATCGTCGATGTTGCCTGCAAGGTTGTTCCAAAGTATATGAGTGTATGGTATCACAAAACATAAATAGTACACTCTTGACAAAGTTTAAGTCGAACATCCACTTACTTAATAAAAAGTCTAAGCTCATCACAGTTAAATATGACATAATTGTGTGCTTGTCTGAACTCTATTTCAGACAAATATCTTCCCCTCACGGCATTTTTAGGTGTGGGTCGTCCAGGATTGGAGAATATTGACAAGTTCCCACTTGAATGCACTTCACCACCATCATCATGCCGTGGAACACGGTTTATCCTCGTTCTCAAATGAGGTTCGAAATAGTATGAGATAAATGTTGAGATCTCCTCAACAATATACGCCTCACATATTGACGCCTCAACATGCGCCTTGTTCTTAACCTTTTTTTTAAGATTGAACAAGTACCTGCATATATATATATATATATATATATATATATATATATATATATATATATATATATATATATATATATATAATTATCAATTAAAAACATTAAAATAAAAATAAAAACATTTAATTATAAATGTCATAGCAACTGTAATATCTAACCTCTCGAATGGATACATCCATCTGTACTGGACCGGTCCTTCAACTTTTACCTCAAACGGTAAATGTACGGGTAGATGCTCCATTGAGTCAAAAAATGATGGAGGGAATATCATCTCAAGTTTGCATATTGTCTCGACGATATTCTTTTCAAGCCTTTCAATATGATCAACATTCAACTTGCTGGAGCATATGTCTCTGAAGAAATGACTAATCTCTGTTAGTGCATCCTATATCCCCTTTGGCAACAAATCACGAAAAGCTAATGGGATGAGTGTTTGCATAAACACATGGCAGTCATGACTCTTCATTCCATATAATTTGCATTCCTCCATATTAACCAGCCTTGATATGTTTGAGGCATGTCCATCGGGGAAACGCAAACTCTTAAGCCATTTGTAGAATAGTAGTTGTGCGTTTTTCTCTAGCACGAAGCTTGCTCTTGGTTTTGCGACCCGTGACCCATCACAAACCAACTCCATATTTTTACGGTTACAGAACAACGCTACATCCAATCTAGCCTTGATGTTGTCCTTTGTCTTCCCCTTCACATCCATGACGGTGTTGAAAATGTTCTCAAACACGTTTTTTTTAATGTGCATGACGTCAAGGTTATGGCGGAGAAGATTGGTCTTCCAATAAGGAAGCTCCCAAAATATACTTCGCTTCACCCAATTATGGGTCAAACCAAAACCAGGAAACTTCTGCTTACTTGATTGGAGACCAAACACAATTTCACCGTACTCTAACACAACATCAAACAATTCTTCACCGGAAAGACGCGGGGGTGCAACATCATTTTCAACTCTGCCAACAAAGAAATCCTTTCTGTTCTTTCTGTACCTGTGGTTATGTGGCAAGAAACGACGGTGACAGTCAAAAAAAGAAGCTTTACCCCCGTTTGTTAGCGTGAATGCCTTGTTGTTCTCCATACAATATGGACATGCTAGCTTTCCATGCGTGCTCCAACCAGAAACCATTTCATAAGCTGGGAAATCATTGATAGTCCACATCAAAGCCGCTCTCATAACAAAATTTTGTTTCCTCGAGATGTCATAAGTCAAAGCTCCAGAGGACCACAACTGCGTCAACTCATCAATCAACGGACGAAGACAAACATCTATATTCCTCCCCGGACTGCTCGGACCTGGTATGACCATAGATAAAAACATGAACTCCGGCCTCATACACATCCCCGGTGGCAAGTTATAAACCGTCAGTATGACCGGCCAACAAGAATAAGGAGCAACAAATGACCCGAATGGGTTGAATCCGTCTGTACACAACCCAAAACGCACGTTCCTTGATTCAGCTGAAAAGTGAGGATACATACTGTTAAAGTGTTTCCAGGCTTCACCGTCAGAAGGATGAACCATCACTCCATCAACCGCATGATGTGATTGGTGCCATGTCATGTGCTCAGCAGTCCTTGGTGACATGAATAACCTCTGCAGTCTAGGTGTGATTGGGAAGTATCTAAGTTTTTTATATGCCACGAGAGTCTTCCCTCTACCAGTTCTGGGTTTGTAACGGGAATGCCCGCATGTCATGCACTCGGTCATCTCAGCATTTTCAAGGTAGTATAACATGCAGAAGTTAGGGCATATATCAATTTTCTGGTATCCTAAACCGAGGGGTTTCATCATGGACTTGGCAGCATAGAAGTTCTCTTTCAGCCTGTTCCCTTCAAGTAAAATGCTTCTCGCCCATTCAATAATCTTGTCATAACCGTCCTCACTCAACCCGTGATCTGACTTGATGGTGAACACCTGTGCTACGGCTGATAATTTATTGTGGTTCGTGCAGCCTTCCCATAATGGTTCGTCAGAATCTCTCAACAGATCAAAAAACCTTGCTGCATCTGCATTAGGTTCTTCTTCTACGATTGGACATTCCCTGACATTACCTTCACTCATTCTCATTGCATCCATAACCATATTCCTATAAGGATTACTGTTCTCATTTCCAACTTCATGCATGTTGCTAGCACTAGAAGTTGACCCAACCACCTGTTCTTCCATGCTCTCATCAGGAACAAATAGTTCTCCGTGTTACAACATCTTGATGCAGAAACTTTAAATTTTTACACTTCCTGCATGGACACCTAATACCACCATCAGTAAAATTCCTCGGAATAGATGTTGAGAAATTAATAAAACCCTGGACACCGTTACAATAATCCATCCTCCGCAATCCTTGGGGTGAGTCCCGATACATCCATGAACGATCATCCATGACTTCTATTGAACCTCTATAAAACATAACAAAAATATTGGTTTTCCCCGACATTATCCAACAAACTAAAACAACACTTATGTTAAATATTCATTATCAATTATCAACTATCAACGTTCATACATACAAATTTATACATATATAAATTTACAGAAATCACAACTTCGAAATATAATTGATAACAATTAAACAAGACACTTAAACAAGTTATTAATTATTTATTTCATCACAACGACACATTTAATTCGGTGTAATTCAAACAAAATTTCAACAATTTACAAACAAATATAATTTGACAAAATCTAAAACAAACTATAACAACTACAAAATTATACATTCATACTACAAGTTTCTTTGACAAATAACAATTAAACAAGTACAAACGTTAACAAAATACATATACTAAAACAATAAAATTCACAATTAAATATTAAAAATAAAAAGGATAGATTTACTTACAAAAAAATGATAAAATCTACAAGAAACGGATATTGTGACCACGTACAAGATATAAAAAACTTGAGTGCTCGTGTTGAGAATAGTGGAGAGTTTGGGATGGGTGTTTGGCTGCAGTTTGGGAGGGGAGAGGTGGGATGGGAAAGAAGAAGAAGGAGAAACAGAGGAAGAGAGTGTCGGCAGATGGGTGCATATAATGGTTTTTTCCGACGGCATCACCGACGGATTCCTTCCGTCGGTGATTCCGTCGGTGACAGCGCCACGTCACTGTACGGCTATCTCAGTTTGAATCCTTCGGTAATTTCCGTCGGTAAAATCTTCTGACATCACCACGCCGTTGCATATTTCCAGACGAACTGTATACCCCGTCGGCGAAACCGTCGGTATATACCGACGGAATATTTCCGTCGGTATATATCGACGGAATAAATCCGTCGGTATATACCGACGGATTTGGAGACAGAATTATTTCCGTCGGTATAAATTACCGACGGAAAAATTCCGTCGGTAATTCCGTTGCTTTTCTCCGGTTTTCTGGTAGTGAAACATGTGGGCATGATTTGCACAACTTTCTTTCCCTCAAGCCTGAAAGCCTTCTTTTTTTCTTCTTCTTTTTTCGATGTGGTTAGATATTGTCATTGGTTGATTTATTTCCGTGCCTACCGCTGCCATTGTTGCTTGAGTTAAAATTGCTTTTCCTGTGGGTGGTATCTGCCTGTTTGTCCAGAGTATGAAAAATTAGAGAAATAATTGTATGTTGTTGTCTACATGTAAATCTTTAAACGTTGCAAGGGCTAAGAGATTATAAATGGTTAAATTTGCAATACAGTGGAGTCTCTGTCTCTGTTTGAGCTCCTATTTGACTATTATTTTCCAATTCGGAACCCTTTTTCTCACGTTCAGTCAAGGTGCCGCTATTTTATTTTATCTGGGCAAAAATGTCAGCTCGGAAGTATAGACGAGTATTTCTTCGTGGTTAGACTTGAATTCAAAGAAGAAAAAGGCTCCTCCTTGTCGATGAAAGCTAGCCGCCAGAGAAGCCTCCACAAGGTCTGCCTGGCCTTAGTTTATGTGTTGCCTTCTAAGAAATAGATCCTCTCATCTTGTCTGTTTCATTAATTCTCTTTTTCTTGTTGTTTACATTTTATTCAAGGGTACGTTTAGAATATTAAATATTCATGAGGAGCAAAATAGGAAGAATATATAGATTGATAAAGAGAAAAATAACAAGGGATATGAAAGGGAAGTCATCGCCGCCGCATGTTATGTAGTTTGTTAATATATATGTATGTATATATAGCTTTTTTAGTTGTAATTACATAAAGATAGTTTAACTTTTAAAAATAAAAAAGTACTAAATTCATTTAAATTCTTTAAAAATGGACTAGATATAGTAAATACATAATATTAAATTATTGGAACTAGCTGGATTTGACTATGCAAAATGAATGGGCACTCCAAATTTTGCAGTATAATCCTTTTCATAAAATGAACTAAGTGTTTGAAAATACAGTGTAAACCGTGTTTTTTAATAATTTAATTTTTTTTGTTTTGCTAAAATTTAATATGATTGTATATTTTGGATGGATCGTTTTGATATGCTGATGTCCAAAATATTTTTTAAAAAATAAAAAAAATCATTAACATACATCTAGACACAAAAATTTATTTAAAAAACAACTGCTATTACCAAACATATTATCATTTATCTCATTAATTATGGAATCCTGACTAGCAAACATGTTTCACGTAGGTTGTAAGAGGGAAAAAAAAAAGAAATAAAAAAAAGAAAGGGCAAACCTTAAAAACACCACCCAACTATATAAGTATTTTCGATTTTGTCCTCAAATAATTTTTGTATCAATTTTATTCTCAAGTTCTTAAAAATTCTCAAGCAGGGAATTTTATCAATTTCTTAAGACTTTCCTTCCAAATTATATTTTTGTTAGAAAAAAAAATGACATTATTCTTAAGAAGTGTGACTTCCTTGTTAAGTGATTCTAACACGAGCCTTCAATGGAGAATAGGCTATGGATGACTTGCACTTTGAAGAGGCACAGAAGGTAAACAGCTTTCCCTGACATTATTATTAGTTAGTGGAAATATTTTATACACTATGATAGACACAATTTTATTTTATTTTATTTTATTTTATTTCATCGCGAAATTGGTTTCGTGCTCCTTATTATAGTCCATTTGATTTTTCTCAGTCGTTGGATTCGTCAAATCCCCATAGCCCCAGTCAAAAACAATTTCCTTTTCTCCACAATCAGGAGTATTATTTAAAGAATAACATACGCGTGAAATCGTCATCAATAAACTATTACTTTGAAAACTGCCAAACTAGTGAAAAGGTAGTAACCTTCGACTCCGTATCATAAATGTTCCTATTAAAAAAAATATCTGATATGTCACACTACTAAATTTAATAGATTTATCAATAAAAATTTATATTGATATTTATACTAGTAGTATGTCTGTATGTAAAACTTTTATTAATAATTTATACACTATTAGTGAGTCTGTCGGTAATAAATATATCGATAGATTTACAGATATACAAAGGGCGTCAAAATAGAAAATTGACCGGCTTTATTCTGTTAGTGAGTTAACAGTAGCAGTGATATTTACAGTAATTCTTTTACAACTCTCTGGAATATACCGATGGTCTAGTTCTGTCGGTAACCCCATCAGTAATAGTAACATTGCACTAATTCTTTTTCTAACTCTCTCTAAAATATACCGATGGAGTTGTTTCGTCGGTAACCCCGTCAGTAATATTTTAAAAATACTTTTTTAAAAAAATATATTGAATAGAAGTAGAAAAATAATTAAAATCAAATAAATTAGTATAAAAATCAAATATTTATTATAAATTTAAACATTTGTACATTCAAATACAATTAATCTAAAATAGAGGCGGCGCTAGAGGAGGAGGAGAAGGTTAGTCATCGTCGGGACTGTGGGGTCAATTAGGGGGTGCACATGAACCACTCATCTATGATCTCATCTCTATTATACATTGGCAGAGTTCTTCATAATCAGTAGTGAATCGTTCATATTTATCATTAAGATGGGTCGTCTGATCTTGTACTCGTTGGTCTACCATCACCACGAACTCCGAGTTTGAATGCTCGGAAACTATTGCGAGCATCCAACAATCGAAGTACTACAGGTCATCTTCAAGTTCTCGGTCGTAATGTTAGAGAGTATATACACCTGCTTTCTATCGGGCCTACCGGATGATCCTACCTCCAACCACAAATCTGAATCAATATTCGGATGGGACGAAGGATTGTCCTCGTATCTTTCTTTCAACCAACTGTTATATGTATCCTAAAAAAAAATTCATCCAATTCAAGGAAATAACTTAAGAAAAAAATGATTGAAAACCAACATACCATAAAGTGTTGAGCTCGGCTATCAACGAACTGTTACACCCCTTTTTAGCAGTTATCACTTTGCATATGCGTTTCAACAAAAAATTCCATCGGGCTTGGCTCGGGTCCAAGAATTGTAGCCTAAAATAAGAAAATATTGTCGGTTAAATATATTTATAAAAAACAACTAAAAAAATGGATGTAATAAAAAAATCTTATCATTCGCTTCGCATGTGAAACAAACAAAACAGAGCTACCTGTGTGCATGGTAATAGAACCGTGAACACGCTAGTTCTAGATATTCGTACTAGACTATGATCGTCGAGTGAAATGCGCGGACATCATGTGTTGAATGTATTCCGCCCATATAGCCTCTAAGACGTACGGTGGTCTGAAATCCTTCCAAACCGCTACATCATTTCAGTTTGGAAGCTCTCTTTCTTTCGCATATTTTTTGGCTTTCTTTTGCGTCTTGTACCAAAAATCATGCAACCTATATGGTATACATTAATTATCTGTTAGTAAATGAAAATTAAAATTTTAATATTTGGAATAAAAAAATTATCTTGAATTCAATCTTACCTAATTGCAGCGTGATTCTCTCAAACCTTCCTCGCAACATTATGATCTCTCTCCCATTTAAATTTTCCCTTGAAGTAAAAATTTATAAAAGAAAAATTTTATTAATTTCAATAAACGGTCCAGATTAACATAAAAAAATATTTGAGTTAATACTAACTTTGAACCTTGAAAACCATGCATCGACCTCCAGTTTCTATTCAGGATATTTGGAAACCTGGTTTCATTGAAATAATGGAATTTTCATCGAAGATTTAAAGGCCGAAGTTATTGTTCTAGCAACCTCAATGTTTGCAAACCTGAAATTTTATTCGTTAAATGATATTATTTTTTCAAAAATTATTAAACATGTCATATGAAAGCAAAACAAACCTACATTGAAATGTCATCCTTTCACTAGACCTCGTACTTGTGAGTAAATGGATCTCATTGTGAAGGGACCCCCCTCGATGTTGCGGCATCACACTTGATGAGCCCGAGTCGTGCGTCAATGCCTGTGACTTAGGTGTCTGTTCTTAGTCGGCACCTAATGACTCATGGTCGTCAGCATCGTTGCTAGAAGAACTAGCAGCGATCTTGTCCTCATGACGTGCAATAGACTTTCCCTTAGGCATCTACACAAATTAACGAATAAAAAAAATTAAACGATTCCTATTTTTTAAAAAACAATCGGCAGCATCTCTCTTATACGGGAGACTATCTAAATTTTTTAAACCTGCAAATACACAACATATATGCCACAAACCAATTGATTTTATTCAATTTCATGTAACAATGTAGCATAATTCAATTTCATAGAAAATTTTCATTTTCTACGTAATAATATTTTTAATCATAAATTTACAAAAAAAATTCAAAACTTCAACAAAATAATGTAAAAATTATTTCAATAACTAAAATTCATGCCATTTATTAATTCATAAAATGATTAAAAACAGAAATTTGAACAAAAATAATGACAAAAAAAAACAAAAATGATGCAAAAAAAAACACACAAAAAAAAAGATGAAAAGGGAATGAAAAATTCTTACCTTAATGGTATGCTTTATTTATGCTCTTAATAAAAAGAAAACAAAAAAAAATACATTGTTAATAACCCAAAAAAAAGAAGAAAAATAAAGAAAAACGACATACATTTGGATGAGAAGAGAAAAAAATGCTTGAACTTGGATGAGAAGGAGAGAGAGAGAAGAGAAGATAAAAAGAGAGAAATAGGTGTGTGAGAGAAAAAAGATGAAGGCCTAATCAGTCATGATTCTGGTCTTTTATTTTAGTTTTTAACGACGAAATGAGCAATCAAATATTAATATTTTTGTCTGTGATTTCGTCTATAAATTCAAATGGAAATTTTCAACTTACACGAAAATTTTAAGAGAGCCCTTCCAAATATTACCGATGGCTTTTCATTTCGTTGTTGATTCTGTTATGAAAAAAAAAGTTAACTGTCAAAAAATCATTAATTATCACCGCATGAAAAAGTGAACAGTTATCATGGTCTCTGAAATATACTAACGGATACATTCTGTCGGTATACATGTATGTAATGAACATCGTGAATAGTGTCAGGATGAAAGGGCACAGTTCTCATGGTTTGTGGAATATATCGATGGACACATTTCATTAGTATACTCGTATGTAATGAACATCATGAACAATGTTAGGGTAAAGGGGCACAATTTCCATGTCTCTGAAATATACTGACGAACATATTCTGTCGATATACCCGATGTAATGAACACCGTGAACAATGTCAGGGTGAAGGGGCACATTTCTCATGGTCTTTGGAATATACCGACGGACTCATTTTATCGGTATACCCGTATGTAATGAACATCACGAATAGTGTCAGGGTGAAAGGCCACAGTTCTCATGGTCTCTAGATATACCGATGGACACATTTTGTCAGTATACCTGTATGTAATGAACACTGGGAACAGTGCCAAGGTGAAGGGGCACAATTCCCATGGTCTCTGGAATATACTGACAGAAACATTTCGTTGGTATACCCGTATGTAATGAACACCGTAAACAGTGTTAAAGTGAAGGGGAACAGTTTCCATGGTTTTTGGAATATGCCAACGGATACATTTTGTCTGTATACCCGTACGTAATGAACACCTTGAACAGTGTCAGGATGAAGGGGAACAATTCCAATGGTCTTTGGAATATACCGACGGATACATTTCATTGGTATACCCGTATGTAATGTATAATCTGTCGGTTTTTTCATTGGTGTAAAACAGTTTCTGATGTCAAATTATATTTGTATTCTCTATTTATCATTCCTGTAAATACTTAAATTCATAGTTGCACACACAATAAATAACACCAGTTCACATCACAATAATAAAATAAATATTTCTTTGTCATTCAATAAAAAATTAACATCATTGTCATTACATTGAAGTGAATTTCATCCATAAATATTACATTATAGTTTATGGCATTACACATTCATGTTGTGCAAATTAATCAGAATTCTCTTCTTCTTCATCAATTGACTCATCCTCATCTCCATCATAATCATGTATGTTCATTTCATCATTATCATCTTCATCGACTTGTGTATGTCCGCTGGAGCTCAAAACATCATTCAACTCGTCAACGTTAACATCAATAAAAATATTCTCAGCGATGCAAGAATTTGAATTTTCTTTCAAGTCATTAGACAGAGCAACTCGATATAGATCAACTAATTAACTAAGTTGAAAGACGCCATCTTCCATACTTAATTCATTGTTTTCATCTTAAACAACCTCGACACGACCCTTGGGTTTGGTTTATATCACGGATATTCAATAAGCTCTTGAACAATCCTTTCTAAATGAAGGATTACATGTGTAATAAACTTGTTGGCATTGCTTGGCAAAAACAAAGACATTATAAACATTGTGGGACTCTAGCATTTGAATTAATTTCGAACAAACTATGATAGCGATATACTATGATTCCTCTGTCAATGGTTTTATACCAATAACATTTGAATAAAAATATTATATTATGCTCGCTATGATATTACAATTCAATGACATCTTCTAACTTCTCATACTATTCAACTTCAAACTCATTAAAAGTCGATCTTTTAACAAAAACACCATTGTTATATATCTTTTTGCCCTACTTATATTCTTCAATATGAAACACATGTTCATGGATGAAATACCTATTGTAGCACTTCACCTTTCTTTTAGGACGTAGACTTAGTAAAGACAAAGTAACACTAGCATTCACTCCTGATTAATAAACCTTATACATGGAATACAACCATGAACAGTTAACAAGAAATGTGTAATGAAATTAAGTATCCTAAGTTATAAGAATAATTAAACAATACTTACATGTGTTTTGAACCACATAAAAAATTGTTTATTTTGTAATCGAAAGATTTAGGATTCAGTCAACTATGAGTTTTGCGACAGTAAATATTAACGATGTTGTATGCGAGGAATTCAACAATGTATCATTTATGATATTATAAGAGATAAATTATTTGAAAATAACGACATGTTAAGTAGTATACTTACTGAATAAAAAGCCTTATTTCATCGCAATTAAATGGCACATAATTATATGCTTGTCTGAATTCTATTTCTGACAAATATCTTCCCCTCATATCATTTTTTTATATGAGATAAATGTTGTGTCTATAATTTTTTGGAGCATATATCTCTAAAGAAGTGATTGATGTTTATGAGTGCATCTCATATCCCCTTTGGCAATAAATCCAGGTAAGCTAATGGAATGAATGTTTGCATAAACACATGACAGTTATGGCTCTTCATTCCATGCAATCTGCAATCCTCTAAATTCACCAACCTTGATATATTTGAGGCATATCCATCAGGGAAACACAGACTTTTAAGCTATTGGTAGACAAGTAATTGTGCTCTTTGATTAGTACTTAAAAGTGCATTCTCATTAAGGTTTTATATCATCGTATTGCACTAAAGTATCATTAAATTCCCTAACTAAAGCATGTTTTATAATAACAAGTCTGATAATATAATATATCTTTACTTTATGGTAAATGCTTGTTTTGAATGCAGATATGTCTCACAATTCAAATGATTGATTGATGTGATTAACTATTGAAATTAAAAAGATAAAGAAAGGGCTAAGAGAAGAGATGCTGGTTCAAATTGAAAAACCATTCGGTTATTGGATCATAACTGGAGTTGCAGACCTTGGATTTAGGTCTGCTTTATATGGATGGAAAGCTAAGACATAGACCTAAAACTTTCATGAGGAGTCCAAGAATCAATTATACTGTTTTCAAGTTCAAATATTAACAACAACGAAGAAGTCGGAATCTGTCCTACAGCTCAGGCACTGTTCGGTGTTCAGCTCATATCTTGAGTTCTAAAAGTCCAAATGAGCTCTGGTTTTTTTTTTATTGGAAAGCTGAGACAATTGCCCACAACTTTTTAAGTACAATGGGCTCTAATTCTAATGTTAGCAATGACGTTTTGGCCAGCGAATAATATCAATAACCAGCCAACAATGTCAATAACCAGTAGCCAACAATGTCAAAAACTAGTCACCAAATCAATGGTTGGCCATCAACTAAATAGTTTGTTAATCAATCAATAGTTCTAAATTTTAGCCTATAAAAGGAGGCATTTGCCATGTATTTAGTCATATTATTTTTCAGATCAAGATCATCTTCTTGCTTTCTCTCTTTGTAATGTTCAAGTTTTCTTTCATGCTATATTAATCTCTTGTTTATGCCTTTTCATTTCCTTTCCTATACTTAGTTAACTTATATCATGTTTATGTTCTTGTATTGTTTATTTATGTTTTTCTTCTTCATTATGTTTAGCTAAGTTAATTATGTCAAGGTGAAAAGGTTTCACTAATGGTGTTAGAATAAGTATAATATAAACTCAACATGAACTTCAATGTTTATATCCAAGGAAATTTGCTATTAACATGTCTTATTTTTTTATCTTACTAATTCGTAATACCTTACTTGTTAAATGGTTAGTCTAGATTTGTGTTGTATAACACTTGGTACATCAAATGCTTGATCCTTCGTAGTCTTCGGCCGACATCATTATTATAATAGGAACTTGATTTGTTGTTAACATAAGCTAGCAACATGAATGCCTGATGATATCTATAAGTATGGTGTTTCTTAGATAAGATGATTAATATGATCATGTTAATATTTTATAATGAGCCATGAACGATAAATCATCCGATTGGAACCTCCTTTGTGTGTGGTTTCCAGTTGAGTAATAAAAAGAGTTTATATTATACTTATTTGAAATACCATTAGTGGATCCTCTAACCTTGACAACTGTTTTTATCTTTGATTAAATCTTTACATCAATATCACATCTTAAAAGTTCTCTTTAACTTATCATCACCACCACCACCATCATCATCATTATTATTATATAGTTAACCTCCTTGTGGTTTGACCCTGGTCTTGCCAGGTTATTTATTACTTTGACACTCCTGCACTTGGGATAAGACATCAACTCTTTGATCGCGTCACTCTTGTCTAAGGCGAGACTGGTTTTAAGCTTTGCGACCTATGACCCAATATATATCAACTCCATATTCTTATGATGACAAAACAAAGCTATATCCATTTAAACCTTGATATTGTCCTTTGTCTTCCCCTTTACGTCCATAACTATGTTGAAAATGTTCTCAAATATGTTCTTTTCTATATGCATGACATTATGATTATGATAGAGGAGATTGGTCTTCCAATAATAAAGCTCCTAGAATATACTTTGATTTACCTAACTGTGGGTCAAATCAAAACTAGAAAACTTTTGCTTACTGAATTGAAAACCAAATACAAAGTCACTGTACTTCGACACCATATTAAACAATTCTTCACCTGAAAGAAATGGCATTACAACATTCCTTTCAACTTTGTCAACAAAGAAGTCCTTTCTAAACTTGTGATTTGTTGGCAAAAACTATCGATGGCAATAAAAAAAGATGTTTTACCGCCGTTTATTAGTGTGAATGCCTTGTTATTTTTCATAAAGTATGGACATGTTAATTTTCCATGTATAATCCAACCAAAAACCATTCTATAAACCTGGAAAATCATTGATAGTCCACATCAAAGCTGTCATCATCAGAAAATTTTGCTTCCTCGATAGATCATAACTCAAAGCCTTGGATGACCACAACTGCTTCAACTCATCAATCAACGGTCGAAGACAAACATCTATATTCCAACTTGGAATATTAGGATCGGGTATGACCATAAATAAAAACATGAACTCCGACCTCATACAAATCCTTAGTGATAAGTTGTAAATCATGAGTATCACCGGCTAATAAGAATAAGAAGCAGCAAATGACTCGAATAAATTGAATCTATCTATACATAGCCCAAGACACATGTTCTTTGTCTCCACTGAAAACTAAGGATGCATACTATTAAAGTGTTTCCAGGCTTCACCAACAAAAATGAGCACAATTACTCCATTCATCGCATCATGTGATTGGTGCCATGTCATGTGCTCAGCAATCTTTGGTGACATGAATAACTTGTGCAGTCTAAGTGTCATTTGCAAGTATCTAAGTTTTCTATGTGTGACAAGAGTTCTTCCTCTGTCAACCATGAGTTTATAACGAGAATGCCCACATGTTTTGCACTCGATCAACTCTGCATTTTTAATGTAGTACAACATGCAAAAGATTGGACACATGTTAATTTTCTGGTATCCTAGACTGAGGGGTTTCATCATGAACTTAGCAACATATAAGTTTTCTTTCAACTTATTCCCTTCAGGCAAAACATTTCTCTACAATTCTATCATAATTGGCCTCATTCAACCCATGACCTCACTTGATGTTGAAAACCTGTGCAATGACCAATAATTTATTGTAATTTGTGCAATCTTCCTATAATGGTTTGTCTGAATCTTTCAAAAGATCAAAAAACCCAGCCACATCTACATTAGGTTCTTCATCTATGATTGGACATGACCCCGATTCATTCTCATGACATCTAAACCATATTCATATAACGATTATTATTGTTATTTACAACTTCATCCACATTGCTAGAACTAGAAGTTGACCCAACCATCCTTTCTACCATGGTATCGTGAGGAACATATGGTTCTCTATGTGCATGCCAACACATGTATTTCTCCATGAACCCTTTTTGTAGAAGATGCATCGTTACAACATCTAGATCGAGGAACTTTTTATTTTTACACCTCTTGCATAGATATCTAATACCCCCTCTAATAATATTTTTCGAATTAGATAGTGCATAATTAATAAAACCTTAAATCTCATTACAATAATACATCCTCCATAACCCTTGGGGTGAATCTCTATATATTTATGAACGATCATCCATTACTTATATCAAACCTATATAAAATAATGATAACAACATGTGTTAATTAACTATGTTAACTAAATAATTTGTAAAAATATTGATTTAGCCCAAACTTATTCAATCTATTTTAATAGTGCTCTTAACTCATTATCAATTATCTACATAAATTCAATACATATACTACAAAAAATATGCAAAACAAAATCAACATTTTAAAATTGAGATCAAATAAAAAAAAAAGATAGATTTTCTTACTTAAAGTAAAGAATCCTTAATAAAACTTAAATCAAAGCACGGATGCTGACAATCTGAGTATTGTGGTGGCTAGATTTGTTATGAGAGGTTGAATTGTGTTGAGATTAGAAGGAGGGGATGGCTATTTGTTGCAGGAAAAAAATGCATAAGGAAGAATAAGAAATGAAGGAGGGGGAGATGAGGGTCGATTGTCAGGTTATAAATTAAATATTACCAATTGTATTACTGACAGAATTATTCTATTAGTAACATCGTCAGTTATTTTATCGGTAAAAATATCATATTACTATACGATTTGTCTTTTTAAATTTCACTGCAATATCTTTTATTATTTTTTTAATATATACTAAGATGATTTTTTTTTATCGATATTTACCAATAAATATAAAAATAAAAAATTTTGTCGGTAACAGAATTTTTCTGTAATTTTGTAATGGTATTAAGAATAAATAGCCCTGCCTTTCCATTTCCAGTGAAATGACAGGTTATTCTATCGGTTGTCATGCGACTGTTCCTCAAATTTGGCTGGATCGAGGGATTGTTTTGGTTGCTATCATATCGCTAATTGCCAGATTAAAAGGAGGGGAGGAGTTCACAAGATTGGGTTTCTTAAATCTTCCCCCACGCTATTGTCCATATATGTATGTGTGTTTTATCATAAGAATACTCCTTTTTGAGGTTATTCCCCCATGCCTTAGGGCATCTTGAAGCATCATTTCATAATTCAAATTATTTAAAAATATATATATTTCCCTCTTTTTAAAATAATAAATTACATCTGATCTATTGATCAATTTATATATAATATATAGTAGGGTGATAACATTAGAAGAAAAAAATATATATTATTTAAAAATTATTTCCCTCTTTTGTTAAGTAAAATTAGAAGAAAAAAAGACAAGGAAATTGTATCCATGCAAGATCAATCCTTATCAAGACTCTTTAAATTATTTACAATAGTTAAATTATGTGTTGTTTACCCCTTTATTATTTTTCAATTGAACCATTTATTAACAAAATGATGAAATCATGTAATATAATTTTGAAATATTTTTTGAGTTAATTATGCATGAAATATAAACTATATTATATGCACATATCCACAATTGTTTTTTTGTTTTTTTTTATTAATTCATTTAATGTAGTACTAACGCATTCACATGCTTCATTATGCTCTCGGATGTTGCCATGATTGTATGCATGATGGAGCTCTTCTGGGACTTCATTTTCTTGGCCTACAACAAGGATTCGATCAGCTGGCGTAGGCTATGCAGAAGGCCACCATGGAACACTTCAATCACAACTTGTTATGTTTGCTCCTTGACTTTCCCTTTTCCTCCTGTGTTTTATCTTTAAATTCCAATATTATTGTATCCATGGTTAGTTCTTCGACAGTTGGGAGAGAATAGATGATAGCACCATTACCCCTTCCCAAACTCTTAAGCCAAAAAGATTAAATTTTTTTTTAGCAAAAAATATCTTTTCTACGGTGTCAAACACACTTTTAAACAGAAATTTAAGATTTAAATAGCTTCAAGATAAGTCTCTAAACACGTTTCTTCTTTCATTAATCTACATGGTGGGATTATGGTGCTATTATTGTCTTCGTTTATCAGGATACTTATTCATATAATACATAAAAAAAATAATGAAATTTATTATAAATCAAAATTCTCAAAAGATAAAATACATCATATTTAAAAAAAAAATTATCTAAAATATCTAATTTTTAGTCATCAAAGTCTTCTTGTTGAAATGTAATCATAGCCTTTTCGTTTAGAAATCCTGAAACCCTAATAATATTAAATAAAAAACAAAATAGAATAAAAATACAATTCTAGAATTATTACTAATTTTTTAATAAACCACTTTGTAATCATATTTTCCAAGATTTACCCATTATCTATGTATGAATTCAAATCTAAATTATTAATTTTAAATTAAAAGATGTTGATTTTACGGAGATGATCCACTATTATTCTAAGAATATGCAGGGATCTAAATCCATTATTAATCTAAAAATATTAAAAAATATTAATTTAATACTTTTACAAGTCAAACACAATTTTAAAATACACCCAAACACAATTATAAATACAAAAAAAAAAAAACAGGCTCATTAAATATTGGAAAAAAATTAAAAAGAAGAAATTTCATTGATGGTGTGATCATGAAATATTTGATAGAGATGCGTTGTTCTTTTGGGTATTCTTTGGAGAAGTCTAAAAAACAAAGGGCGGCCTTGGAAATCTCCTTGATGAAGAATCTTATGTGGTTTGTGGCAAAAAGACAGTCCCTCTGTGTGCAGTTCTCAAAGAAATACGTGCGATTCTACAGCCACCGGAGGAATCCCAATAAACTTGCTAGCTATGCCTTCAAATATACTGGAATATTGATTAATAAGTAATTTTCTACAATCAATTTTCTTTATTATAAATTTTATAATATGTGCATATATCAATATTTATAGGTTTAATTCATCACGTTGTATGATAATTCAGTACAAAAAATTTGTTTACAACTCATTAATTTTCCGTACTGCGTGTATTTGTTGCATAATATGAAATCAATTACTATATTTAATATCACACTTGCAAAAGTAGTTAGTGCTAAATCTCAAATTGCATTAAATAAATGTACAAATAGGGTTCATGTAAACAAATGTATGGCATGTGATTGATGCTTCGAGTATTTTAATTAATAAGACCAAAAGACATAGATATGTCATATTTTCAAGAAATTAGTAACAAGATTTATATAAGATTTCAGTCTGTTTGGGATTATGGTAGCAGCGACGGCTCAAAGTATTTGTCGTTTAAAAAAAAATTTAAATGAAGTTTTTTAATTTTTTAAAAATTATTTTTAACATCAGCACATCAAAACGATATGAAAATATATATAAAAAAATTTTAGAACGTGATTTGCACCGCATTCCAAACACACCCTAAATGAGTCATAAACAATCCTTTAAAAAACAAAATTCTCTAAATACATTAAGAAGTGGTTTGTTTTAGACAATTTCTTAAATTAAAGATTTGCATGTGCTATATAAACTAAAAGAAATAAAATTAAAGCCAATTATAATTATTGATTATGCTTGCATGGTCACCAACTCTCATCATAATTATATAAGTAGAGAGAATAACAAGAACAGAAAATCCTGCTATACAGAGATCAAATATCAAACTCTAGTTTGTGATGATTATTACTCCAAGAAAAGCTTAAAGAGTAAGATCGTGAACTGCCTCCTGTCGTAATCCTCATGAAGGAATTTATGCAGGAAAAAAAGGAGAACTTTTTATACAAAATTCTTGATTTATTTATTATATACAGCATTCGTTATTTATTGGTACTTTGACTCCTAGATTCCCACCCCTAATCGATTATGGATTTTTTTTTCAAATATAAATTAGTTTTATGGATAAAACTTGAAATTTATATAAATGGAAAACTGAACGACATTTTAAACCTATAAATATTGATATGTTTTTGCGTTTTAAAAATGATTTTGAAAATTTTTTATATTTTTTACTTCAAATTAATATTTTTTCAGTGTTTTTAGATCATTATGATGCGCTGATATCAAAAATAATTTTTTAAAAATAAAAAAAAATATTATTTTGATGTATTTTTAAGTGAAAAGCAATTGCAACAACATTTTCAAATAAAAAAATCATTAAAAAATGATAGTAAAAAAAAAAATTGTCCAGGCCAGCCCCAAAATACATATCCAAATAAATATATAATTAAATAATACAAGGGGAAAAAAACTAGTAATGAAAAATGATGGGAGAAACAGTACCGATAGGCGATAGCTTTTTAACAAGTAAAAATAAAATCTCAAAAACAACAAGGGATCCTTATTATTTTATTTTATTTTTGTAGTCATTTGTTATTAAGATTTAATTCTGGTTCCACAATGTGGTGTTATTGTTTGCAAGTTAGAAAAATACACATAATTATGATTTTGGTAATTATTTTCTATATATGTTTACAATGATAAAGACACCGTTGAATGAGATTCTTAATTTAAAGAAAAAAATTTAATTTTGAGTTTTAGGGATCAATTAAAATAAGTTGCATGGTTGGTTAGGAGATTCCTGATTTGTTCTATAATTTTACTATTTTATTATTACACGCATCTATTTAAATAGCTATAAATCTAGTAATTTGTTAAAGTTGGAGTAAAGGTTCAAGAAATATGTTCTTTAAGTATTTATGGTGAAAAACCTATAACAATTATTGATAAATATTGCAATAAAATAAAAATTAAAAAGAACACAAGATTTAACATGGTTCGGTAACGTGTTTATATCCACATGAGTGAAGACTTTTTATTTTTCACCATGTCGAAATAGGGTTACATGGTATATATTTATAGGAGACCATAAACCGCTCAAAGAATCCTAATTGCCCAAGGAGTATTAATAAAAAAAAATTCTAATACCCTTTTATCGTATCGCGGGGGCATTGCTCCTGTACCTTAACCTATTAATAGTCCCTGAAAACAAAACAGGAAATAAATCATATAATGATGAATGTCGTCGTTCCACTCCACTCTAGCACTTGCCTATAAGCCATAATTTCTACCTTGACGAATATCCACCCCTTAGGGAACAAGTTGGAAAAACTCCACCTATGATAATAAGTCGGAACTTCTCTCATCTAGCATCTTGTAACGTAATTAAGTTCAAGCAATGTTTGAAACTTATATATGTTAATAGACTTTGTTAACATGCATGCTGCATTCTCAGAAGTGTGTACTTTTTTAAGTAATAGTTCACCATAAAAAATCAATTCCTTGATTATATGAAACCTCACATCTATATACTTGATTCTTGCATGATACACTTGGTTCTTTGCCAAGTAAATGACACTTTGACTATCACAATGCAACTAAAATCCATCTTGTTGAATACCCAGCTCTTTGAACAAACCTGTAAGCCACAAGGCTTTCTTAACAGCCTCGGCCACTATCATATATTCTGACTTAGTAGTAGATAATGCAACTAAAGATTGAACCATAGACAACCAACAAATAGGCCCCTCGCTAAAGTAAATACATAGCCTGTGGTAGACCTCCTGTCACCCAAATCTATTGCATAATCTGCATCTACATATGCCACAATTGAAAGATTACCCTGTTGTCTATTAAACATTTTACCATAGTCTGTAGCACCCCTCAAGTATCTAAAGATCCACTTGATTTCATCCCAATGTTATTGTCCTGGATTTTATAGAAACTTTCTCACCATACTGACTGTGTGTGTCAAATATAGTCTTGTACAAATTATAACATATATTAAACACCCCCCTACACTAGCATAAGAGACCTTTGACATGTCTTTCACTTTATCATATGTCTTCGGGCATTGTGCAATAGATAACCTGAAGTGATTCGCTAAAGGTGTACTCACTAGTTTTGCATTGTTCATGCTTAACCTTCCATCACTTTCTCAACATAATTACACTAAGATAATCATAATCTCCTGTTAGTTATATCTTTGTGAATCTATATTCCAAAAATCTTCTTAGCAACACCCAAATCTTTAATGTGAAATCCTCTACTCAATAAAGTTTTCAACTTGTTGACCTCACTCATACTTTTTGCACCAATCAGCATATCATCTACATAAAGTAATAGAAAAATGAAAGAATCATCATCAAGACTCTTTATATAAAAACAACAATCATACTCATATCTTTTATAGCCAATCATAATCATGTAGGAGTCAAACCTCTTATGCCACTGCCTTGGAGATTGTCTAACTATAGGGGAAAATATCTCATCATAGTCAACCTTTTTTTTTCCTGTTAGTAACCCTTTGCTACTAGACGAGCCTTGAACTTCTCACCCTCATTTTCTGATATTGCTTTATTCTTCTTATACACTCATTTGCATCATATCGCCCTCTTCCTCTTTGAAAGTTCAGTTAACTGTTATGTTTGGTTCTTATACAGAGACTCCATTTCTTCTTCTATAACATCCATCTATTTACTTTTATCTAGACTGTGTAATGCCTCTTAAAAAGTAGTAGGATTTTTATTACTAGTAATAAGTGCATAGGAGACTAAATCTTCAAAACCATACTTAATGGGTAGTCTGATAATGTGTTTGAGACTACTAAAAGCTATATTGTCATGTTGTTAATCTTCTAAACTAGAATTCTCAATGGTTTTTTTCCTTTATATGAGTATCTAGCTCTACTTGTACCTTATAGTCATTATTGCCATAATTTTCTGGCCCTTGTTTCTTTTCTTCCTGAGTGTGCTGTAACATGGTTTTTTCATATAAAAAAACCACATCTATATTGATTACCACTTTTTTTTCCTTTGGTTCCAGAGCTTGAAACCTTACACCCCTTTCTAACACCCTAGAAAAATACATTGTCTAGACTTTGCATTAAGCTTTGACCTCTCATCACTGGAAACAATCACATAGGCTGAACATCCAAACACTCTTAAACCAGAGTAGTCTACTGGACTGCATATCCATACCTTTTCTGCTACTTTTCCATCTAGTTTTGCCGTAGATGATTTGTTGATTAAGAAACATGTCATATTCACTACTTCTGCCTAGAAGTTCTTAACAAGCCCTAAATTCAGCCCGAGGCACCTTGCTTTTTCAACTATTGTTTTGTTCATTTTTTCCACTACACCATTCTATTGTGGTGTCTTGCGTGTTATGAAGTGTCTACGATCTCATACTGCTCACAAAACTCCATGAACTTTGAATCTATATACTTAGTACCATTGTCTAATTTGAGGCATTTGATATTCTTCCTTGTCTAGTTTTCTACTTTTGTTTTCCATACCTTGAACTTGGCAAACGTTTACAACTTATATTGCATGAAGTATACCCAAACCTTTCATGAATGATCATTAATGAAAAAAATACATATATATCCTTCATGTGATGCTACCCTTATTAGACCCTAAACATTTGTATTAACATGGTCAAGAATCCTCGATGTCTTGTGTGTGGCTATCTTGAACTCACCATTTAATAGATTCTTCTTATAAAGCTTTATCATCCCACACTTACCCATATGGCCTAATTGCATATGCCACAAGATTATTGTCTGACTTGAATTCTATTACTGCAGCTCCACCTACAACTATGGTACCTAGCAATCTATATATTTCTTGACAATTTTTGCCCCTTCATGATTGTCATAACACTTTAATCATCTTCAGTACTCCACCTTTAAACTTGAAGTTGTACCCATTACGATCTAAAGTGCTTAATGAAATCATATTCTTTCTCAAATATGGTATATGTCTAACATCATACAAAGTTCTAATAGCACCATCAAACATTTTAATTTTGATATTTCATATTCCAATAACTTTGCATAGATCATTGTTATCCATCAGAACAAAACCAAATTTGACTAACTTGTAGTTCTCTAACCAATGTTTATTGGGAATCATATGATAAGAACATGTCGAATCCAATATCCAAAAATTTATGGGATAATCTAAACTAGATAAAATAGAAAGCATGCCTCAATTGCCCTTTTTTTAGTCTTCTTCTACTACATTTACAGACTTTGATGAACCTTTTTTGTTCTCTGCATCCCTATTTTTTTTTCTCTAGACATTCTCATTTTATATATAACACTGTATATCTTTCCTTTTCTTGGTTTTGGAGCAAGCTTCATTGTTTCTCAATTCACTACTCCTTATTATTATCCCTTCACCTTGTGAATTCTCATCACTAATTTTCTTTCTAAAATTAAAGCTTAATAGGGCACTTATGATGTTTTTCAATATGAGAGTTTCTTTCTCCCACATCAGAGTTGTAATCAAATTTTCATACGTAAGAGAAAAAGATAGGGAATTCAGTAACATTAGCGCTTCATCTTCATTGTTGAACTTCATATCAATTCATTTCAAATCACTAATGATTTGATTGAACACGTTGACATGCCGATTTAAATCTATACCCTCTGACATCTTAAGACCAAACAACTTGTGCTTAAGATAAAGTTTGTTTGACAATAACAATGATATATACCAACTTTCCAGTTTTGCCCAAACTGTCATTGGTGATTCCTCATTCATGACATGATACATCACGTCAACATCCAGACAAAGCCTGATAGTTGCCACAATCCTTGTTTCCAATTCCTGCTAATCTATATCGTTCATGCATCCCGGTTGCTTTCCGTATAACACCTTCACCATGCCCTGCTGCACCAACTTCACCCTCTTCTGCCATAATCCAAAATTGTTTGATCCGTTAAACTTGATCATATTGAATTTTGTAAAAGAAATCTCTGACATCGCAAACAGGCTCCGATACCAATTGTTGTGAAAAACTTGCAACAATTATTGATGAATATTGCAATAAAAGAGAAACTAGAAAGAACACAAGATTTAATGTAATTCAGCAATATTCTTATATCCACAGGAGCAATGAGTTTTTATTTTTCACTATATCGAAATAGGGTTCATTAAACCGCCCAAGAAAACCTAGCCACCCAAAAAATCTTAACCGTCCAAAGAGTATTAATATTTTTTTCTTATACCCTCGTCCCTCTTATCTTATTCCTTTAAAGTTTTCTTAAAAGGTAAGGAAATGAGTATTTTAAAATACTAGTTTTAATATTAATTTTTTTAATGTGATAAATCAGAGGAGTAAATCTATTGTTTGTAGAAATTAAACCCCATTTAAAATTCAATTAACTTAGTAGTTTAAATTACTAAAATTAATTGAAAACATAAATCATTATGAATCTGTTAAACCAAAGTCACAAATAAAAAATGAAATTTAGTTTCCACATGGTGTGCCCATTTCTCCCTTCACCGTCAAAGCTCCTCCTCCTCCATCATCAACACAAGGGGGGGGGCTAGGAACGTCACGTGTCAATGCATATACTAAAAGCCATAGCCAACTACCCTCAACCTCTTTTCTTGGATTAAAAAACACCACCTTGTCCGCATCACTTCTAATCTCAAAGATCACAACCACAAATCCAAACCTAACTGGAAAAAATAGACCCGCCCACACAGCAGTATATCAAGGACCCAACTATTAGGACAGACTTGTAATATTAGTACAAAACCAGTTACCTACATGTCATTTTACAAAGAGAGAGAGAAAGTGAAGAGTTCAGACACGTTTTAAAGCCTCCCTCCTTCCTCGCAAATTCTATGATCTCTCTCTCCTATCTGCTTTGGCATAGCTTGTTATGAGAGAGAGACACACACCCGCGAGAAAGAAGCTCTCTCTCTCTGCCCCTTTATTTATATCCTGAAAAACTCTCTTCCCTGTGTTTGTTTCTTCTCTTTATTGAAAATCTTTCTAGAGAGAGAGAGAGAGAGAGAGCTGTTTGTTTCTTCTCTTGTTTACAGAGCGAGAAAGGAAGGACTATTTCTTCCTACATTTCACTCGTCAACATGATGTCCTTGAATAGAAGCATCTTTCTGGTAAATAATTAAAACCCAACTCTTAATTCTTTTTTATTTTTAATATTATCAATTACCATTTTTGTCACTCTCACAAACACAAACAAGAAATGAAGAACTCAGTTTCCAAATATCAAGATTTGCTCTGCATTTCACCTTGTAAATCACCAGATATCTTGATCTTCTTCTTTCTTTCTGTTAATCTCCTTTTTTTGGGTTTTATCTTTATTTTTTGGAAAGAACATTTAGTGATGGGATTTAGATGGTAGATTTCCATATTTTGGCTTTCTTTTATTGTTATTTATTTATTTAGAGGAGATAATTACTACTGTTATTTTGAAAAAAGATTTTTACTTTTTTTTTGTATGTGAAACAGAGTAACGCGGGCATTTCGAGCTCGTCTAGCCCTTTCACAGGGGGGCAGAGAGGATCCGTCCCTTCAGTTCCTTCTTCACTGAGGGTAGTGGCCGTCAATTCCAACAGGGATCGAAACGGGAGCGTTTTGACGGAGACCACGCGCAAGGACGTGAGAGATGGAGCCGCCTCGTCTTCTTCTGTGATTGACGTCGACTCCAAATCCACCGTTGCTCCTGGTGGGCCCCATGACGTTTACGGTGAGGATGCTGCCACCGAGGAGCAGGTTGTCACCCCCTGGTTTGTCTCGGTTGCCAGGTAATTTAATATACGTACTGTTGGTATTAATTAACTAATTACTGATTTTATTTTTCCTGTAATATTTGAACTTTTTTTTTCCTTCTAAATCTTGGGGATACCGATGTTGTTAGCTTTAAATGCTGTTTTAGTGAACTCCGAGGCATTTGCTTTGCGATCCTTAAAAATAAAAGGACTAAATTGCAGCTATTGGCATAATTTGCAGAGGGATCGTTTAGACATGTTCCGGTCACTTAATCAAAAAGATGTTGTTCTGTCATGTGCAGAAGAAGTGGTTGTGAGGGATTCCTTTGATGGATCTTTGTTGTTTTTTATGAGATCTTATGCAAGTAAATAGATGATGATGCCCTATGGACCACGAGGGGTGTAATAAACTTGGTCACTGTCTTTTTTTTTTGCCAACTCTCGGTGTAGTTGGACTCTTTTTACTTATTTATGGTTTAATTTTCGTAATAATGGGTTGAACATTGGAATTGTTTTGCTGGTGTGCATTTCTCTAGTAGATGTGGAATATCCAATCCCACTAGGATTTCTATAACCCAATGAGAAAGACATGTTGTTTCCTTTTTCTGACTTTATTTTTCTTTGTTTTTTTTTCTACAGTGGGTATTCTTTGTTGCGAGATCCACACCACAACAAAGGACTTGCCTTCACTGATAAAGAGAGAGCCGCCCACTACTTGCGTGGCCTTCTTCCCCCAGCAGTCGTTTCTCAGGAACTCCAGGTTCTTTTTTTTTTTCACTCAGTTGCCTTTCCACCAATTCTGTTAGCTTTTTATGTTGGGTTTTGTCTTATACGAAATGCAATTAACCTTTTCGCCACTCTACTTGCCAGGTGAAGAAACTGATGCATATTATTCGCCAATATCAAGTTCCATTACAGAAGTACATGGCTATGATGGATCTTCAGGTAGCCACACAGTTCCCTCTGATTCCTGGGCTTTAGATTTTGTATTTGGGATCATGATTCAACATTCAGAGGTTTCATTGTGTTATTTTATTATTGTCTCTAATCAACTGATGTTATTGCAAAATATTCTAGATTAAGAAACATACTTTCTTCTCTAGTATATGCCATTCATTTCTGTAGTGCAACTGATGCTACGAGCAACTGTAATTAGTTTTGAAGATAATTAGGAGCATAATTCCCATCACAATCTCTACTTTGATTTGGTGGACAAAGTAAAATAAATGCACTACCCTAATTGCAGGAGAGCAATGAAAAATTGTTCTACAAGCTTCTCATTGACAATGTTGAGGAAATGCTCCCTATCGTCTACACTCCAACTGTCGGTGAAGCTTGCCAAAAATATGGGAGCATCTTTGGCCGTCCTCAGGGTCTTTATATTAGTTTGAAAGAAAAGTAAGTTCTGTAGATTCTATTTCTACTTCATCAAATTTCAGTAACTTGCTTTGAATGAATGCTTTCTGAATACCTGTGATGAAGCTTGTAAAACAATCATTTTCAGGGGTTGCATTCATGAGGTGTTGAGGAACTGGCCTGAGAAAAACATTGAAGTCATTGTTGTCACTGATGGAGAGCGGATTTTGGGCCTAGGGGACCTAGGCTGTCAGGTGAGCTCTATCAGAATGCACTCTCTATACTCATGGTACATGTTTTCATATCCACACACGCATGCAGCTGACTCATCGGTGACTAATGTTCATAGGGCATGGGGATTCCAGTAGGGAAACTAGCTTTGTATACAGCACTTGGTGGAGTTCGTCCTTCGGCTGTAAGTACTATCACCAGAGTGCCCTTTTTTTTCAGTTTATTTTTGCTTTTCTTGTTCTCTTTCCATTTTAATGCACGTGAATCCAGAAGTCACATGCTCCTCAAATTTACATGATGTGGTTACCTTTTCCAGCTATGTCTATTATTGCATCTGGGTCTGGCACTTCTAATCTAGCCTTTCCAGCAAAAATTTGCATTTTCCTGAATGTCTTAATTACACAATGCTGTCATAGCACATTTGTTTCCATCATTTATTAAAATAGCCTGATGATGTTGTAGGTATCAATAAATTTTCTTTATTGGTTATTATGCTTAAATTGTAGATGATGTGACAATTGATGCAATGCAACAAATATTGCATTTTGTTGTAGTTTCCCTTTTAGTGAAATTGCAAGTGTCAAATTTGGTCAATTATTGCAGTGTTTGCCTGTAACAATTGATGTGGGGACGAACAATGAGAATTTGTTAAACGATGAGTACTACATAGGGCTCAGGCAAAGAAGGGCAACTGGACAGGTACTTTATATGTTTACTTGACTTGGACAGTCTATGCATGTGAGGTTCATTTACAGATCTTACATAATTTTCTGCCGTATTGAAGTGGTATTACTATTCATTTTTTTAGGAATATGCTGAACTGCTACATGAATTCATGTCTGCTGTCAAGCAGACATATGGCGAGAAAGTCCTCATTCAGGTAGTTGATGATAGGCTTAGACATTTATGTTTATTTCTTTTCTTGTATATACATTTTAAGTTTTATTGAAATCCGCTTATTAAACTTTGCAGTTTGAAGACTTTGCAAACCACAATGCTTTTGATCTGCTTGCAAAATATAGCACAACTCATCTTGTTTTCAATGATGATATTCAGGTAATTCTATTTATTTGTGATAATTTGAGCAGTTGGGCTGGCAAGACTCTAATATCTAATTACTTTATTTCAGGGCACAGCATCAGTGGTCCTTGCAGGGCTTGTTGCAGCCCTAAAGGTAGTTGGTGGAACTTTAGCTGACCACACATTCTTATTTCTTGGTGCTGGAGAGGTGAGTTGATATTGGGCTGTACTGAATGATCCTCTTTCTGTTTGCCCATGACTTTGGAAATAACTGGGGAAATTTGTAGGTTACTAAGTAAACAAGGAAAAGGATAAATTGCTTGCCTTCTATTATTTTATATCGTACTCGTATTGCCATTCTCCTCACCCTTCTTGCTCTTCATTTTCTGTTGTTGTCTGATTACAGGCTGGCACTGGAATTGCAGAACTCATAGCCCTTGAGATTTCCAAACAGGTCTCTAGAGCGTCTTCCTTTTTATGTTGTTCATAATTTGCCCCTTGGATATGATTACTGAAAGCATTGGATGTCAAATAACTCTGGGAAAATTATGAATTATACGTGATTCTTTATGCAGACAAATATGCCAGTGGAAGAGACTCGCAAGAAGGTTTGGCTTGTAGACTCAAAGGTAGCAGTGCAAACCTATTGGCTTCTAGCTGTTTGGAGTTGAATGCTCTTTCCTCATTCCTTTTATTTTATTTCTATCTGTTAAATATTCACATAAATTCCTTTGCAGGGTTTGATTGTTAGTTCCCGCAGGGAATCACTTCAACATTTCAAGAAGCCCTGGGCTCATGAACATGAACCTGTTAAGACACTTCTAGATGCTGTTAATGTATGACTCTCCCTCCCTCCCTCTTCCTCACCATCTGAGCTCCCTTTACCCATCTCACAAGCAAAGATGTCATAGTCTCTTCTTTTTTATTGCCTTGTATCATCAGGACATCAAGCCAACAGTGTTGATTGGAACATCAGGAGTTGGAAAAACATTTACTAAAGAAGTGATTGAAGCCATGGCATCCTTCAATGAGGTAAATTTCTGTCTGCTCATCTAGTTTTGTGTTGGAGAGCATGCTCTAAGTAACCATATTTTATATTACTACGTGCAGAAACCTATAATTCTCTCTCTTTCCAACCCAACTTCACAATCTGAATGTACCGCTGAAGAGGCTTATACATGGAGTCAGGTAATATGAACAGCCAACATGTAATCAATGGGAAATTAACATTATCAAGGCTTTCCTCCCTTGGATAGATTTTTCATATGGTTCTTGTTTGGTGTACTGTTGTCCATTTATATGACTGGCTGTTGAACAATTATGAGTCTAATAGATCTCTGTTTGTTACTTCCAGGGGCGCGCCATTTTTGCTAGTGGAAGTCCATTTGCTCCTTTTGAATATGAGGGTAAAACTTTCATGCCTGGCCAGGTAGGAAGTTCATAGAATTTGGTTTTCTTTAGTTTATTTATTTGATAAATTGAAAATTGACTTTGGTTTTTACCTTTTTGCTGTCATTCAGGCAAACAATGCATACATTTTCCCTGGATTAGGTCTGGGTCTAATAATGTCTGGTGCAATCCGTGTCCATGATGACATGTTGCTGGCTGCCTGTGAGTGAACTAAAAATTTAAATGTAACCATCATCATGCAATTTTTGTTCTACTTGCCATTACATGAAATAACTAGGTCCTATTATATCAATATGCAGCACCCTTCATAACTCCCAAATCTTTTTGATATATACAAGTATTTTTTTTTCATTTCCCGGGATTGATCACAGTATCTTATTGAAATTTGATCACATGATTCTGAGTTGGGAACATTCTGGGAGGAATGATGAGGATGCCACTTAATTACAGCTAATATTATATATGTTCTTTTACTTTTAGGATTTTTTTTTTGGTAGTAATGTCTTGAAGAACTATCCACAAATTTTCATGTTGTTGGCTCAAATTCTCAATTATGCCTCCTGGAATTTTCATACTAATCAGGAGAAATTTTTGTTTTTGTTTTTTTATCTGTTATACAATTTGGAACAAATATATTTTCCTCTTGTAGTTCTTAAGGTCAGTATGTTTGGGTAGATGAATATTAGGAAGAATTAATTCTTAGGTTTTCAATGATAACTGATTGCATCTTTTTGCTGGTTTTCCTGGTACAGCGGAAGCTTTGGCTGCTCAGGTGACCCAGGAGAACTTTGATAAGGGACTTATCTACCCTCCATTCAAAAATATCAGAAAGATTTCAGCAGAGATTGCTGCGAAGGTGGCTGCTAAAGCTTACGAGCTTGGTGAGTCTTTTTTTTTGTTACGATTCATTCTTCTGCAATCTGCTCATATGGATTCTATTAGATCCAAAAGTATACATACGAACTTCAATATTGCCTTATGTAGGTTTGGCTACTCGCGTTCCTCCGCCGAGGGATCTGGTGAAGTATGCTGAGAGCTGTATGTACAGCCCTGCTTATCGAAGCTACCGGTGAATTGATGGGAGCTTTTCTAGTTTGGCATCTGAACTTCAAATCAGTCCTAGGCTCAGGAAAAGAAAAGTCCACTTTCAATACAATAATCAGCTGGGCTTCCATTTGTTGTTTGTTCTTTTGTTAATTTTTTTGGGACTTCTTGATCTTCCTAGTGCTGTAACTCTGTTAGGCATTTGGTGGGTAAGAAGACGCAACTGTAGGTGCTGGTAGTTGGATGAACGCAGTCAGATATAGCATGAAAAAGTTGTTGAAGACTATAAAAAAAAAAAAAAAAATTACTTGAAAATGAAAACTCATATTTAAAGTGTTCATTGGATTGCGTTTAGACGGAAGAAAAAATCTTCAGTTATCTCTGGGATTGGATTGCGTTTGGACGGAATAAAAAATCTTCAGATATCTCTGGGATCCAACCAATGAACTTGCTCGGAAGTCCCAACCCAATCCTGACAGTATCCGAGGAAAGAGGAGGATGTTTATGATAATTGAAATGTTTTAAAAAATAAAAATAAAAATAAAAAAATATTTTTTAAAAAATTACTGTCGAAATGCAAAAATAAACCAAACTTACATCGAAGAAGTGTTCCATGCCAGCCTTGTTCCATGCTTGATGTGATTATAATTTATTAGGATTACTAGTGTGTACTGAGCTGATGTCATCCTTTTATCCGAACCCTTTCATGTCTCTTTCGCTTCTTTTCTCTTGTACTAAAAAAAGTAAAATTATCATATTAATTCATGTATTTTTTATATTTTAACATGGTTTTCAAAAATATAATAAATTTTAATATATATTTTAATACTTTTTTCAATTATTGTATATCTAATATGAAAATCATAATACTAATAATAATTTTTTCATGGAATTTGATTCAAATATTTTTCTTGTTTTTAAGATTTTTAAATATATTTTGAACATTTTTTTAACACATTAATAAGTTTTTTAGCTTTCAATTATAAATAAAATATGAACATAATATTTTTATATATTTCGCTTTAACAATAATAAGTTTTTTTTATATAAAAAACAATGATTTCAGTTTAAAACATTGCATTCATTAGGATAAACAAGATATATATTAATAAAAAAAATTAATTTTAGATTTGATAAATATATGTTTTGTGATTATTTAAAAAGACTTTACATTTTAAAAAAAAACCTATTGTTATATAATTAGATAAAAAAAAATTGAAAAGCTACACGCTATATAAGATTAGATATTTTAATACATATTTCTATTTTAGTTTCATAACTCAATCTTTGATTTAGATCAACAAATTTGTTAGCATTTCAACAAATTTATTAGCATTTATTAATGTATATAATTTTTAATTTATTTCATTGAATGCACATATTAGCTTTATTTTAAAATAAAATTTTAAAAATTACAAAACAACTATGTTTTCGAGTTTAATAATAATAATAATAATAAATTTATTGAGATTTAAATATTCCTTTTTACGTTAAAAAGTTTTTACTCCTCCAGTAGAGAGCAGGTACATATATATATATATATATAGAGTGGAGGTTAAGGTATTTTTTTAAGGGGAGTACTCAACAAAAAGCTACTAATCATGTATATAAGAGAGTTGAGCGGGTGCAATTTTTTAAGTAATTTTTTGTTATTATTTCAAGATAAAAAATATAAAGATAGAAAAAAACAAGATAGAAAAAAAAATGGAGACAAAATTATATTGGGTAATGATATATAAGATAAAATAATTATTTCTATATTATACTTGGTTAAGGTGGACAAAACAAAATAAAATATAAAAAAATTTATTTTAATTCTACTACGTAATTTTATCAAACTTATATATTTTAAAAAATAATTAGATATTGTTATTTTTTATTTTAGTTTATTGAGTGTTGAGATTAATAATATCATATAGGAAGAATTGACTCGACCTGACCTCGTAAAAAACTCAAGTCAACCCAAAATAAAACATGGATAAAAAACTTGTTGACTCTTTTGAAATTTTTTTTTGCTTAAAACAAGGTTGCTTTAATTATTTTTAATTTTTTTGGGCCAGTCAGGCTGATCCCCTCCCGACATGCGACCTGAATTTTACCTCGAGTCAACTCCTGAGTCTGGTTTTAAAACTATAATAATAAGTATTTTTATCCATACATTGACTTTAGTTAACCTGTGTTGACCCTCTCGACCTGTGGCCTAGACCTTATTCTGGTCAACTCCTAATCTAAGTTTTAAAATTATAATAATAATAATTTTTATCCTTGCATTGAGCCGAGTCAACTCGAGTTGACCCTCTCGATCCGTGCTCTAGGATGACTCTTGAATCAAGTTTTAAAATTATGATAATAACAAATTTTATTTTATATTGACTCGGGTAGACTTTCAAGTTGAGTTTAAAACTATGATAATAATCACTTTTATCCTTACGTTAATCCGGGTCAACGATGAACCCCACTCATGACCCGGATCTTGTCTTGAGTCGAACTCAAATTGGGTTTAACACTATAATATTAACCACTTTTATTCTAATACTAACTCAGGTTAACCCAGGTCAATCTCACCCGTGACCAGAGCCTCGACTAGTAACCCAAGTTTTGCTCCAGATTAACTTCCGAGTTGAGTTTTAAAACTATGATAAAAATAATTTTTATCCTTACATGTCTTAGTTGAAAATTTTTGAAATTAAATGTTTTTTATAAAGATATTTTAGAAATAATAAATAATAAATATTATCTTAAAAAATATGTACCCTTTATACCTTTTATTTTAAAAATATAAAAATTCATTTTCATTTTTTTTATATTAACTTGGTTTTTTTTCTTTCAGTACCAAAATAGTGACTAAAGGCTAAATGAAAGACATCATAATTATCGGTCGTTTCTTATGAATTTTGAAGATCATTATAAAGAACAATCTCATCAAGGATGCCTATAAAATACGTGGTGATCGATGCATCAAGTCCCCCAAGTCCACCCTAATTCCACGTGGCTTTGTAGTCCCTTCACATAAATTGCCAGGTGATTTACTAATATGCCCCCCTCTTTTCTTGTTGATCATCTAGTCTAGAGAGACGGTTACTGAAAATAAAAATATTTACACAAAAAGAAGATCCAATCCAATTTTTTTTTTTTACACAATCCAAAATAAATTATATCTAGCAAATAACCTTTGATAATTTATTTTTATTGATGAAAAAAACTTTTAAACAGATTTACTGAAAATATTCTGATTTTAGTTATTTTTGTAGAAAATAAAAAGTCTAAAATATAATTAGATATGATTATAATTACATTAAAGTTTTTTTTTTTTTGCTATTTGTTTCCTATTCAATATGAAAAAAAATAATTATACATTGAGTAAGAAATAATTTTTCATTTGATATATGATCTAATTAGATGTAAATAAAAATTAATAGCAACATTTACCATTATAATTTATCAAAAATGTATTTTTTTTTAACATAGTTATGATAATTAATAAGAAAGTTCAAGAGATTTATTTTTTTTGAAATATTAAAATGAATTTTCAAAGAATTTATTAAATTATTTTGAATATACACTGATTAAAATGGTCAGAAAATTAGTTTAAACGACCGGCAAACTAATTCACAGATTATCATCAAATAAAAAAACAATCCATAATAAAACCCTATCAAGTATCAATCATTTTCAATGAATCTAAATATTTCTAATTAAAGAAAAAAAAAAACATTAACAAGTCATAAGGACAACAATGTCAATTCAACAGTTGCCTCAACGAACGATCCCCTCTTTCCTTTGATTAATCCCCTCCTAAAATTTCCGAAACATCCTCTCCCTCACACACATCCAAACGAAGAGAGATTGAACTATCCATTCAATTTTATCCAACTCAGTTTTATTAGGTGTTGATTCCGCCGAGACACTCACCATGACTCGGCGGTGTTCGCATTGCAGCAACAACGGCCACAACTCTCGAACCTGTCCCACGCGCTCCTCTCTTGCGTCTTCGTCTTCTTCTCCGTTATCTGGAGTCAAGCTCTTTGGCGTCAGGCTCACCGATGGTTCAATTATTAAAAAGAGTGCCAGCATGGGAAACTTGTCGGCGCACTACCATTCCTCTTCATCAGCCGCCGCGTCACCTAATCCTGACTCTCCTGTATCTGATCGCGTCCATGATGACGGCTATTTGTCCGATGACCCCGCTGCCCATGCTAGCTGCTCTACCAGTCGACGCGGAGACAGGAAAAAAGGTTTCTTTCTTCTTTTTGTTTTTTGTTTCACTGGCTTGAGTGAAATTTGTTGTAAACACACACACACACACATAAATATATATTTGTGTTTAAGAATGTCGTTTTTATTTTGTTTTGTTTTGTTTTTTTTTTAAAATTTATCTGATTTTGATGATGCTTGGTAGATACGGTTGCGGGAGAACGTTAGCGATTTGATACTGATGATCATGTAATTAATTATAATATCAACCATTGTATTTTTTCCGTTTCGCCGCCTCTTTTTTGGAAGAATAATTTTGATTTTTCTTGGTTTGTGTGTGCTATTAAGATTTGTTGGTCGTCTAGTCAGGAGTCTTGAACTAATTTGTGGGTTTTTAAGTGTCAATTATGTTTAGTTGCTTGGTTAATTAGCAGTCTCCGAGAAGCTTGGAATCGAAGTGGGATATATATTAGGTAGGCCAAGATAGGGGAACTTGAGGAGATCCCAATCTGGGGCCAGGAGGGTGTGTGTGTTTGAATCACTGATTAAAGAGAGATTGGTTTTGTTTATTTATTTCTCTACCTAGCAGTGTACTTGTAATTCTTTTTAGAAATCATTTGTATTGTTTTGTCCATTTATTTTTCTCTCTTTTATTGATCTTGGAGCTTCTTTAAAACTTGAACTATTAGATTAACTTTTCAGGTTTATTGTGCAAGACGAACAACTAGTTGTCTTTGTGTATTTGGTTTAGTTGTCGTGAAATCCTACCGAGATTCTTTCGGGGACCGCATGATCCATTGATTAATTATTTACTCTTTGAAACTTAGACTGTTTGCTTCATTTATATGCTTTGAGAATATGAGACAATTGCATCATTCGAGATTTATATGACCTGTGCTTACAATGAGTGCGAATTTTATCACTTTCTTTCATCACGAGAAGACCACCAGTTATATATTTATTTTCCTTTCCTCATGTCTGGAGTTTGTCCTGAAATTCTCTAGGTAAAAGCTAATTTTCCAGCTTTGGGTTTTGCTGTAAATTTCTTTATTAGTGGTTCTGTTTTCTTTGGAAGACTTTTCATTGTTTGTTTTCTAAAACAGTTTGGAAGATGTGTTAGAAACTTAAAAGTTAATCAGAAATTGTAGATGAACTCATTACTCATCTTTTAGGTAATTTGACTTTAAAAATACAATTCTAGTAATAGGCATGTGTTGCGAATGTTGTGACTGTCAAATTATAATGGACAAGTTGAGGTTGCTGCTTTCTTGAAAATTGGAACAATGTTAAGGATGTGTGAAGGATTTGCACCTTCAACCATTGAAAAAGTTGATCTTAACGTTTTTAAATTTACCAAGTATTTTGCAATAAACAAAGGGATAAATGAACTGCAACTGCAAGACATTGTGCTAAAGAGCCAAGTTATCATGATAATCGTGAAATCACAGTTAATCTTATCTTTCTGTCCTTTTTCTCCCGCTGGAGCAATATCTTTTCTATCCAAATAATTTATTTTGGTCTCAAAGATCCTTGTGCTCTTTGATTTGGAACTTTAGGTAAGTGATGGTAGTATTGGATCAGGAGGTGAAGAGTACTTGGCTTAGACAGCTAGTATTTAACTTCATGATGATTGGGAATAGGGCCCTATTATAAATCATCTACTAATGGTGGTTTGTCGATTATAGTCTATCAAAAGATAAAAAAAACGCGCTTTATTTTTTTGTTGACCATTTGACTTTTGAGCTTTGATATTGGTGGTAGCAGGCCATTACTCAGTCATTGCCCCACTAAATTTGGCCATTCTGAAGATCATAATACTTCACTTTCCCTCAGCGAAATTTTCAAGAAAAGTAACAGCTGCAATTCCTGAAAAGAAAAAACTAAGACTTAGTTCACCTACTGAGTCAAATTTATCTCTTGGCTATATGTCACTTCTTGGATGCCTAGAGCTGTGTGACTGGTGGTTTCATAAAATTGACTTGTTTTGTAATGCTAGATAATATAATGTGCTACTTCTCCGAGTATTATAGTGGAGGGATAATTTTTCAACAGTAATTTTAGAGAATTATCTACAGGCTGAGATGGCCAAAGTTATCATATTATTAGTTTACTATTTACTGGAGCAGCTGGCTTATGTGTTTTGTATTTGTTTTTTAGGTGTCCCGTGGACTGAAGAGGAGCATCGGCTGTTCTTAATTGGTCTACAGAAATTGGGAAAAGGAGATTGGCGTGGAATAGCTCGAAACTTTGTGGTATCTAGGACTCCCACTCAGGTAGCAAGCCATGCTCAGAAATTTTTCATCCGCCAGAGCAATGCCACTCGGAGAAAGAGACGGTCCAGCCTTTTTGATATGGTTCCAGAAATGGTCTGTCTTACTTCCTTTATCTTCATTTTTCATCTTTATAATCACACATGTATCTATGTGGACAGACTTATATTTGCATGCCAGTGGTATTTGGTTTAAATGTGCTAGCTCTTTGGGGGAGTGGGGTGGGGTTTTCCCATATCTTTTTATGCTACATGCATACAGAAGATTAATTAAGTTGTAATGCCCGAAGTCAAAAGAAATATGAAATAGATGTGTGAAGTGGTTCCCTTCACTGAAAGTGGTGAGATGCACTGCTTGGTCTGGTATGAATGTGACGCAGCAGAATTTTTAATCAAAATTTTCTTTTCTTGTCCTTATTGCTGTTCCCTTGAACTGTTTTTGCGTATTCTGTTGAAGGGAACTTGTGCTGCTTAGCCGTGCCCTGTAGTGTCCTGCCAATTAATGCTGGGGCTAGATGAATTCATTTGTAATATCATTGATGCCTTAAAACTGAAATTTATACCTTATTTTGTTATATTTTTCCCAGGCAACAGATCCACAGCCAGTTCCAGAAGAACAAGAGTTGCCATCTTCTCAGGCAGGAGATGATGATAATGTAGATGCACTACCCTCATTGAATCTCTCTCTCAAGCCAGAATTTGAACCCATGGATACTGAATCTCAAGAACTAGTCAAGGAACGTGATAAAACTGTGATGGGGTTTAGTGAATTCAAACCATCTGTTCCTGGTTCAAGTGAATTTGTCCCAATAGTTTCAGGGTCGAATGAATTCACAGCAGTTCCTGGATTTTTCCCAGCTTACATGCCAGTTCCTTATCCGTATTGGGCTCCAAATACCACACCCTTTGAAGAAGGTAAGGGTGCAGCAACATCACATCACGAGGTCCTAAAGCCAGTTCCAAGCATTCTCAAGGAGCCTTTCAATGTAGATGAACTGGTTGGCATGTCTCATCTCAGTCTAGGAGAGATTGAGAGACGCCACAGGGAGCCTTCACCGCTCTCCCTGAAACTAATTGGGGAGGCACCAAGGCAGTCCGCATTTCATGCAAGTGCTCCAGCCAGTGGATCAGATTTAAGTAATGGCAAGGCTAGTCCCATCCAAGCAGTTTGAATTCATATTTTATGTCATGCTCTTATAACATAGGGTAACCATGATCGGGTTTGATATATGTTATATTATTCTTTATAATTGTAAACATCTAGAAGTATACATAATTGAATGGGTAGAGTCAACATGTTGCCTATTTATCCTCTAGTCCTTTAACATGTCAGCTTGAGCATAGATTATTCTTACCTTGGCACTGTGCATCTGTTACTGCATGCATTCCAGATTTTCAGTAGGTTGATGAATTTGGAAGCTTCTATTTGACTTGGAGATGTAATAGGGATATTGTTAAATCCCAAAATTCTCATTCATTGAAAACTGAAGTGCGCATTGCTGTGATTTCAGGTGGCACCAAAAGGTTGAACTCTTAGAGCCATCTTTAGTTGATGATCTATGACCCCTCTCTCTCTCTCTGAGGCAAATTTAGCATTTAGGGGGCAAGTCTGATCCAAACCATGATAGCTCCTTTGTGGCAATGCTTGCATCCGTCTTCTCTAGGGCTGTTTGTCCTCGCCGCCGCTGCCTGCCTAGGCAACAGCATAAAGACAATGCTTGTGCATTCTTCCGTACATGACGAATAAACACCGGTGACGCTGCCACCAAGTATGCCTAAATTCTGTATCTAACTAGAACTGGGTTTCTATCCTTGAGCTACCGAATTGTAAATATAGCTCTCCTTAAAATAACGATGCTGGGTTGTTTTCCACTAGGTACAACCATACAAGCCACTGTAAGTTCTATCTCTGTATTTGCTCATTGGCCCATTAGATTTAATCTCTCAATTTTATCCAATCTGGTTGCCGCTCCCTTCAGGTTATTAATTGCAAGAGGTTACAGGGAATGCATGTGTTCGTTTTCAATTTTGTATGTGTAATTCATTAATAAATCTATTCCAGCACATGTTTAATTTCTATGATAAAATGATAGCAAGATCACGCGCGATATATAAATATATACATGTGTGTGTGCATATACATAAAGGAAACTATCATACTTTGTCATCTCAATCAATGACTCGTATGCTGGAGACAAGTACCTATCCCTTCTATCTTGATATTCTTCATCATATATTTGGACTTCCTAAGATCAAGTTTCAATCATGCCAAAACAACTTGATCTTCTCTCTCTTTATTATGATGGATTTGATATTAGGGATGAAATTGCTATAAAAATATACTTGAATGGAGAAAGGGAACAATAACCCAATCCAACAAAGAGTCATAAACGTGCGCATACACCCTTTGTTTTCTTCTAAAGTAGATGTATCCTCTTTATTCATCTTGAATGTTATAATATGATTAATTAATGATTTATTAATCTTTGTAATACATGAATCAATATATCCAATGTATCTAGTAAGCTTAAACATCAATTTATGAAGTGCATGACTTTGACTAATGTGTTTTACAAATTCAATTAATGAAGTATATGCTGTTGATCAATGTGCTTTTAGAACACATGAACCAATACTACTAAATTAATTAACTTTAATGTGGCCATGAAAGTTACATTTTTCAACATTCTCTTCTAGGACCTTTGCTTACCATATTCTCGCTGAGCTATATTTATTTCTTTTTAGACTTCTATATGATCCAGAGAATGGTCTCCCTTGAGTCCTTCTACAGTCTTGAAGCTAGAATCAATCCCTAGATTTCATATTTTTTAGGGAGAAAGTCGGATACACTCTTTTTATTGGATTGGCTGACTAAAACGAGAAGAAGAAGTCAGTGCTCATTCAAGTCTAGTACATTTATAGATTGAGAGCATTAGGAACTCGGATTTTTCCGCAAGTCGTTCGCTCACAGATAGAAGATACTGGAAGGTTAAGGGCTTTTATTTTAACAAACTCACTTGACTGAATAATCATATTAAACTTGTTTATGAATCAATTCCTACATGACCATAATGAAAGAAAATAAGCAACACTTAACAAAAAAAATAATTAAGATGTATCATGGTAGTTTTGCATCAATTATGTGACAATTCTTTCCATATATCACATTACTAGTATTTATTCGAATAAGTCCTTACTGAGAAAAGATATGTACTATGCATCATGTTCATATTATAAATATTCCCACTAGTATGTCAAAGCATTACATCTTCCCATCATCGTAAGATAATATGCACTAAGAGATAGGAAAAAGGACAAATTAATCATGTTAGTTAAACATAATGTATCCAAAATAACTAGAAACCAATAGTCAAACCAAATATAATTTACATGCTTGTTATGCAGTTTAGCACCAATACTTTAGTTAATGAGAAATCATCATCTTAGTATTGATGTGCTCCATAGACACTCTTTTATCTCACATCATTTCTCCGACAACAAGATATCTTAACTCTATATGCTTTGAATTGCTTGAACAATTATTGTTTTTGAAGAAGAAAACAACAACTGAGTTGTCACATATTACTTCGATGGGCTTAGAAATAAAATTAACTATTCGAAGTCCTAAAAATAATTCCTCAACCAAATTGCTCGGGAGATAGCTTCATAACATGTCACAAGTTTATCTTTCATGGTAGAAGAGGCAGTGAGATTCTATTTCATTCGTTTTCATAAAATAACACCTTCATATAGTAAAAATATGTAACTTGATGTTGATTTTAACAAGTCAACTCATCCATGAGGTTTGAATATAAGTTTCGAGTGATTCCAAATGAATCACTAAGTCTATAGGTGAGTTGATGATCTATTATTCATTAAATTAATTGCGCACCATTTTCTTTGTAACTTTCAATGTTTCATTATATGATTGCTTTGATATCTAGCCAACATTCCAACAACAAAACTAGGATCAAAATGAGTATATGTTTGAGTATACAATAATCATCTAACAATAGAAGCATGTGAAATATTTTCCACTTGTTTTAGCTTAATTGCCTTTGTAAGGCTTCGACTTATGGTGAGTTTATCACTTTTCATGATAACGGCTAGAATTGGTGAACAACTTTTCATGTTAAATCTTTCAAGAACTTTGTTCATATAGGTCTTTTGAGATAAACCGAGAATTCTCTTAGATCTATCACAAAAAATTTTGATGTCTAAAACAAAAGAGGCATCTTCGATATCTTTTATCTCAAAGTTCTTAGAAAGAAAAACTTTAGTATCAGTCAATAGACCTAGATTATTACTAGTAAATGATATATCATTTATTTATAGAATAAAAAAAATATAAACTTGCTCCCACTAATTTTAAGATATATGCACCCATCGATATCATTTCCTTTAAATTCAAAGAAAGTAATGGTATCATGAAACTTAAGATACCATTGGCGGGGAGCTTGTTTAAGTTCATATAATAATTTTTTAATCTAGAAACTAATCTTTTCCTTGCTCTTTAAGACCTTCAAGTTGTTTCATTTAAATCTCTTCTTATTTATATTTAAAAATTTTGCTTTCACATCTAATTGATATAGGTCTTAATCATAATGAGCCACTAAGCCATAAAAATTCTAAAGAAATCTTTCTTTGACATCGAAGAAAATATCTCGTTATAATTAATTTTTCATTTTGAGTGAATCTTTTAGTAACTTGTCGAGGTTTATATTGAACAATTTCACATTTAGATTTTATTGAGTGGTAAAAAGTCACTTATATTGAATTGAAACAACTCCATAAAGTAATGCAAACAATTTCCAAACTTGGTTTTTATATATAAATATCATTTCATCAATCAATTTTTCTGATTCATTACTTTTTATGGCTTACATAAACATCATAAGATCACTTTTAATCATAATAAGAACCCCTTGTAATTATACAATCTAAAATAACATGATTTTTTTTTTGTTATGGATTTACATAAATTTTCTACAATGACTACATCTTCTAACTCATTAGGTGTACTTTCCTTGATGGTATTAATAATAGTATTGTGAGTTCTTAATTGATTTTTTACTGCATCAACTTGATCAAACATGAGAAAATCAACTTTATTTTTTTTAAAGTAAGTCAACCTTTTCTTTTTATCATGAATTCCACTGTTATTTTGTTTTTCCAAGAACTTGGCAATACTTGTTTCTACTATTACAGTGTAATGAATATGATAATAAAATCTTTTAAATCTTTATGGATAACCAATAAATAAATAACCTATGATCCAATTTTCTTTTATATATGGGTTATAAAACTTTGGTTTAACATGACAACCTTAAATATATTAATGATTTAAACTTGGTTTCCTACCTACCTATAACTTTTAAAAAAGGAGGTACACTTTTATTAGAAACCTTGTTTAAAACATACAAGGTTGTTTTGACAGTTGTACTCCACAATAACTTAAGTAAATAGTATCACTAATTATACACCTTACCACATCTAATAGAGTTTGGTTATACCTTTCAGCTACACATTCCTACCATAACATCCTAGGCATTGTACCTTTCAACTACAACATCTTACCATAGCATTATATGCATTGTTTATTGTGTGCTACAATACCTTTTTTGTTTTTGTTTTTATGTAAAGGTCCTGAATTACAACCAATTTCATTATAATGTTCATAATACTCACCACCCCTTTTAGATATTACAACTTTAATTTTTTGATTTAGTTGATTTTTAAATTTCTTAAATATCTTAAAGATATTTAAAGTATCAAATTGTTTCTTAAATAGGTAAATATAACCTTAGAGATAATTAATAAAGGTAATGAAGTACCTTTCTCCACATATGGAAGGAGTCAATGGTCCATATATATTTGTGTGTATTTGTAACAGACCCGATTTATTTATTTTTCCCGGGATTTATAGTATTACTTCTAAAAATTCTTGACTTTGCATAATACCTTTTTTGTAACTATATTTTGATTTCCTTTAATACAATCATACACTTGTTAAAATTCATGAAGTCAAGATCTTACGATACACCATAGTTTATTAGTCCTTTTAGCATTTCTTTGGAAATATAGCTTAACCATATATGCCATGCCATAACATAGAAAAGGCTTCATTTTGATGGGATCGTTCGATGCCAATATTAGTGTTATATGTAGTGTAAGCAAGGATTGAGAAAAATAAATATTAATGTTATATGTAATGTAAGCAAGGATTGGAAAAAAGAAATGTTAAGGTTCAACTTGTACAATCCAGCATATGGAATCTCGAAACCAATGAAAACATCATTTTGTATAGCTCGACAATTTATCTTTCAAAATAAAAAGTATAGCCTTCAACATTAAGATGGAAAATATAAATTAAATTTTAAGAGAATTTAGGTATATAAAATGTATAAAACAAGTCTAAAATATATTTGGAATCAATAATAAGATGATAAGTTTTAATAGCTATAACTAATGATTTATTTCTCGTAATAATTGTATTTTCTTATTCATTTAGAGGGCAGGTTGTAAGAAATCCTTGCATGGATTTAGAAACATGAGTTTTAGCACTAATGTCCAACAACCAAGCATTAGAAGGAACATCAGTAAGATTTATCTCAAACATGATTAAAAGAAATTACCTTATATTTTTTTTTTTATAAATTCTTTCTTCTATGAAAATATTTCTTGATGTGCCTTTTATTTTTACAAAATTGCCAATATTTATGTTACTTGATGTAGCTAGTCCATTTTCTTTACACGATGGTCGAATCTTGTTTCTTTTAGCCTTAATGGACTTGTTCTTATTATTCTCTTGAGGTACCATATAGACTTTTGCAAACCTTCTCTCTTAAATATTTCTTTTTTTATTGAACACATAGAGAGTTCATTGATGATCCACATGTCTTTTTATGTGTTATAATGTATCTTTACTAAACAAAATTGAGAAGGAAGATAGATATAAATAAATTGAATTATAAATGATTTCGAGATCATCATACTCATAAAATTAGGTTGTTCAATCAAATTGTTCATTTTCATTATATGCTTTATCACACCATTAAACCCATCATGTCTCTTAGTAATCAGAGTTACCGTGAAGATACATGAATAATGCCTTATTAGAAGCCTTGATGTTGTCCTTTGTCTTCCCTTTCACATCTATGATGATGTTGAAAATGTTTTCAAACACGTTTTTCTCTATATACATGACGTCAAGGTTATAGCGGAGGAGATTAGTCTTCCAATAAGGAAGCTCCTAAAAAATACTTCGCTTTACCCAGTTGTGGGTCAAACCAAAACCAGGAAACTTCTGCTTACCAGATTGGAAACCAAACAATGTCATTGTGCTCTGATATAACGTCATGCAATTCTTCACTAAAGAGACGTGGGGGTGCAACATCCTTTTCAAATCTACCAACAAAGAAATCCTTTCTGTTCTTTCTGTACTTGTGATTCGTTGGCAAGAAACGACTATGGCAGTAAAAATAAAAGCTTTACCTTTATTTGTTAACGTGAATGCCTTGTTGTTTTCCATTCAATATGGACATGCTAGTTTTCCATGCGAGCTCCAACCAGAAACCATTCCATAAGCTAGAAAATCATTGATAGTCCACATCAAAGCCTCCCTCATAAGAAAATTCTATTTTCTCGATATATCATAAGTCAAAGCTTTGGAAGACCACAACTGCGTCAACTCATCAATCAACGGTCAAAGACAAACATCTATATTTCAGCCCAAATTGATCAGATTGGATATCACCATAAATAAAAACATGAACTCCAGCATCAGACACATCCCTATATTTCGGCCCAAATTGGTCAGATTGGATATCACCATAAATAAAAACATGAACTCCAGCATCAGACACATCCCCGGTGGCAAGTTGTAAACCATGAGTATGACTGGCCAACAAGAATAAGGAAAAGCAAATGACTTGAATGGGTTGAATGTGTCTGTACGCAACCCAAGACGCACGTTTCTTGATTCAGCTGAAAAGTGAGGATGCACACTGTTAAGGTGTTTCCATACTTCGCCGTCAAAATGATGCACCATCACTCCATCAACCATATCATGTGATTAATGCCATATCATATACTCAATTATCCTTGGTGACATTAATAACTTCTATAGTCTAGGTGTAATTGGGAAGTATCTAAGTTTTTTATATGCCACGAGAGTCTTTTCCATGCCAGTTCTGGGTTTGCAACGGGAATGCTCACATGTCATTAACTTGATCAGTTCAACATTTTCAAAGTAGTATAACATGCAGAAGTTAGGGCACATGTCAATTTTATGGTATCCTAAACTGAGGGGTTTCATCATGGATTTAACAGTATAGAAGTTCTCTTTCACCCTGTTCTCTTCAGGTAAAATACTTCTTGCCTATTCGATGATTCTGTCATAACCGGCCTCACTCAAACTCACAATCCGACTTGATGGTGAACACCTGTGCAACGACTGATAATTTACTATGATTTGTGCAACCATCCCATAATGGTTCATCATAATCTTTCAACATATCAAAAAACCTGGCCGCGTCTAATTAGGTTCTTCTTCTACAATTGGACATTGACTGGCATTACCTTGATTCATTCTCATTGCATCTATAACCATATTCCTATAAGGGTTACTGTTGTTATTTACAACTTCATGCACGTTGCTAACAGTAGAAGTTGACCCAACCATCCTTTCTACAATGCTCTCATTACGAACAAATAGTTCTCCGTGTGCATATCAACACAGGTAATCCTCTATGAACTTATTATGTAGAAGATGCATCGCTACAACATCTGAATGCATATACTTTTTATTTTTACACTTCCTGCACGAACACCTAATACCACATCTACTAAAATTTCTCGGAAGAGATGTTGCAAAATTAATAAAGACCTGAACCCCATTACAATAATCCATCCTCCGCAATCCTTGGGGTGAATCTCGATACATCCATGAACGATCATCCATGACTTCTATCGAACCTCTATAAAATAATGATGACAACATGTATTAATTAACCATGTTAAGTAAATAAATTTGCAAAAAATATTGGTTTAACTCGAGATTATCCAACAAATTAATTAAAACTTCTCTTAAATATTCATTATTAATTATCAACGTCCATACAAATTTATACACATAAATTTATAGAAATCACAACTTCACAATATCATTAATAAAAATTAGAACGAACCTGTTAAACAAGCTATTATTTATTTCATCACAACACATCTAATTCAGTAATTCGACATAAGTTTCAACGATTTACAAACAAATCTAATTTTACAAAATCTAAAACAAACCATAACAAGTACAAAATTATACATTCATACTACAAGTTTGTTTGAGAAATAACAATAAAACATGTACATACACTAACAAAATACATATACTAAAAAAATATTAAATAATAATAAAATTGACATTTTAATGTTAAAATTAAAAAATATAGATTTATTTACAAAAAATGACAAAATCCACAATAAATCAAAACACGAATGTTGTGATTTCAAAAGTTTAAAAAGAATGACTTGTGTTGAGTTAAGGGGGTGGTTGTTTGCAGTTGGGGGTTGGGGCAGTTTGTTTAGATGCAGGGGTGGGGGAAGAAAAAGAAGAAATAGGGGAGGAGAGGGGAGGCAACGTGTGATATATTAACTTTTACTGATGGAATCATTGACAGAAATATTCCATCGGTGATTCCATCGGCAATTCTAACGGTGAATGGGTCACGTCATTGTATGAAGATCTTGATTTGAATCTCTCGGTAATTCTGTCTATAATTCAATCAGTATATACCGACAACATTATTCCGTTGGTATATAGCAACAGAATTACCGAGGGATTTACATCCGTCGGTAAATATCACCGCAAATTACCGACAGAAAAATTCCGTCTGTAATTTTGTTGGTGTTAATCGAATTTCTGGTAGTGCATGTAATAGTAAAATATCTCACTTACAGATTTTGAAAAGAAAATGACAAACAAAAATTAAAAGCAAAACAATATTTTAAGATGGAGGATTATCAAACATGTTATATGTTAGAATTTTATATGGTTAATGAGTACATTTAATACTAAATTAAATATAAGATTCATATTTAGAGTTAAAATTTTATTGAAAATTTCAATACTACATTTAATATAAGTATTTTAAAATGAAACATCGATATCTCTAAAACAAGTAATAGGTAACTGAGAATCTGATATGAAAACATAATAAAAACATCAAGTTATTAAAAGGAAAAATATCAGATATTTATGTATATAAATATTGAGTAATTAATTATTTAATTAACATAATTAACTCATGCATCATTTTTAATCTCAAGACTCCTATATAAATAGTTTGGGGGTTGTTCAAAATATAAAACAACTAAGTATTCTGCTTTCTTTTCCTGTATTATTCCACAATCTTTTTCAACTCATCCTGCTATCTAAATTCTAGAGCATGAGGTTTTGGTGTTGTAGAGAGGATTTGAGTATGTTTTTCTAAGTTTGTTGAACGTAATCGGCAGTGCAACCTTTGAAGGAGGTGATATGCTTAAAAATTATTTGACCAAATGATATACAATTTAACTTTAAGAACAAAAAAAGTTGAGAATAATTGGGAGACCTAACCTATTGGTTAGCCAACCTTCTCTATATAAATGTGTAAGGCAATATACAATAGTAATGGTGGAGGTTACGACACGAGTATGACTACAATATTTCCTATTAGTATACCTATAATATTTCCTATATAGATACATTCTATAATATGCCCCCTCAAGCTGAGGGTGGAGGATCAACCTGAAACTTGAATCGAAAAGCAGTAAACGAAGCAGTAAGAAGCGGCTTAGTAAGAACATCAACAAGTTGATCATGAGAGGAGATAAAGAGAATCTAAATCTCTTTCTTCGCAACTCGGTCTCATACAAAATGATAGCCAACCTTAACGTGTTTAGTACAAGCATGAAAGATAGGATTTACATATATATGGTCTCGTAAAAGTGACATAGTGAAGAGCACCCATAATCTGATGAAATTATATAGGATTAGAAAATAAAGGATCTGGTGTTATGGTGACTTTGGAAGTAGAGATAGGCATATCAACCGGTTTGCAGGAAGTCATACTAGCCCGAGTGATGATGTCAAAGATATACTTATATTGTTGTAACATCAGACCCATAGCAGTGGATTGAACCTTAATGCCTAAAAAATAGTGAACAACGCTTAAGTCACGAAGCTTGAACTCTGAACTGAGTAACTGTATTAGGCGGTGAAGTATAGTAGAGTTGCTACCTGTAAGTAGAATGCCATCAACATAAACCAGAAGATAGAAGATATCAGCACTAACAGACAAGATAAATAAGGAGGTGTCAATCTTGGAAGCATGAAAATCAATAGAAAGCAGAATGTCACTTAGACGAGTGTACCATGCTTGTGGGGCCTATTTTAAACCATATAGAGATTTATGCAATCGATAAACATGAGAGGGAAGAGCAGAATCAACAAAACCTGGATGTTGTTTCATGTAGACCTTTTTAACAAGAACACCATTAAGGAAGGCATTATGATAGAGAAGACTAATCTGACGGTTGCCGGCTTAACAACTAGACTGAAAGTTTCAGAATAATCAATGTCTTCTTGCTGAGTAAAGCCTCTAGCAACCAAGCGTGCCTTATATTGCTCAATACTATCATCCACGCGATGCTTTGTCCTGTACACCCACCGACTACCAACAACATTCATCAAAGAATGAAAGGGAACCAAGGACAAGGTGTTATTGGAGCGTAGGGCTTGAATTTCATCGCGCATAGCACCATGCCACGCCTCATACCTATCAGCATCAGAGAAGACAATGGGCTAAGAGGTAGGAGAAGACATTACCCGAGAGATAGGTACAGCAGATGCTGTGAGAAGCGTAGTTTTCAGCAGCTGTAGGCGAAGAACCATTGAATGCTGACGGGCAGCAGATCGAGGGGGAGAAGTCTCTAAACTGGGAAGCTGTTAAAGCGGATAAGAGAAGAAATCAACAAAGAGTTGCAGATTTGCAGAGGGATCTACCAAAGAGCTAGAGTTCGCAGCTGCAGATGAAGGAGAGCTTGCGGCATAATTTGTGCTGGCGGTAGTAACAGACCTGGAAAGATGCAATTCTAAATAAGGAGAACTTGTGCCTGCATAATGATCATCATAAAAACATGCAGATGGTGACATAAGGGCAGTGCTATGGGACGGTGGTATGGTGGCAGATAAGGATGGGGAACGGGGTGGCTGTGTCTATGGGGCAGGAAGTGCGACAGATGCACTAGAAGGGGTGATTGGCGGGTCTGCTGGGTGAAAAATAGGGGAGGTAATCAAAGTGGGCAAATGTGTAGGTTGGGTAGAGGTCGATGTGGGTGGAGCTATTTGTTTAGAATTAGCAAACGGAAACACATTTTCATGAAAACGAACATGATAGAAGATGTATATATGTTGAGACGCTATATCAAGACAACGATAACCAAGATGAGAGGAACTATACCTTAAGAACACACATGGAGATGAATGAAAATCCAACTTATGAGCATGATATGAACGCAAAAAAGAAAAACAGAGACACCCAAAAGTACGTAGAAAATCATAATCAGGAGTATGATTAAACAAACATTCAAAAGGAGACTGATTATGGAGGACAAGAGTGGGCATACGATTGATGAGATATAATGATGATTCAAACGCATAATTCCAAAATCATAACGGGGCACTATATTGTCCTAGAAGGGTAAGACCTATTTCAACAATATGACGATGACGACACTCAACGCTGCCATTTTGCTCATGTGTATGAGGGCAAATTAACCTGTGATGAATACCAATAGTTTGAAAACACTGTTTAACTTGAGATATTCACCACCCAATCAGTTTGAACATATTTAATTTTATGGGAAAACTGACGCTCAATAAGCAGTTGGAAACGTTGAAATATAGAAAACACATGATTTGGCAACAAGAGGATAACAACATATATATTTTTATGCGCATCGATAAAGATAACAAAGTAACGAAAACCATAAGAGGAAAACATAGAAGCAGGACCCCAAACATCGCTGAATATTAAATCAAATGGAGTAGAAGTTTTGTGACCTATAGGTCGTAAAGACAAACATGAAGACTTTCCGAGTGGACAAGTTAGACATTGAACAAGAGAGAGCCTAGAAGTACATATTATTTTATTTTTGGAAACTAACAAATTGAAAATACAGGAAGTAGGATGACGTAATTGACGATGCCATTGATAAGCAGTGGCAGAGATGCAAGGAGACCAATAAGCTTGAGGAATGGTGGTGGCAGAAGACTCAGAGAGAACATAAAGACCATCATTGCCCTGACAGGAAAGGAGCATTGCTTTGGTGGTGAGATCCTTTACATAAAACACAGAGGTGTGAAATTCAAAATAAGCATTATTATCACGATAAAATTTCTAAACAGATAGCAATGGCTTGGTAATATGAGTAACATGGAGAACGTTAGATAATGTAAAGATGTGTTTAGGGGAACGTAACATGGTATGTCCAATATGGGATACGAATAGACCCTTACCGCCACTAACATGCAAGTGATCATTACCAAGATAAGTTGCAGAATCGGTCAGAATTACAAGATTAGGCGTAACGTGTTGGTTCACACCGGTGTCCGGGAATCAAGTAGGGTAGAAACCGGATCAACAACAAGATAAGCAGGGGGATGGTGACCACTGCTGTGAAACTGAGCACATTGTGGGGCTATGTGGCCGGAAGAGAAGCATAGCTGACACTTGATGTTTTGCTCAAAGGACCGGTGAGGAGACCACTGCCCACCAGCAGCAGGCCGTTTGGGCTGCTGCCAATGACCTGCTTCCAATTCGTGGGAGCAGAGGAATGAGAGCCACGAAAATCAGACCTGTCATGGTTGTTGTACCTGTTGCTGTTGGAGCTCCAGTTGCCATGGGAACAACCTTTGTTACCAACAAAACTGGAGCTATGCTGTTGTTGGGCAAGATGAACAGAGGGCAGCAGAGATGGTGTGGGCAACAGAGGTGGATTTGCAGCCAAGGATGAAAGAAAAGTCTTATACAGAAACTAATGAGTAAGAAGATGGTGGTGAAGGTCCGCGTATGACAGCGGTTATGCTGCATACATGTAGTAACCGAAGCATCTCCTTGCTGAAGATCTTGAAAAGACCCATGGAGTTGCATAATGTGAGAATTTGACGGAGAAACAAACGCTTTCTCAAGAGTGCGCCAAACATAAGAAGAAGTTTGACAATCTACCACAAGATGCAGGACGTCCATGGAGGGAGAGGAGAGTAGCGTGCTTAAAATAAGCTGATCTTGTTGCTTCCAATAGAGAAAAGAGGGGTTGATTGCTGAAAAAGAGCCATCAGAACAGTCAGAAACATGAGAAGGAGGACACGACACTGAGCCATGGACAAAGTGGAAAACACCTTGACCAAGAAGATATGGCTTCATCTCCATTCGCTAGTAAAGATAGTTGGTGGTCGTAAGCTTCAATGGGACCACTTAATGAGTGTTGGACAACGCAACAGTCCTTGTCCCCATTATGTGAAGAGGTACGACAAAAACATGGGAGAAGGAACCATGGTTCTGCTCTACAGGTTGGGGTTGCTGCTAGTGGAGAAAGAACCAGCAGCAACAACTTCTAAAGGGTTGGCTGGCTAGGTTGCACCGCCAGTTTGGTAGGGGGAGAAGCCGGCAGCAGCAGCAGAGTCCTTTTAGGGGAGGGAGAGAGGAGGCCGACTGCAAGGGGGAGAGGAAGAGAAGAGTTCTGACGGTAGAAGACTCTAATACCAAGTTGAGAATAATTGGGAGGCTTAACCTATTGGTTAGCCAACATTCTTTATATATATGTGTAGGGCAATATACAATAATAATTGTGAAGGTTATAACACAAGAGTATGACTACAATATTTCCTATATAGCATACCTATAAAATTTCCTATATAGATACATTCTATAATAAAGAATTTAATAATTGACAATATTTTTTTAAAATAATTCATTATTTCATTTGAAATTTATGGATAGTAAAAGTTTTTCGGTGCTTACTTATTAATAAATAAATGTATGTAGTTTGGTTAAACCCAAGATAATTCTACAATGTTTTTTTTCTGTTTTAGTTCTGAATTTTTACTTTACACCAAACAACTTTTTGTGTTCATTTAATTTAACATATACAATTCTATGCAATGTCTATGCATATATAATTTAATTAAATATTGTATTTATATGTTTATCATTATTCTACTCATTGTAAGTTTATGCAATTTATCTTAATCATATCAATTGATGTAAACAATTGCAGTTACTCCAACACCATAAATGGTGAGAAACTTATGTTCCCAAACTTCCTTATGCATGCATCACCCAGCATGCATGTTCAATTTCCAGTGCATACTTGAAAATGGGATTAACGCCTCATTTGACATTATGATGTAATCGTGCGTTGGAAAATTTTTTAGTTTTAAATTAATTTATTTTTGATATTTTTATATTATTTTAACGTGCTGATATTAAAATAAATTTTTAAAAATAAAAAATTATTATTTTAATGCATTTTTAAATGAAAAACACTTTAAAAAACAATATGTACCTCACTCCTAAATAGTCACTAAGATATCTACAATTATATTTTGTTCCAATTTAGATCCTAAATCAGAGCACTTGGCAACATCTTATGCATGGTTCTCTTTTTGGAATAAAGTTTATGATTGTTACTTTTCCTTTTTTCTTGTTCTTGTTCTGTGATTACTAACATGGTGGCTTTATATTATCATTTGGTTTACATTTTTTTACCGGCTGTGCTGCAAGGATAGCTCCCCCATTCAGTTTATTTGAATAATTGTTGGCGGAGTGAACAAAAGCTGCTTATAGTGGGCATGCTGCTTTCAATAATGTCTGCCGATCGAGCAATGAGATTCTTATGAAGATGAGCAGAATTGATGCTGTAAGGATAGTATCTGTGAAAAGGTTGTGAGAAAGCAACCTTAAAGATAACTTCTGTATGATTGCATCAATGCCCACAAGTGTTGGACTATTCTCATGCGCACATTCTCATGCGCACATTCTTATGAGCAAAAGCGATATTTTTCCAGAAAGTGAGGTTAGCAGCAAATTCCTTGATGTGTCAAATCCTTAACAAACAAAGATATAGTTAAGTATGCGCGCGCGAATGTATCTATGAAACAATATCCAAGTTCATTTTTTAATTGCCAGGGACTTGATATAGCCGGCCTGAGAGTTGACCTCATTAAGGGATCAGGTTCTAAATCCTACATCAACTTGAAAAAAAAGTATTTTTTGATATTTTAATATTTTAAATTAAATTTTTTAAAAATAATACATATAAAAATAATGGGCTGTAAAAATATATGAGGCATTGAGTGTAGTACCGGTATCTCATTTTGAAAAGTTAAAAAATAATTGATGTGAATATGGGTTATAAAAAAATAAAATATAGTATACTTATTTCATATCGAAAACATAAGAAACAATCCATATAAAAATACCCTATAAAAAAAATATAAAATGTAATATAATTATCTCACATGAAAAATATTAAGAAACAATCAATGTGGATGTAGTTTATATATAATTATTCCACATCAAAAAATTAAAAAACAATGTTAGTGGATGTAGGTTATAAAAAAATATGAGACATAAAGTATAATATAATTATCCGACGTTAAAAAATTAAGAAATAATCCATGTAAATACAGGTGTGTTATCATTTCACATCAAAAAGTTAACAAACGATTTATGTTGATGTAGACTATATAAAAAAAAATATATGTGATAATAAGTATTCATGAATTAATTTTATATTTTTTAGATTTACCATAAAAATAAAAATAAAATACAAAAAATATCAAGTCTCACCCAAATTTCAAACTGACCCGGCAGGATACCCAAATTTTTATCATTTAAAACCCTGTCAAGATCCCAGATTGCCTGGATACTAAGTCAACCTGGTGTGCCGGTTTTCATAACTTGCTTAGCCCATTTGAAGTTCGTTTTTGTGTGCCATTTTGAGATGACTTTTAGTCCTGTAATGAAATGGTTCGATACTTGAAAAGAAAGGAACAATGCAACAATACTGTAAAATTGATCCTTTGCGTGGAACCAACTCTTTTGCTGTCATTATTTCAATTGTCCGTAGAGCAAGCATCATCTTCTTAAATCCATATGTGGTCTGTAGAGGAAAGAAGGGGCTAAAACAGTTGCGATAGAGAAGTTGGCACACCTTATTTTAACATAGTGGAAGTTGAGGTTTATAATGTCATATCTGACTTTATCTTCCTTATTCTTTGAGCCTTTTTTCTCCTTTCTTTCCAGAGGTATATCTATACAATAAATTCTATGGTCTCATATACTGTATTGATAATTTAACATTGAAGAGAACAGTGTAATGTAAAAAATCTCCTTTGTCATCAGGCGGGCAATCGTGCTAGTATGTGAATGTATAAGAAGACATGCAACTGTTCACACATCTAACGTACGTCTAGCCAGGAGAATCAGCTTTTGTAATGACATGACTTCCCGAAACATGATTGTCACTTTGTCTTTGTTTGGATACATATCTAGCACCAGTAGTATAATATCACGCCAGTTTTTTTTTTTTGGTTCCTTTTCCTTTCTCCTGGGAGCCACTAGGTAATTTATGATTCTGGGTTTGATGGAGTAACAATTTTATCTTTGAGGTGACAAAATTTGAAGTTGAAAGGGATTTCAGTCCTTCCACTGCCTGTCTAAATATCAGAGTAGTTTTTTTTTTCTTTTTTATTATTATTATAAAAAAGTTCAAACTCATTTTTTTTTATAAAAAAAAATCTACTAACACCAATTAAGCTGTAATTCATTAGCATTACCACGTTAACATAGTTGTTGTCGATAGCATCACAACTCAACTCCACTACCTAATAGTTTTCTACCACTGATCCAATTTCTGTCTTCTAGAAATTTTATGCTTGTAAAAAGTTTAGATGACATTGATCAGTGCTAGAATAATGTGCACATCCTACTACTGTTTCACTCTTTTGGTTGGGAAAAGTAGCAACCAAAATACTATATGTCAGAAGTGATTTGCTGATGCATTTTTATATGATAGAGTAAAAAAAGAAAAGAAAAACTCAAGTACTTGCTAGCTAGCTGGGATAGATTAATGTCCAGAGTGGATTCTTATCAACATAGAAGACAGTGATAGGAAAAGAGAATCGCAATTTTTATATATGCCAGAAAATAACACAAAATCTTATTCTGATCCCACTCCACCCACCCACCCACGTATCAGCTTTTTTTAAACTCTTTTAACAAAGGAGCTGATGTGACCACACATTTGCAAAAGAAATTGCGTTGTGATACTGTGAAACTTCTGCTTTCACATGGCCGTGGCAGAAGAATAATGGGTAGAATCTCTTCCTAAACACATCTTTCCCTTTTAACATATTGCTAAATTTGCAGGTAGCTAAAGATAGTGCAAGACATGACACGGATCAATGCCTGCAAGGTAAAGTGTCTAATGTCAATTATTGCTGGGATTTTTTTTCTATTCTTGTAGTAGTATTCATTGGTTGTTTTTCCTCTTTTGGTGACCACTTAAGATTCTTCAGTTGTTGATGCGTGCTCTTTCTTATTATTCTCCACTCGCTGTATCTTGTTTATCACTAGAAAATTTTAGTTAATTTACAGGATTAATTTTTTTAATAAAAAATCATGTACGAGAAAGAAAGAGAAAAAACATCAATAACCTACGGCAAGAAAGAAAAAGAAAAGAAAAGAAATATATATATATTGTTTGTCAAAGTAAACAGTAAAGAGTAATTACTAGGATATAAATATTTACTCCATAAACACTATAAAATTAGCATGACTATTTACATAAATATATAAATAAATTTACAAATTGATTGAAAATGAATTGTAATGAATATTAGATTCCATGTAGCTTAACATTCATGCATCGAGTTGATGAGCGACGTTTCAATTTGGGAGCTGCTTCTATTTATAGACATTGACAATATTCGAGACATTTGTTTTTCAAAAATAGGATCTCGCCCACAATCAGTCAGGTAGTCGAGAGCTAGCATTAGTTAGAAACAGGAAAATCATATTTACACTATAGATTGAAATTGAACTCATGAACCTCTTGCAAATATAAAGAGCTCGCTTGCTAACACTAGCTCACAACCCATTGAACATTTTTGGAAACAATTTATTTCTTGATAAACATTTTTTTTATTTGTTTTAAATTAAAACATCTAATGGGAATTATTCTAGACCATATATTACTGGATTCCATAGATAACCAATTAAACTAAGATTACATTTTTAATGTTTCTCGAAAGTTTTTTGTTCTTTCAACCTATAAAACAATGAGCCTCGAGCTACATGGAGGTAGTCTTCCTCCATTTCTAAAGTCATCCCATTATCTTCTATAGAGTTTGAATCTAACAAATGAAAATCTCGCCATCTTAACGGATGAATTTCCCATGGAGACAATATTTTTTTCCAAAGTTAGGGGTAATATATATGTATAGGGTATTTTTAAGGAAAAATGCAAAATGAATCTTCACATGCGTGGATCATAACATTAGACCCTATTCTACACTGAAAATTAAGCTTTAAGAAGAGTTGCATTAGCAATAAGTAATGCATAGATTTGATTTGTTGGGTTTTATTTTGTTTTTAGCTGTTCAAACTTCAAAACCATTTGAAATAAATTACCATTCATATTTGAAACGACACTAAGAAGTGCAGAAGAAGAAAATTGAAATATGGGTTGACTTGTACGTAGGAAGAACAATTAACTGCAATGCATGAAGGAGTTGATGATGTGAGAAGTCATCTCACAGCTGAGATCCCGACCCTTCATCATGTTGATGACAGAATTGAATGGGACCCCAATATGATGCTATTCTTAGGTTCCAAAATCTACGGTCGGAGTTAGGATATACATGACTTTAATTGCAAAATCACAATGGTAGCATATATAGGAAGATTTTGTTTGAGTGCAAAAGCGTGGTGATTTTTCCGATTTTTTTTTCGACTGATTTCCCTAACTTTCTATCATCTTCCATATTTTTCATTCTATAATCTGCAAAACTTATGTTTTTATGAGATGTTGAAAAATAAAAAACTCTACTTACTACTTTTGCTTATAAAATTAGGACCGATTATGTGTTTTTTTTCTTCACATCAGTATATTAAAATCATTTGAAAATACCAGAAAAACATTAATGAAATTTTTTTGAGAAGTATAATCTTTTGTCATAACATTACTAATGGCAGTATTTTAAGTATATATGGACTAGAATAGGTTCCTATCATAACAACTAGTGATTTGATTCTGTCCTTGATTATGAAAGAAATAACTACTAATTACAAGATCATCTAAACTAGGTAATAAATATAGCATATCTTAGGTAATATAATCTCTACATGATCTTGAACATTGCTTCTTGATATGCAGTATCTGCAGCGTGATTTTGTAGTATCTGCAAGGATTTACAACTTCTCTATAATCTTCAAAACCCCTCTCAAGCTGGATTAAGTGGATTAATTGATCCAAGTTTGCTGAATAACTGATGAAATTGACCATAAGGCTTGATTTTGGTGAACACATCAGCTAGTTGATCATAAATGCGTATGTAAAAAGTCTGAATAAGTTTAGCTTAAATTTGCTGACGAATATAATGACAATCCACTTCAAGGTGCTTTGTGCGTTCATGAAACAATGGATTAGCTGCAATATGCATAGCAACTTGATTGTCACAAAATAAGGTCATAGGTGTATGAATGTGAACACCAAGATCTGCAAGTAAATTCTTGAGCAAAATTAATTCACATGAAGTAGATGTCATTGCACGATATTCAACTTCAGCACTTGAGCGCGCAACCATATGTTGTTTTTGCTTTTCCAAGACACTAAATTACCTCTAACAAACATGCAATATCCAGTGGTAGAGCGTCTATCTAATGCATTTCCTGCCCAATTAGAATCTGTGTAACCTATAATGTCTGTGTGTCTATTACGTGTCATAACAATGTCGTAGCCAATAATCCCTTTCAAATATCGCAGGACGCATTTCATCATGTCAAGATGTTAAGCTGTGGGAGCATGCATGTATTGGCTTAATAGACTGATAGCAAATGTAATGTTTAGTCTAGTAATTGTCAAGTAAATTAACTTGCCAACAATCCTTTGATAGGTGGTTAATGACATGAGAGGTTTGCTTGATGAATCAAGTTTAAGCTTACTGTCTAGAGGTGTAATAGCCAACTTGGTATGCAGCAGTTCAACATCTTATAGCATGTCTAAAATATACTTCCGTTGATTTAGAAAGAGACCTTTACTGAAAGTTACCATTTCTATCCCCAAGAAATACTTTAGTTTTCCAAGATCTTTAATTCAGAATTGTTGCTGCAAATCATTCTTCAATTTTGCAATAAACTCTTTATTATTCCTAATAATGATTAGATCATATATATATACAAGCACAATAAGCTTGTCTGCAGACTTCTGTTGAACAAATAAGGAAGATTTAGCATTGCTTCTTGTGAAACCAAGTGTCTTTAGAGCAATACTTAACTTGGGATACCATGCTCATGGACTCTATTTCAATCCATAAATGGATTTATAAAGTTTGCAAACCATATTGGAAGAGCTACTCTGTGGATGTCCTAGGGGTAGTTTTATGAACACTTTTTCTTCAAGTTCTCCATGTAAGAATGCATTTCTTACATCTATTTGATACAATCAATAGCCCTGATTAACTACAACAGATAACAAGACTCGGATAGTAGTCATTTTTATAACTGGAGTAAAAGTTTTCTTGTAATCTATTCCAAATTTATATGAGAACCCTTGAGCTACTAACCAAGTTTTGTGTTGCTCAATTGTTCCATCTGAGTTGAATTTCGTTTTGAAAATCCAAAGACAACCCACTATATGTTTACCTGCAGGAAGAGGAATGATGCTCCATGTATGATTATCAACATGTGCAATCAGTTCTTTCTTTATAGCCTGCTGCCACACAGCTTGTGATTGAGCTCCCTGAAATGTCTTTGGTTCATGATCTTCAGATATGAAAGTGAGGAATGCTTTGTGATCTGAGGATAATTTATCATATAACAGAACTTTAGAGAATGGATGCTTGACATTATAAGTTACATACTCTTGTAAACTGGGAGGAGGTTGATGGTTTTTGTGGGATGTTCTTCGTGAGATTGCACGATCACTTTGAATAATGGAAGCTTCTATCATACTTGATTCTAACACTTGTTCATAAATAACCAGTATTCTAGGAGTTTCAAATACTGGACATGCACCCTGAATAATGTAGGAATTAGTGGGAGATTGATCAAAACCGGACTTGAATCTAACTTCAGGAACCTGTTGTGGCAGAGAGCATGAATTCTGATCATAATAAGTGGAGTTAGGCAGTGGAAACAATTCAAAATTATCCTCTCTTTAACATGTGGCAGAGTAATAAGGAGCATCTTTAATGAATCTAACATCTCTTAATACATATATTTTCTTTAGTGAGGGATCATAACACCTGTATCCCTTTTATATTTGAGAGTATCCTAAGAATATGCATTTCGTAGCTCTGGAATCAAGCTTGTCACATTGTGATGATGGTAAGCGCACAAAACAGGAGCATCCAAACACCTTGAGGTGTGACGAATTAGGACTTGTAGCTTGTAAAACTTCAAGAAGAGATTTAAAATCCAACACACGGTTAGGTAAGTGATTTATAAGATATGCAGCCGTAAGAACACCATATGACCAAAAACCCTTTGGAACATGCATTTGTAACATTATAACATAAGTTTTTTCAAGCAGATCGTGATTTTTTCATTCAGATACGCCATTTTATTGGGGGTGTACTAACATAACTAATTTGATGCAATATGCCATTAGAACGTAAATAATGTGTCATGTCTTTAGACATGTATTATGTGCCATTATCTGATAAAAAAGTCTTAAGACGTATAGAGAATTGATTAGTAATTAACATATGAAAATCCTTAAAATAAGAAAATACTTCACTCTTAGCTTTCAACAAATACACCCACGTGACTCTAAAAAAATCATCAATAAAGGTTATAAAGTATTTGTAACCATCAAGTGACGTATAGAATGGTCCCCTCATACATCTGGGTGTATAAGTTCAAACGCATGAGTTACATGTGAATCAAAGGAATTAAATGAAAGTTTGGATGATTTAGAAAAATAACAGATCTCACATTCAAGAGGTTTCAAGATGGATACTAAATTTATTTTACTAAAGACAGAATCTGACGGATGTCCTAGACGACGATGCCATAAAAATAGCTTATACGATGTTTTAAAACTAGTCTGAAAGCTTTTAGAAACTTAATTATCCTAAAAGAAATAGTAGAGACCATACAGGAAGAAACCTTCACCAATCGTCTTCTTGGTTAATTGATCCTGAAATATAACCCTGTTATGAGTGAAAATTACAACACAATTGAATGTGGAGGTTAACTTACTGACTGAGAGTAATTGAAAAGGAAAGGAGGGAACATATAGGACATCAAACATGATTTCAAAAACTCTTAATTTTCCCTTACCCTTCACAAGAGATCTCTTCCCATTTACTACCAAAACAAAGGTGGGGAAAGCAAATTTTCCCAGATTAGAAAAGTTAATCAATTTGTTAGACATATGATCTGTGGCTCCATAATCAACAATCCAAAGATCATGCAAATTATCAAGTTCTAATGCAGTCATAAAAGTAGTTAGAATACCTTGGCCAACGTTTATATCTGTTTCTGCTAGAAAATCAATGAGATGACTGATAAGTGCTGTTGGCTGATTTTGTTCCTGTCCAGTAGTTCTAGTGGATCTAGATTACATCTTTCCATGGTTATGTTTGTCCTGCAGATAATTAGCAAAATCATATATCAAGGCAGCAGGGTTTGTAGTGAAATTTTTAGTTGAAAAATTTGCTAGGTGTGATTTATAGTTAGTTCTCCTTTGGTATCCTCTTTGTTCATTTGAAAATATGATTTTTATTTCTGGATGCAGCTGCTAACAATGGTCTATCAGGTATCCAGTGTTGTGACAATAGCTGCACTTCAACTCTGAAAGTTTCCTTTTAAATGATCTGTCATCAGTTGTTTGTTTTGATGAAGAAATATGCTCAGACATGTTAGAACTTAAGTTTCATTACGGGGCATTGTCTTGACATGGTAAACACGAGTTGCAACTATTTTAGAATGAGTATCATAATTCATCACCCTTTTATAAATTTCTTCACGCTGGATCATTGCACATATAAAATTCAAGGATGGTAGTTCTGAATTCATTAGGATGTGACTCCACAGGTCTTCAAAGTTAGGACTAAAGCTTGCCAAGAGTTGAAAAATTTAGTCTTCCTCTATTCTTTTTCGTAGAACAGCAGCATCACAGGTGTGTGGTCGATACATCTCTAGTTCATTCCACAAGCTTTTAAGATTTTCCAATAGTTGAACAAATGGTCTGTTATCTTGATGAAGATTTGCAATTTTACAATGAATCTGAAATATCCATGCTGCGTTGTTTTGGTTGTCGTACATGTCACGAATGGCATTCCAAAGATCATGTGCGGATTTAGAATAGCTGAAAATTTCAACCAGGTTATGCTCCATAAAATTAAGAATCCAAGACATTACCAATTGATCTTTAGATAGCCATATTTCATATTCTGGAACATCCACATCCGGGGAAGATATTGAACCATTTATGAATCCCAACTTTGATCTTTCACCAAGAGCAATAGTGACAGCTCTTGACCAAGAAAGATAATTGAATTCATTTAGCAATATTCAACTCAACCTTTGAGCAGTATTGATGTCATCAATATTATTGCTTAAAATAGGTGTTACCTTTGAACTTTCTTCCATAACAGAGGGAAGAAACTAATGCAGATTCAGGTGTTTATAAGCTCTGATAGCATGAAAATTTTTTAAGAAGTATAATCTTTTGTCCTAACATTACTGATCATAGTATTACAAGTATATATGGACTAGAATCAATTCCTAACATAGCAACTAGTGATTTGATTTTGTCCTCGATTATGAAAGAAATAACTAATAATTACATGATCATCTAAACTAGGTAATAAATATAGCATATCTTAGGTAATATAATCTCTACAGGATTTTGAATATTGCTTCTTGATCTGCAGCGTGACTTTGTAGTGTATGTAGTATTAATCTGCAGTATCTGCTAGGATTTACAACTTCTCTATAATCTTCAAGAATTAATTTGATGTTTTTTCAAGCCAAAAATACTTTTAAAAAATATCAAAAAATAGAAGCAGAAGCATTTCCAAATATACACCAAGAATCAGTTATATCTAATTATTTATCACTAATTAAATGGAGATGTGTCATAGCGAAGGCATTTGGACAAAAGAGTGTAAGAACTCTCTTTAAAATAAATTAGCTTTTAATTAACTTGGTTTGCTTGTATATCGAATGGTCAAAAGGTTAAAAAAATAGAAAGGAAGAAATAAAGAAAATTGAGAGTATTTGGTTAAATATTAGAGTGATATAGCCGCTAGCATCAACTTAAAAAAACAACAAAAAATACATGTAATATAGGTGAGAAAGTGTATATGAAGAAGACCAAAGATAAGAAAGGTTTCAACTTCGTTTGGTAGTGTATTGATGGTGTCAGCAAAGCTAGGCAAATTTTTCAAAAGGATGCCAAAATAAATTTTCATTTATGTGTTTTTTTTAAATTATGAATTCATTATAATTTTTATGTTGGAAATAACCAAAAAAATAATATTTTTAACTTATTATCGGTATACTATATTGTTATAAAGAAACCGTAAAATTATTCTATATGAATAAGGAATTTAGAATTAACTAAATATACTAATTCATTTTTCTACGTAAAATACATGACCACTTGATTTATCAGAAGGTTTTTTTTTGGTTGAAAATTTAACAATAAGTCATTCTTTAATATATATATATATATATATATATATATATATATATATATATATATATATATATAAGAAAAACAATCAATGGTAATTTTTAGTTTGTTTATATTCTTTAATATTTTTTTATTAATTATCTTCATTAAAATGAGATTAGGTGTTTTTGACGAGATGGGTTCCATTTAGTTTGTTAGCAAGATTGTATGTGAATGCAGTTGTGAGATTACACAGAATGCTTTTGTTGATAGTTTTAGACCGAGACCCCAAGTTTACCTCCCGGTTGTGGCCAAGTGTACGAAAGGTTTTGGTAACAAAGTTGAATTTGAGCACAACTTTTCATCCACAGACAGATGACCAATATGAGAGAACCATTCAGATATTAGAATATTTATTAAAATCATATATATTGAAATTTAGAGGAAGTTAGGAAGATCATCTGCTGTTAGTAAAGTTTACTTATAACAATAATTACTAAGCTACAATAGGAATAGCTCCCTACGAAGCTTTATATGGTAGAAAGTATTGAACACCATTATGCTGGGAAGAGATGGGGGATAGGTAATTGATTGGACTAGAGTTGGTTCAAATTACCACAGAAAAAATAATGATTGTAAAAGACATAATGAAAGCAGCCCAAGATAGACAAAAAAGTTATATGGATAACAAGAGGAGACCTTTAGAGTTTGTATTGAGGGAAAAGTATTTTTGAAGTTCTCCCTATGGAAATGAATGTTAAGGTTTGGTATGAAGGGGAAATTAGCGCCAAGATATATTGGACCTTTTAAAGTGAGTAAGAGAATCGGACCTGTGGCTTATAAATTGGCCTTACCTCCATCTCTGGCCAAAATCCACGACTTGTTTCATGTTTTCCTGTTAAGGAAAGCTGAAGTAGATTCATCTCGAATCTTACCTCAAGTTCCTTTAAAGATTGATGAAGATTTAACACTGGAAGTAAAACCGGTGAAGGAGTTAGATTATAGTGAGGAAGAACTGAGGAGTAAGAGAATCCTGATGATCAAAGTGCTATGGAGGAACTCCTAAGTTGAAGAGGTGACCTAGGAAAGAGAATCTAAAATGACAAAGAATACCTTGAATTGTTTCTAAATTCAGGCACGAGGTTTGAATTTCGAGGGTGAAATTTTCTTTTTGAAGGGGAAAATGTAAAAAGCTGGTTATATTCTAACCCAACCAAAATAAAATGAAATAATAATAATAATAATAATAATAATAATAATAAATAGATAAATAAATAAGTAAGCAAGCATTGAGAGGGGGAAAATTAAACAAAAGAAAAGTTATAAGGCATTAATTTATTGAGAAAGAAAGGATGGGGAAAATTTTGGAAAAGGCTAAACAAAAAGGGGTCAATGTGTAAATTTAAAAGATGGGACTATATAAATGCCCATCTTTTCTTCTTTTGGCCAATGGCTCGAAGCTATAAGAGAGGGAGAGGATTTGTGTGATTTTCTAGTTGTTTTCTTGCTAAATATATAAAAACAAAAAGAGGAGAAGTGTAATTAGAGTTATTAGAACTTAGATAAAGAATTAAGAGGGGTGATTTAGTGCTTGGAAGTTTTGAAGAAAAAAAAATCTAAAGCTAGGGTTTAAAAAGGGAGAAGAAGGAAACTTGAATCTTTCTTGCATCCATTCCTTGAATCTTTATCCAAGTAAGTTGAAGAACATGTTTAAAATGATTAATTGTTATAATTTTGTGTTTTGATGAAGAAATTAATTAAATTGCTATGATTATGTGGATTTGAAGATTTATAGTGTTAATTATTGAAATGATGCAATTTATGATTGAACTATATTAGAAAGCATAAATTATTATTGGGTAGGTGTTTCATTTAGAAATGGAAGAAATAAACCCCCCCTCCCCTTTTTAGTTATTGGTCTCGGCAAAAAGAGAAGATTTGGGAGATTGAAAAATTTAATGTAATTGTTTAGGAATTGTGGAAATGTATGGGCTTATAAATGTTAATAAATGGAATGGAGAAAGATTTTACAAAAAAATGAAAAAGAGAAAAAAAATTTCACCCTCTTTCCTTGAAGGGATTTCAGCCATGACATATAAAAAGGAGAAAAAAGATTTTGACTTGGATTTTGTTAATATAAAAGAGTGATTTTAGATGAATCGGATGGATTGTTGGAGAATTAGAAAGTTAATTTTGATGAAGGTTAAAAAGAAGAATTTTATTCCTTTTAATTTAAAATGAAATGAGATTTTTATGATTTGGTTACGAATAATAAATGACATGTTGATTTTGTATTGGTGCCAAAGAGGTCATAAGACCTAATCAACAATAAGGGACCACTTCACTCCCATAAACACTAGGTAGGTGTTAAATACCCTATAATAAATTAATTGTTTAATTTAGTATTTTATAAGAAATATCCTTTTTAATTTTAGTGTAGAAATTGTGAAATAAAAAGAATGGAAATAATACCCTGTTAATAAATGGGTGTGCTGAAAGATTATTTCCTGATTAATGGAAATAATAGCCTGTTAAATAAATGGGTGTTTTCCTGGTTAATGGAAATAATGCCTTGTTAAATAAATGGGCGTACCGAATGTTATTTCCTGGTCAATGGAAATATTGCGTTGTTAAATAAATGGGTGTGCCGAAAGATTATTTCTTGGTTAATGGAAATAATGCCCTATTTAATGGGCGCGTTGAAAGATTATTTCCTGATTAATAAAAATAATACCCTGTTGAAATGGGCACATTAATTGAACTATTTCTTTTCTTTCTCACCTGAATGGGCACATTGATTGAACCATTTCTTTTCTTTCCCACCTGAACTTCAAAAATAATATACTAATTAATGGATAACTTGAGAAAGTTATATCTTGGTTAATGAAGAAGATATCTAGTTAAGGATTAGCAAAAATAAAATTTAATTTAAATTAATATATTGACGATAAATACTTCATTTAATGAGCTAGTGCATATATTATTGTGTATGCTTCATATAGTCATTATTTTAATTGTATATTATTAATAAGTGTAAATTTTCTAGTTTTTACCAAATATTCACATGTTATATAAATATGTTGTTAGGTACCTCGCACCCTCGAGTTGGAAAGTAGATGCATAGATGAAAATCTTTGTTTAGGTTAAATTTTGTATTGGAAGTATTGATATTCTGTTATTATATTGCTTGTATGTTAAGAAATTTTAAAATGTTTAAATTATCATTTTGTCGAGTATGTAATTAAGGACAATGCCCTTACTTTAACTAGTAATATAGTTTTGTTGTATTTATATTTGAATGTGTTTATGTCCTAAGAAGTTAATGTTTATTGTGAATAAATGAGTGCCTGAAGTTCTATCTATAGATGATGCGTGATCTATAGCTGTAGAGGATGCGTCACCTGCTTTTTTGTTTAAAAAAAAACATTAGGGTGATGACACATCCTAAATCCATTATAAGAAAAAGAAAAGGAAAAGTGTGGTAAGACATGTAAGCCTAGCCTTTCTTTTAATGGACCAAGCTCATTGGTCATCTAGGGCCGTGTGCCTGACCAATTTTACTTACAATTTATTAAGATAATTTAATTTAATTTTTTGAATTTTATTTGATGAAACACTTATGATTTCTAGTTAGTTTTCAAATCAAATTATTTAAAGAAATTTTATAATATTAGCAAATGCTTTTTCTTATACAACCATTTATAATGAATTTTTTTTCTTAAATGTTATTATGTGGCTTTCTTATGTATATCTATTTTTATTGTCATATATTTGAATGAAAAATAGATTCTAAAAAATAAAGTTATTGAATCCAACCTGAACTATAATTTGGATTGTGAATTCGATGGGTTAACCCAGATAGATCCAAAACATCATCCTCTTAATTTATTAAAATAGGGTTACTATGACGTTGTCTTGAAATTTTATTTTAAAACCAAACTAGATTTTAACCAGATCACATTTAGACTCATCAGATCAATTGAGTTATATCAAGTTAGCTTCTATTTGAGTCAATTTTAAAACTCGGTCTATGCAAATGGCCAAATTAGGGGATTTCTAAGTTGAACCACAATTAAATTAATGTTTTTTTAATGTTTTCTGTTAATTTTAATGTATTGATATTAAAAATAAAAAAATTAAAATAATTTAACATATTTTTAAATAAATAATTATTTTAAAAAATACTTTCGTATCACAAATAATATGGTTTAAATTGTTTTGAGTAACATAATCTTAAATGGGACGGGATAACGAGGGAGATTCACGTAAATTGGTTATTTTAATTCAATTAGCACATTTTATTAATTTTATAATGCGTTAAATCGTGTGTAAAATTTTGTTTTTCGAAGAGAGATGATGGATACGGTTAAAAGAAAAAAGGATTCGTATTCCGTTGATTAAACGTAGTAAAGAATGTCCGTACCTAATCTTTTCATAGAATAAAAAAAAAAAAACAAAACCTCCATTTCTCTGTCTCCTCACCATCAAGTATCAACCAATCTCAAGTGTGGTAGCTTGAAGATCCAAACTAAGTCAGTTATTACACAAAGTTGTTGTCATGTGACTTAAACAAATATATTCACCTTTTTTCTCTGGTCATATAAATAATAAAATACCATAAGTAATTTCAATTCTTTTAGAGTTATAAGTAATTTATAAATCATTGGCATTGTGATGAATATTAGCTACAAGTTATTCTGTTTCAATGAATTGTATCAAAGGTAATTCATATGGATAGGTGGCGGTATGATATAATATTTAGATTTGAAGATTTCCAAGCACTTCTAACTTGTATCCTTAGATATACAGCACATTTTAGAAAAAAAATAAATAAATCCATTTATTAATATTCTTAACAAAAATTGGTATTCGACTATTTTAGCAAATAGTGTTGGTGCTTCCTGTTGTCGTAGCTAGGTAATTGTTTATCCAAATGTATCCAATAAAAAAAGAAGAAAGAAAACTAATCCAAGGAAAAATTGTTAATACACAGTTTGAGTTATTCTATTGAAATTGTTTTTTAAGAAAATGGTTAATGTACACTTTTGAGGTTGAATTAAAAATGAGATCTACTCATTTTTAGGATTAAACTTTATTGTATTTTAATCTTTTATAGAAGCTTTTTAACAATGAACATTAACATTATTTAAATAAAATATAGGTGAAAAAAAAATTGATATCAAATCACCATTGTTGATATATTTTGGTGAAACTCAAAACTATCTAAAAGAACTTTATCCCACTTGAGAAAGAAACAAAACTTTCTTAGTGTTTATATAGTGGGAGATTGATAAGTTAAAATTGGTCTTAAAAGACACCAAAGCTTTTAGAGGGGAGAGGTTATAAGCAAAATGACTTTTGGACTTAATCTCACACATACAAGGCCCAACTTAGGCTTCGAGCTGGGGCATATGTTTGAGTTTATGGTAAAATAATTTCTTGGATCACAAAAAAATATTTTTTTACCGGCTTAAATTTAGGCTGGGGTTTAGTCCATGAACAACTATTTCTTCTAACCCAATATTTTATCTAGTTTAACTCATGTTTGTCCAATCCGACCCACGAATAAAGAAGTTGATCAATTGTTTTTCTAGAAGTAGTTCTTATAAATCTAAACGGTTTTTTCAGCTAAAAACATCACATTTATAGCCAAAATATTCAATTTTAATTCTAGTTTTATGGTAGGTAATCAAAGTTAATAATGGTGATAATTAATTCTTGTTATTGACATAATTAATTTTTTTGTACCTTTTTAGCTTTCAAAATCTACTATAAAAATGGGAGGTGGGTGAAAGAAGACTTTCTATAATGTTTTTTAGATTTTACACATTCTTCCTCATCTCAAATTCTATTTTTTTCTCCTTAAGTTTTAAACTTTGGTTTTCCTCCTATATCTAGAACTTAGTTTCATTATGTTGAGAGATACTTGAGTCCTTTAACTTTGGTTTGTAGACTTTGTTTAAAAATACATCCAAATAAGATGGTGATATTGGAATATTGTGAGACTTATTGCAAACATCTTTTGCATCAAGTGAGAAGTAAAAAAGTATTTAATGCAAATGACTTATCATTGACAACATCGAAGCCTGATCAATTTTAGAGTGTTTCAACAAATAAGTATCCTTCTTTAATTTTGAATATTTGTTTACTATGCATGCTAGAATTTAATCTAATATGTTAATATACATGCTAAGATGGTTATTCAATCTTTCATGTTTTTTTGAATATTTACTTACTATGCATTCTAGAACTTTTACATGTTTTAATTTTTGATTGCATGTTTCTCATATATATTTATATAGCTCATAATTAGAATGCTTGTGTTATGATAAACTAAACTTGCTCAAAAATCTAGTCTAATACCTTTAGGATTACAATCTTAAGACTTTATGTTTTAATTATAATTTGTTTAGTTTATCTTGTGAAAAAAAGCTAGATAAATCATTAAAGAGGATATTAGATACTTTAAATGATACAATAATTTTTTAATTTTCTTTTTTCATGTATAGATTTTTTTAACTAAATGTTTTAGTTGATAATCTTTTTTTTTTAGTTTATAGCTTCATGACTTTTAGTTTAATTTTAGAAAGTTGCTAAATATCCTTTTGTTAAAGTTATAGTTATAGTTAATCTTCTAAAATTGTTATTTTTATACTATTTCTATGGTTTAATGAATATCATCTAGAATTAAACTTCTAAAAGATTATTTTTATTTAGGTTATACTTGTCATATTTGCCAACTTGCATGTATAATCATACTACTTGTCTATTTTCTAAAACGAAATATTTTAGCTTGATACATAATAAAAGTATAATTTATTGCAAGTTTTTTAAGTTTATACATGTTTTTGTGAACTTGTTGGTATGTTCATGTAACTTGTTTAAAATCTTTAAATGAATTTATAAGGATTTATTGTATGCTTTGAATTTATCTTGTTGAACTAAATTAACAAAAGTGTTTATTTTCATTATGCTTAGTATATATACTTTTTTTTATTAAGTTGTTTTATTACAAGTTTTATTTTATATTACTTGCTTGTTGTGGAGACAAAATACTTATTTATAAATATTATTGGCTATCTTTTTTTGTTTTTTTTTTTTTATCATATCTTATATTCAAGATTTGGTTGTCCCAGCTATTTTTTCTTTGGAAAGTATTACTTTTGTAGTATAGATTCCACCAACACTTTTTGTGGTGAGAAACCTGAAAAATTCAAAGAATTAAACTTTAAGAGGCAGAAACAAAATATGTTAATCTATTTAACCATCTTAAACTTGGTAAAGCTCTTGACTGAAGAAGCACCAAAACTATAAGATGATGAGTATGATCCAACAATGGTAGCATTTATGGATGCTTGGAATCAAATTGTTTTTGTGTGCTAACTACACCTTGAATGGATTGGATAATATATTATATGATATGTATAGTTTAATCAAAAGTGAAAATGCATTGTGAGAGTTTTGGATAAAAAGTACAAGGCTGAAGATGCCACTATGAAAAAATTCATTGTTGGTAAATTTTTAGATTTCAAGATGGTTGATTCAAAAACCTTTATGAGCTAGTTTTATGAGTTTTAGCTCATCTTGTATGATATATATATTGAAGGTATATCTCTAAGTGAATCCTTCTAAATGGATGTAAACATTGAAAATTTTCCACCATTTTAGAAATATTTTAAGAACTATATTAACTATATCAAGGAAATAATAGCTAAAGACCTCATTTGAAGGTTAAGGATAAAAAAAGACAATAAGTTATATGAAAGAAGATCCAACTTTCTTGGAGCCCCTAAATAAAATATTGCGAAACAAGTGACAAAGTTCCACAATAAGAATAAGAAAAAAGCTTGTTGTTAAGGGAAAAGGAATTACTTAGAAATTCATTGATAAATGCTTTATCTGTAACAAGACTTGGCACCTAGCCAAAGATTGCAAAAAAAAAAAAGGCGAGTAAGGGAACCAAAGAAAATGATTGCTTAAGTTAATGCCATTGAGGTTGATTACCTCACAGATAATTTTGGAAATGAACCTATCTACTTATATTTTTAAAGTCAACCTAATCAATAATCCTAAGCAATGGTCGGTTGACATTAATACCACAAGATATGTATATACCGAGAAGAAAATGTTTTCCACTTATAAAGAAATATAAGGAGAAAACTAATACATGAGAAACTTATTAACCTCCAAGGTAGTAGGTGTGGAGAAGATCATATAAAAGATAACTTCCAGAAAACTTCTCACCCTTAACAGTATACTTTATATCCTTGACATTATGAAAAACTTAATGTGTAGCTCATTGTTGAGCAAAAATAGTTTGAACATGGTATTTGAAAGTCATAAGTTTATACTCTCTAAAAATAATGTGTTTGTAGAAAAAATGCATCTTAGTGATGACCTCTTCAATATGAATGCAATGACTACTATAACCAATTATGTGAATAATAATAAGAATAATGCATTTTTTTTGTACTTGCTTGAGTCTTGTGATGTGTGGCATGACAGGTTAAGTAATGTAAATTATAATTATATACAAAGGTTAATTACCATGAATTATTACCTAATATGGATTTTAAGAAAAATTATAAGTGTGAGATTTGTGTAAAATTTAAATTAACAAAACTTTTTTTTCAAACAATTGAAAGAAGTAATGAATCTTTAGATTTAATTCACTCAATATCGATGATTTAAAATATTTACAAATTAGAGATGGAAAAAATTATTACATTACTTTAATAAATGATCAAATAAGAAATTGTTATACTTATTTGTTTAAAAGCAAAGATAAGACTCTTGAAATGTTCAAAAATTACAAAAAATAAAGTTGAAAATCAACTTAATAAAAGCATTAAGGTAATAAAAAGTGATAGAGGTGGAGAATATGAAACATTATTAGGTGAATTCTATTTTCAAAATGGTATAATCCACCAAACTACTGCTATTTATTCACTTCAACAAAATAACATTGTAAAATGTAAGAATAAAACATTAAAAAAAAAATGATAAATGTTATGTTGATAAGATTGGAAACACCTCAAAATCTATAAGGAGAGGCAATTTTAATTGCCAATTATCTACTTAACAAAGTACCTATAAAAAATATAAAAAACACTATATAAATTGTGAAGAGATAGAAAACCTTCCTACAAATACCTTAAAATATAAAGGTTGCAGTACCTAAACCCAAAAAGTTTAAGATATGATCTAAAATTTTGGATTATATACTTATTGGATATGCTTATAATAATAGTGCATATTGACTTTTTTGTATACAAATCAAGTATTGAGAATATTCATCTTGTTATTATTTTAGATTCAAAAATGGTATTTTTTTATGATTGTTTTCATTTAAAAAAGTACAAGAAAATCATTCATTTAAGAGAATGATCAAAGCTAGCTCGAGCAATCATCGATCAAAAAATGGTGAAGTTGGACTTAGAAAAAGTAAAGATGAAAAAATAACTAGAATTTTTTGTTTGAATTTTTAAATATACTTGTTAGAAAATGAACTTCATACATACTCTAAGGTTAAGTCTTGTCTTAAAGCTTTTTTGTAGAAAGAGATAATCAATAGTGAAATTGAATCCATTATGAAAAATTATATATGAAAACTAGTGGATCTTTCACCTGAAAGTAAGCCATTTAGCTATAGGTGGATCTTCAATAGAAAGATGAAAGATGATGAAACTATTGTCAAATACAAAACAAGACTTGTTGTTAAATAATTCAAACAACAAGAAGATGTGGACTATTCTGACACATATTCTCTTGTGTTAAGAATAATTTCTATATGAATGTTAATAGTCATAACATGCATTAACAGACTTGAAATACTTCAAATGAATGTAAAAAAAACTTTCTTGAGTGGTGACCTTAATGAAGAGGTCTATATATGGAACAACATGGGGGGGTTTGTTGTCAATGGATAAGAAAAAAAAGTTCGTAAGCTTGTTAAATAATATATTATTTAAAATAATAACCTTAATAATGGCATGAGGATTTTAATAAGGTTATGATATTAAATGAGTTCAAAATAATCAAAGTTGATAAATGTGTTTAGAACCTAAACAATAACCTGAAAAATTTAACTAGGTTATGTTGTCAAATGAGTTCAAAATCAATGAAATTGAAAATTTTATTTATATAAAAAAACATTAATGAAGGTTATGCATTGTATATCTCATATGGATGACATGTTTATTTTTGAAAAGAATGATTACATGATCAAGTTTACTAAGAAAATATTAACTAATAAGTTTGACATGAAAGACTCGAGTGTAGTTGATGTCATACTAGGAATAAAGATTATTAAGACATCTAATGAATTGGTATGGTTCGGGTCTCATTATATCAAGAAAATTCTTGATAAATTTTTTAAAGGTGAAATAACACCATTAAAACACCAATGGACATAAGTGTCTATCTAACCTTCTATTGTCTTAACTTGGGACATTGAGTCATCCAATGACCTTTCTGCTTACAAAAATTGCATTCGTCGAAGGTAACCCTTGTGTAAGGCTTATTCTGATGATTAGAGAATAGCTTAGAGGGTAATGCTAGTACAGAAGGATTAGAAGCAGAAAGAGTTTCCTTTTCAGAATAAGATTGAAGATATATTTCTTTAGTCAATAACTCATTGACAATAGAGTAAACAGAAGGCAATGAAGAGCGATGCAAAATTAAACCTTTAAGTCCTTGAAAATCACTATGAAGTGCCGTTAAAAACTGTACTATTCGTTGATGCTCTCTACGAGCAATATAGGCACCACATGCCTTTAATTCTATAGATTCTATAAGAGCCAATTGATCTTAAAGATCTGTCATAGCAGAATAAAACTTCTAAATACTCATATTTTTCTAGTGAAGAGCTTATATGTCATTTTCTAATTGATACTACTTTGCAAAATTTAATTGTGTGAATAACCTTTGCAGATGGTTTCAAACTTCCTTTGTTGTCTCATACTTCGCCAACTACGTACCTATAAAATGCTCAACACAATTGTTAATCCAAGTAATAATCTTTGCATTGTTTACTTCCTAGGCATCTATCATAGCAACATAACTCTTATCAATATTCCTAGGTATTATATAAGTTCCTCTAACATATCAACATATCTTTTTACTCTTAAGGAAATTTCTCATTACATAAATTCTAAAACGAATAATTCTTTTCATCCAACCTTACACTCACATACTGAAGCGAATCATCTCATTTAGTAATCATAATCAACAAACAAAGAAAACTAGAATGTAAGAGAAAAGGAAAAAAAAAATGAAATATCAAATAGTAGAAACTAAATAAATATCTTCTCGAAGTTATACGATCACTCCAAAAAATTACAGAAACAAAACATAAATAGCAAATTGTAGAAATTGATGAAATATTAGATTGCAAAACTGAATAAATATCACTTTAAAAAAATAAGAGAGGAAAAGGCTTGGATTTCATTGATATTGCATAATCACTTTATTCTGAAAAGTTATATTAACCGAAATACAAAGAGATTATATATAGGCTAAAATAAAAATATTATTTTACCCTTAATAAATAAAATATATTTCTTAACACTCTATTTTTATTTTCAACATCTAATTTAATTAGAATGCTTTTATTCTAATAAACTAAATTTACTAATCTAATATGTTTTGGATTACAAATAATTTTCGTCCTGGATGGTTATAGTAATACTGTTGGAACCATTGATATCTAATAATTATGAGAAAAAGTATATGATAATTTAACTTTAATTATTTGGATTTGTGTGTGTATATGTTATGATAAGCTTTTAGCCCGCTCAGGACAAATTCCTTGCTTCGTGCGATGCCCATTAGAGGTGTTCTCAATCTGCTGATTGGTTACCAATATAAACGCGATTAAACAGAAGTAATTAAAGGTATATGCCAAGAATTAATCCAGACTGCTATACACATCAATCACGTTTAATCAATGTACTTCTCTCGTTATAAAGGAGAGAATATATGGACACATTTTGCATTAGATAAATTGAACACATATGCATGGTGCTTTTAGTGTCATAGTCCATATGTAAATATCCACGAATATGATGGCGAGGGGGGTGAAGGGAATGGTAGCTAAACTTTATGAACGAATACCAAAACTTAGAATCAATTTTATGGTGCGTGGTATATATTTTTCTAACTGTGGTAGGCGTAGACTCCTCCCATAGTAGGTGAATATTGAGATTTTACTGTCGCAGAAATCGTGAGATTAATGAAGTTACCTAGCCTATTACATAATCCAAACATCTAATAGAAGAAAACTAGATGCCATGCCGGCGCAATGCAGTGGGCTTGTGGTCTAATTGTATATTGTCGTGGGTTCGTAGAAAAAATAAAAAGAAATTATATGAAAAAAAAATTGTTGCAATCCACAATATTTTCAAGGAAAAGATTACAAAGCTAAATTCTTAACTAGCTTAATATTAAAAAAAAAATCAACAAAGAAAATTTTGGAAACAATCATAAAAAAAAATGAAAGGAAAAAAAACCATACAAGGAAACACTGTAGCAATCTATAGTGTTTCATGAGAAAATATACAGTTGTAATTCTCAACAAGCTCACTATTAAAAATAATAAAATTGATAAAGATAATTTTGAAAAAAATCATAAAAAATAATTCATATGGGGAAACACTGTAGCAATCCATAGTGTTTTTTTTTTAAAAAAACTAAAAAGCTAAATTCTCAACCAGCTCCATATTAAAAAAATAAAATCAACAAAAACAATTCTGAAAAAAATGAAAAAAGAAGAAGACAATTTTAGAGAAAAAAAAAAGAAAAAAGAAAAAGAAAAAAAATGGAAAGAAAAACATGTGAGGAAAGTTAAAGCTAAATTCTCAAGCGGCTCAATATTAAAAAAAAATCGACAAAGATAATTTAAAAAAAAACATGTGGGGGAATACTGTAGCAAAACAAAAACCATGTGGGGAAACATTGTAACAATTCATAGTGTTTTAAAGAAAAAATCTACGAAGCAAAATTCTCAACCAACTTAATATAAAAAAAAATCGACAAAGAACATTTTGGAAAAAAAATTCATAAAAAAAACCATGTAGGGAAACATTGTAGTAATCCATAATGTTTTAAAGAAAAAAATTACAGTACTAAATTCTCAACTAGTTCAATATTAAAAAAAATCGACAAAGATAATTTAAAAAAAACACAAAAAAAGAATAAAAAAAACATAAAACAAAAGAAGAAGACAATCTTGGAAAAAAAAATGTAAAACCCAAAAAAATATGGGGAAATAACAGAAAAAATGTGTGGAAAAAAGGAAAATAAACAAAAAAAAAAGAAAGACAAAACACAAAAAAATAAAAATAAATGACAAAATAGCAAAAAATAATCCAAAACAAAAAAAACACGTGGGGAAGCTACAATACTTTCCCCACATGTTGTAGAGAGTATTTGTTAATTATTTGGTCCTAGAACCATAATTTTTCTAGAAGGAGGAGGAGGAGATCAAAACCATAATTAGTTATAGTTTATTTGGTGCCAAGAAGATTTCACAGAATCAGTATTGATATGACAAAGTTGTTCCAAGAATAAATTAGGATAAATTGCGCAATTAGTACAATAAATTAAAAAAAATTAGCACAGTTTAACATAGGTTCAAAAAGATTTGACGAAATAGCATAGTTTGATTATGTCGTGCTTCAAAAGCGTGACTTTCACTAAATGTTGTTATTATAAAGTGCAACAAGATAGTTGTCACGCTTAGGAATAACAACATTTAGTAAATGTCACGCTTTTGAAGTGCGACATGGTCAAATTGTGTAATTTCTGGCTCAATCAATCGACCGGTTATAAAAATAACACGGAAAATCTTCAAATTGCCAAAACCAAGGGACCTCGGAGAGATTTTTGATATCTAAAGATCCGATTGTCCCCATAGCAACGTAATGGTTATTATAAGAAAAACAGCCTTCGAAAACTCCTCTAAATAATTGAGCGCGATTCGATGGTTAGATCAAAAGTTATGGTCCTTTTGATTTGTTATTATGGTCTAACGCGACTAGACCTCCTTTAGGCCTAGACCTATCCTACTGGTTCACAAATACATCTGTTATGCTATCCACATAATCTGTTTGGGGAAGATCCAAAAGTTATGACAGACTCACACCTGACTAGTCATAATCACCCACTACAGTGTGCACAATAATTTTTTGAGATTTTGATTGGAGTCTATTTTTTAGTCAACAAGTTGGGTAAAAATGTATATTTTGACTTATAAAATATATTTGGAAGAAAAACTTCATAAAATTATGGTTTTTATGTGAAACGATTGACCAATTAATACAACTGGATCCAACAGGTCGACCGGTTTGGGTAAAAGATTGGAGTTTTACCATGTCGCACTTCATAAGCACGATATGATCAAACTGTGTTATTTCGCTAAATCTTTTGAACCTTTGTCAATTCACCAATTTTTTTTAATTTACTATGCTAATTTTACAAAAAACAAATCCAAGAAATTACAAGAAAAGGTTACTCACTTGAACCAATTATTTATATTTTAATCTATAAAATGAGAAATAGTCAATGATTCTATTTCTTTTGACATCAAATTCTATTTTACCATATCAAACACCAACTTAATGTTAGGATATTTTTTGACACCGCAAGAATCCATAACAATCCAATTGAAATAAATTTCAGGTTCAATTATCAATGAACGTAATGTAGAGAATGAGATCGAAAAAATAAATTCGGAGACTGGAATATTCCTTCTTTTCTCACTGTGATTCTCTCGATTATACCATGGGAATATTCCTGTCGGTGTTTATTGACAAATTTAGCGATGAGAAATTTGGTCGGTAAATGTCACCACAATATACCAATAAAAAAAGTCTGTTGATGTTTCTGTTTATATTTTTTTAATTTTCTAGTAATGAATAGAAAAGTGCTTCAATGACAAAAAAAAAAACTATTACAATCCATATTGTTTCCTCTCATATTCTATAGTGTGTTTCTAAATCCAATTAGTTTTTATTTTTATTTTTATTTTAATGATACACACACACACACACACACACACACACACACACACACACAAGTAATGTTGTGTTGAGAATAATAGAATGGCTTGACTTATCTCTTAGCCAACATTTTCTATTTATATGTATGAGGTAGTATATGGTAGTAACTGTAGGAACTACAATATTGGAATAATCCTATAATAATTCCAATGTATATGTACATTCTATAATATGCCTTTTCAAGCTGATGGTGGAGGATCGACCCAAAACTTGAATCGAAAAGCAGTAAATGAAGCAGCAGAAAGGAGCTTAGTAAACACATCTGCAAGTTGATCTTGAGAGGAGATAAAATGAATTTGAATCTCTTTCTTCGCAATCCGGTCTCGTACAAAATAATAATCAACCTCAACATGTTTAGTACGAGTATGAAAGATAGGATTTGCAGATAGATAAGTAGCACCGAGATTATCACACCAAATAGGAGCAGAGGTAGATGTAATATATATATCTGTCAATAAATAATGAAGCCAAATAACCTCAACAATGTCGTTTACTAGGGCTTTATACTTAGCCTCAATAGAGGAGCGAGCAACTGTGTGTTGCTTGCCTGGCTTCCATGAAGTCGATATCTGACCAAAGAAAACAAGGTAACCACCCATATATTTTTGGTCATCAATACTAACTACCTAATCTGCATCCATAAAACCATGTAGAGCGAAAGAGGAAATACGAGTGATATGGAAGCCATAGGATGTCATACCTTTAAGATAGCGCAAAATACATTTAATGCTGGCCCAATGAGAATCTGTGGGAGCATGCATAAACTGACAGACTCTGTTAACAACAAAATTGATATCCGGTCTCGTGAAGGTGAGATAGTGAAGAGCACCCACGATTTGACGAAACTATGTAGGATCAAAAAACTGGGCATTTGGTAGTATGGTAACCTTCGAAGTCGAGACTGGAGTATCAAAAGGTTTGCAGGAAGTCATACCAACCCGAGTAAAGATGTCAACAATATACTTATGTTGTTGTAGCATCAAACCCAAACCGGTGAACTGAACTTCAATACTTAGAAAAAAATGAGTTCAACCTAAGTCACGAAGCTTGAACTATAAACTCAATAATTGTATGAGCTGACTGTATTAGGCGTGAAAGTTACTGCCCGTAAGTAGGATATCATCAATATAAACTAAAAGATAAGAGATATTAGTAGGAGGTGTGAAAGTTGATAGAGAGCAGAAAATCACTCAAACAAGTGTACCATACCATTGGTGCCTATTTTAAACCATACAAAGACTTATGCAATCGGTACACATGAGATGGAAGAGAAAAGTCAACAAAACCAAAGGTTATTTCATGTAAACCTCTTCGGTAAGAACACCATTGAAAAAAACATTATGAATATCAAGTTGATGGATCTTCCAATTATGCAAAATTGCAATAAAAAAGACTAATCTGACGGTGACCTGCTTAATAACTGGGCTAAACATTTTAAAGTAATCAATGCCTTCTTGCTGAGTAAAACCAACCAGGCACGTCTTATAATGCTTAATGCTGCCATCAACACGATGCTTAATCTTGTACACCCATCGACTGCTAACAACATTCATCGAAGGATTAAAGGGAACTAAAGACCAGGTGTGGTTAGAGCGCAAAGCCTGAATTTCATCACGCATAACATCATGTCAAACCTCATACCTTTCAGCATCAAATAAGGCAATGGGTTCAGAGGTAGAAGAGGACATTACCCGAGATGCAGGAGTAACAGTGGCAACGAAAACAC